>VMDO01000235.1:52779-364655 GCA_007922755.1 Pedetes capensis | reverse complement strand
TCCTGTCATTTGTGTCTAATGCATTAAACCTATTTTTGAGGTGGTCTCTGAACTCAGGTGGGATATACTCAAGGTCATACCGTGGCTCTCGTATACTTGTTCTAATTTTCTTCAGCTTCAGTTTGAACTTGCATATGAGAAGTTGATGGTCTGATCCACAGTCAGCACCTGTTCTTGTTTTGACATTTTGTACAGAGCTTTTCCATCGTCTCTTTGCACATATGTAGTCAATCTGATTTCTGTATGTTCCGTCTGGTGAAGTCCATGTGTATAGTCTCTGTTTATGATGTTGAAAAAATGTATTTGCAATGAAAAGGTCGTTGGTCCAACAAAATTCTATCATGCGATCTCCAGCTTCATTTCTGTCACCAAGACCATATTTTCCAACTACTGGGCCTTCTTCTTTGTTTCCAACCTTTGCATTCCAGTCACCAGTGATTATCAGTATGTCTTGATTGCATGTTTGATCTATTTCAGATTGCAGAAGCTGATAGAAGTTTTCCCTTTCTTCATTTGTGGCCTTAGTGGTGGGTGCATAAATTTGAATAATAGTCATATTAACTGGCCTTCCTAGTAGACGTATGGATATTATTCTATCACTGACAACATTGTATTTCACAACAGACCTTGAAATGTCTTTTTTGATGATGAATGCAACCCCATTTCTCTTTAGTTTATCATCTCCAGTGTCTATTAGGATTCTCCAAAAAAAAAAAAATCAAAATAATTTATTTTATTGTCAGTGGTCTCAATTGGAAATCTATTAGCAAAATAATTCTATTACATTGTATGATATGTCTAACATCAATTAAGTACATTTATATCCAACTCTGTAGTGTAATGACTTTATAATATTAATTGTGATTTTAATTTAGTAAGAGAACATGTAAGTTTCCCTCAAGTTTTAATGTTTAATGGTTTTTCTACATTTTTATTGTGTCCACAAATTAAGACCTTTTTTCCAGTCAAACAACTGGTCACTTAAACATCATTTTTTAAAATTTTTTCATTGAGTTGACCAATTTAGTTCGCTTTGGGCCGGTAAAGAAACTCCGTAAAAGGGACCAATTAAAAGTCACTACAGATAACGTGAAAAATAAAATTGTCAGTTATAACAGAGAAAAAAAAAGTCACTATGGAATAATCTTTCATTTTATCTATGCACTGTTAACATTTGGCCATATGATGGAACTTCATTTTCATAAATATTGGAATTGGAATTTCCTATGGCTGAAGCCAAAGAAGTCTATTGTCTAGTTGAAAATAGAGTATTATCACACAGGAAATTAGTTAATAAAACAAAGTAAGATGTCTACTATGTCAGCACTAAGTTTATTTTTCTCATGATCAATAAATTTTATGTCTGGACATTTCACTAAAGAAAGTAAATAGACTCGAAGATTACAGATTATCTATCTGGACCTGGCCCAACTCCTCCCTACGCAAGGCATATACTTTTTGTAACTCTCTTTCCTCATTCATAAGACAAAGCTGATGATGAAATGAGATTGTATACCCAAGTTGCTTAGAACAGAATCTAGTACAAGTAAACAATAAGTGTTTGCTATTATTGTCATTCAATTGAATATTTTCAATCAACCTTTTCACTTTTATCATGTTACATTTCTTACCTGACATAACTCTTCCTGGCTTATCTATACAAATTTCAATACTTTGTTCACGGCTCAAAGGAATATCAGCCAAAGATGATCCCTCTTCTCTTGGAACTCATATCAATCTTTTATCCCAAAGTACAGTTCAAGACATGTTATTATCTAAATGTTTCTTACAACTGCAAGCAAAAAAAGTACAAGTTGCTTTAAGAAGAGGACAGCATGATATATATCGTGTGTCTAAACTTAGCATGTAATGTGTGCTTTACCATCATGTCACAACTAATGCTGCACAGAATCCAAAGAGTTACCTGGCCACTGTTTATAAAATTATTTTTCCAGTCAGAAAGCCATGTTGTTTCAGAGAACTGTATTACTTCAATAGAGACCTAGTTTATTATTTTTTATTTTGTTTTTGCTATTACTTTTGTGTTGTTTTGCTTTAAAAAAATTCATGTTCCTTTAGTTATGACTCTGTATAATATGTAATCCTGCCATTAAAATAGATTCTTGGACACTAAAATTCTTTGGATTGAGTGCACCAAGGTCCAGGATTGTGTAGTGTTTCCCTTTGTGATGCTGTTTCCAGAACAGGTTACTTATCTAGATCATGCATTACAGAGTACAGATACAAATTCTTGGATACATCTGTCAGACTTTAATTCCCTAAAGCCAAAACAAGTATGTCTACTGTTATTAAGACATTGAGGGTTACAATTATTGACCATAATTTTATACATATATGCAATTCTCATTGTTAACAATGGGAATTTCAAATATTTATGTAGAGATTTTATTTAAATCCATACGTAAGTGGCTTAATGAAGACAAGGTAGTTGTTTCTAAATGGTTAGATGTTTAGAGGATGATTTTTAATTTTTTTAATTGCCTCATGTTCATAAAGTAAATCTGCTTATATATTAAAATGAAACCTCAAAGAATCTGATTTTATTGCTTGTTTTGCTAGTTTGCTAAAAGTGTAGCTCTTATCTGTCATTCTTTCGTTCTCATCATAAACCAGAGTCCTTAATTCCTCCACTGTGTCATAAAAGATTCAATAATTTCTGATTTGCATTTCAAATTCAGCTCTTTTTTTCAGAAGGACATCAGATTCAATGACAATTACATCACTAATCTCCTTAGTACTGACAGTGGGAAGCCAAGCTCAAGTTCCTTCTGATGTAAGCCCTAAAGATGGAAAGTCATGGATTGCTCTTCTTTCTTAACAATAGTGAATTATAGTTTTGGTGAAATTTTTATTTTATTTTCATTTTATCTTTATTTATTAAAGTATGTACATTTAAACCATTTGCTTTGGTTACGCATGTCATACTGTCTCTTTTCCCTTTTCATTACAGAAAAGCATCTGATTATTTTTGTTACAAAAGAAAAAAATATTTCAGTGCTGATTGGCCACAGTAATTTTTTGATTGTTATCAGTGTTAATTTGTTGTTGTTAGGTGCCATCCGGTGGGGTCTGACTCATAGTGACCCTATGTACAACAGAGGAAACACTTCCCAACACTCTGCCATGCTTGGCACTATGGTCAGTGCTTCTCTGCAATTCACAGGGTTTACAATGGCAGATTGTTTATTGGGAATGTGCTGTCAGGTCTTTCTCCCAAATCTACAGCACTGGGTATTTGCAGATGGTCTCCAATCCAAGAACTAACCAGGCCCAACTCTGCTTAGCTTCTGAGATCTGACAGGATGGGACACCACAGTGGTATGCCTACAGGTCAGTGTTAATTTAGAAGTGGCAGGTACTTGAGGCTTGCAGCCATAGCCCTGTGGCATCTGATCCTGTCAGATCTCTGAAGCTAAGCAGGGTCAGGCTTGGTTAGTACTTGGATGGGAGACCACCTGGGAACACCAGGGGCTGTAGGCCTGGAAGACGGACCCAGCAACCCACTCCCAAAAATCAATTGGCCCTTGAAAACACTATGCACAGCAGAGAAGCACTGACAATAGTGTTTCGCCTGTTGTACGTAGGGTAGCTATGAGTTGGATATCTATGGCACCTAGCAACAACAACAACAAGTACCTGAGGGACTGAGGATATAGCTCAGTGGTAGAGCACTTGGCTGGCCTGCCCAAGGCCCCGAATTTGATCCTAAGTACCTCAGAAAAAAAAAAGAAGAGGAAGAAGAAGAAAAAGAATAGCATCAATTTCCAAATTATTTAGTTATGTTCTGTGAAGTAAACTATTTTATTTCAGTTTTAGAGAGGAAATTAAAGTTTATAAAATTTTCTGAGTTTTAGCTTATCAAATTACTTGAAATCTCATTTATTTTACTTAAATCACAGTTTAGATACACTTGTGTTATCAAAACAATAGCGATTAACCAATAACTATTTTAAAACTATTTTCAACAAATAAGACATTTTCCATAAAAAGTTTATTTTAGAAAGTATAAGCTAAGGGCTGGGAAGTAGCTCAGTGGTAGGGCCCTGAGTGGTAGAGCCCTGGGTTTGATCCCCAGCACCACCACAAAAAAATAAAAAATAAAAAGGCCTGGCGCAGTGGTGCATGCCTGTAATCCCAGTGGCTCGGGAGGCGGAGGCAGGAGGATAGCAAGTTCGAGACCAGAGGCAGTCTGTGTAATTTAGTGAGACCCTGTCTCAAAAAGTAAAAAAAAAAAAAAAAAAAAAAAAAAAAAAAAAAAAAAAAAAAAAAAAAAAAAAAAAAAAAAGAAAGAAAGAAAAGAAAAGAAACATAAAACATAGGGAAAGGATGGTAGAGAAGTACAAGCAAAACATGGACACAAAAGGTATAGATGTCATTTCTTCTAAATCAATAAATAGATGTGCTTTGAGTACAGTGAATTTCCAAATTCACCCAAACAGCTCTTATGGACATATAATATTTCAAATCTAAAATAAGTACTTCATAACACTTAAATTAGGTTAAAGGGAAAAGTCTGTTCAGTTATTTAATTCATTGTATTTGAGAAATTCCAATGTTAAAACAAAATAAGCTGGTCAATTAACAAAATAAATTGATTTTTACTTTAATTTCTTAGGTCAGATATAATGATATATGTATATGAGTGTATATAGACAAAAGTACAGAAATTTTTAGAGAAGTTAGCATCAAGAAGAATTCCAAATATAAAACAAAATCCACAATGCATCATGGACATATTTCTAGGTTGATTTAGGGCAAAATATCTGGTCAAGTTAAAGTCTACATAAATACTTGTGGAAGGAAGGAGAAAGGGAAGAAGGAAGAGAGGGAGACAAACAAGAGAGAGTAAATTTAAAAATTGGTTGAACTGATAAATAATCATTTCTTTAAAATAGTGTGATGATACTAATGATGAAATAAATGCTAATTTTTCATGATAAAGAATTCTTAGATTCAGATCAATATAAGATTAGGTAAATGTTCCTTTTGCCTCTCTCCTTTCCTCTCTAAGTCCTTAATTTCACAAACTTTTTGAGAGACTAAACATCAATTATTCAGTTATTATCTGGACAGATTCCTGCATAATAAAATTATTGTTGTTCATAAAACAGAACTGTATGAAATGTCTGTATCACCTTATCGTGTACTTCTATACAATTATGTATTGATTCTGTGACATGGCATAAAAATGAACTTGTGTAGTGAAATGAACCTAGTATTTTTATGGCTTAGAATCTAATTATATAAAAAAAAATCATCAATGAGATTACAGTACACAAATTGTTCTCTAGGTGTTAATAGCACTCACAAAGCTATCCCTACTGAAGCCAGAATAACTACATGAAAAAATATTCATAGTTATTTAAACAATGTCCATTCATGCAGATACTAATAAATAGCTATTTTGATATCATCCTGTAAAGCAGGCTAAATGTTTGGTGTCTTGTTGACCAAATAACTGAATGATTGACTGAATTTTCCAATAGGATATTTGTACTTTGTGTACACACAACCAACAAGTTACTGTACTTTTAAAAGACCTGGATAAGTTCCTGAAAGTTACTTATATACACGAAGAGAATGTAGTACTATATGATTTGATTACTACATGTAAAGAACTGAAATTGAGGAGAGAGTATTTTTTTTCTAATTTTGGAGTAATGTATAAACAATTTTTGTTCAAAATTGCCTCCTTTCTTTAAGTATATGTGGTCACTAAAAGAGACTAGAAAATGTCTCATAGTGGAAAAATAGACCAATGGGAGGACACAGTTGGCAAGCAGAAGAAGAGATGGTTGACAGGGCATAAACAGAAAAGATCCCAGAAGCGAGAATTACATGGGAAAAGCTAGTCATGGATGAAAGGGTATGTAGGGAGTAAACAAACTTGGAGAAGGCAGAACTGCGCCAAAACCAGATCACATCTATTTCTTAGATCTAACATCTACACATTCACTTGTTCTGGTGGCCTGGAATTTCAACATTCTAGACTTAGCTCTTCCAATGCACCTTTGGAAAAGCACAGAGAGGTAAACCATAGAGTGAACCCCATTCACTGAATCAATCAGAAAGCCTAAATAACTCCCATTGAAAGCTTAAGAAAACATCACTTCAGATACATGTCTTGGTGGAGGCTAAAATTAGACAGGAATTTTTTTGGTTAAGATGCACAGAGTCAAGAAAGTATTTTAATGCAACCCCAGCAATTCATGTTGTAAATTTTATACATGTGTAGATTTAGACAGGAAAATAAGTAACTAGAGAAAATGAAACTCATCAGTGTGTCTTCAAGTGTATTTGAGAGATTAGATTCAGAAAGAGATTTGCATTGACATACTATCTTGGTAATTCCTGATTTCCAAACAAGACTGTTGCCATTACACATGTCACTGTCCATGACATCTGTTTCAGTCTTTGGAAAGAGCTAAGGGATGAAAGCCATCTCTTTAAAACTAGAGCTACTACCAATCCTCCCATCATCAACTAAGCAGTAAACTTTTTTCCCAAAGGAGCTACTACTGATTGGTGCTTACTAAAGTCTAATCTATATCATGGACAAGACCTTCAATTGCATGTAAATAATAATGAAACACAAACATGGAATAAAATAAGACAAATTTCTGCTAGACCCTCTTTAATCCTTAGCAGCTTTATTTTAAAAAGCATTTTAGGCTTTTCCCTTATTGTCTCAAAATCATATCCCTATTCTTATACACCTAGAGAGGATAGTAGACAATTGAATGTCTTCTATAACCCAGGGAGCTGAAAATATGTGGAACCATATGCTTGAGAGGTACCAGGAAAAAATCTAAAAAGTGTGGCTTATTGTAGTGCTCTATAGCATTAACATAAATAATTAGGTTATAAAAATAATAATAGTACTGAACATATTGAACTGATTTTAGTATAACAGTTTCAAATGTTTTCAGCGAGGGATTTTTTTTATATTCAACTAAATTTGATAGACTTTGTTTTTTGTTTCATTTGCCTTTTGCACCCCAAGGCCAATGCTTAAAATAATTCCAGATTCTGGTTCCCCATATCATCCTCCTCTATAATCCCAAGACAGTCCTTCTATCTTCTGTTCTACCTACATCCTTCATCTTTTAAAACAATTATCCACCTCGTTTTCATTTGCACTACATTTTCACCATCCTATCCTTGAATTCCATTCTATGGGACCATGTTCTATGTGAAAGTGTTATAATTAGATCCTTCTGGTATATTTGGTAATAAACCCATCTGGATTTGATCCAATATATACTACTTTTACACCAAATCTGACCTGTTATGGCTAGTATTACACTACAGTTCCATTTTTACATTCCTTCTTATTTAAATAGTGAGCTGTCATCCAAAGATTTTAAGCATTAATCTATGACAGCTAAGTTTACATGAAGATAATTTAGTTAAAGTACATATTATTAGGTGGGGCTCTTCTAGGGGAGAGTCAGGAACAAAGAACAATAGCCACATTTTGGGCCTCCTGCTAATTAGAATAGTAGCTCTCAAACTATTTTAATCGTACCTATTTTTAAAGGTGACAAGTAACCTTGACACTCAAATACCTGGCCTGTTCTTAATCTCCATTGGAAATATTACTCTATGGTAGCAATGAAATGTTACTTATTATATAATTAAATTTGAGAAGGAAATTATGTTTAGGTGGTATGGATGATTCACACAATTCTCAAAACATACCTGAAAATGTAATTATTATAATAATAGAGGATGGAAAGCTAGTGATAAAATTAAGTATTGCTACCCACTATAGGCTAGAATTTAGCTCAGTTGATAGAGTGCTTACTCTGTGCTCTCTGAGGCACTAGGTTTGATCCCCAGCACCACAAAAAAGGTAGAAGGACCTGGCAGCCAGCTACCAAAATAATCCTGACACAATCCGCCATTGAAAACCCTATGAATAGCAGGAAGCTCTGACATAGTGGTAACTTTGAGTAAATTGCCTAATACTTCACTGAGAACCAGCCCTTAGTTGTACATTAAGAAGAAATCCTATGGGTACTTGTCATTGCTCCAAAAGAACCAAAGAACTTAACATCATTGCAATAATTCATAGCCTATTAGTGGAGTAAGGAAGTTAATTTTTTAACCTACTGAAATTCTAAGCTCCCCAAAAATTAGATGTTTGGTATGTAGACCTAAAATTTGTCACCAAACATATTGTGGATCATCTCAATTACCATATACTGTAAATCACATTTAGCTGCAAATATACATCTCTGGTCAGAATATCATTGGACTGAGCCACCTTCACTTAACTAAGGCTAAATGTATTTCAAAGATAAATGAAAATTACATGCTAACTAAAAGCAACTGATAGCATCTAAACTCTTGATTTCTTTATAGTTTGAATACAGAAAATTCTTAGAGAATTAAGTCATGGCAAATGACAAGATAGCTCTGGCACTACAAACTCAAAACAAACTGATTTTCATTTGGGTTGTGGATACCAATTTAATATCCACAAAACAACTTCATCTGTCCATTAAATTAATGATCTTAATTTAAATTTTATTAGTTTTGTAGTTTTTTATTGATTTGAACTTGTAAAAATAATTGGACAAAGCTGATAAGCACACAGAGTTTATACCCTATTTTATGTTTAAACATGTTTAAGTAATACTATAATAAGCATAATTAAGTCAAGGCTTAGGGCCATTAAAAAACTTTGTTCTTAAAAGGGGCCTATACAATAGTGCCCTGGTTTATGCTATGGAGAAGCAGCTATTTGGCCTCGTCAAAGTTTGTCACAGCCAGACTCCGAGAGGACAAAGCCATAAAATGAATGGAACAGGCTGAACCTGGGAGAAAATGGTTGCACAATGAGTGGGAGGGAGATTAAGAGATATTTCTGTAGTCAGCTGGGAAGACTATTGTCCCTGTGCCTTTTGAAGTTTTCTAGACTAATGCATCATGGAAAACTCAGGTAACTTCCTAGCTTTTGTAAAGAATCCTATAAAGGCCGCAAAACATCTTTCTCAGACTTCCAGAAGTATGGCATTTTGTCAATCTTCACATCAAATCAAATACCAAGTCTTTTTTACATGTTCTCTTACACCAGAACCTTTCCCACCATTTTCATTGTTACTACCATTGACATGAACCATAATTTCTCCCTGAAGAAGCTGAAGATAATTTCTCCCATGGTTCCCAAATGTGAGTGCTTCTTTCATTTCAGTGCATTTTACACACTGTTCTATATTCCGCCAGCAAAGTTCAGATCATTTTTATTGCTTGTTTCAAAAGCCATGAAGCTTCCATATTGCCAATTAATCTAGGCCTTCAAGGCAATCATCCTGGCATTAACAGTCTTTCATTATTGGGCTTCAATCACTCTTCCCAAGCATGCTCCCCAGTACTTCCTAAATATAACCAACAGTAAGTTATCAGATGTTCCTCCCCTACTTTCCACTTGCATGACACTAAACAAACTGTTTCCTTAAATAAGAAATATCCTTTCCTTCTACTCAATGGGTCATAGATCAGGTTCCCTAAGATCCCAAGACACTAAAATGTACACACAAGAGTTTAATTTTGGAGTGTTCTAGAAATGGTACCTGAGTGTCTTAGTCCATTCAGGCTGCTATAATAAAATATCATAAACTGGATAGTTTATAAACAGCAAAATCTTATTTATTACAGTTGGGGAATCCAAGAACTAGGTGCCAACAAATTCAGTAACTGGGAAGAAAGGGCTAGTTTCCTGGCTAATGGAGCCTTCTTGCTGTGTCTTCACATGGTACATGAGGCAAGTCAGCTCTCAAGAGTCTCTTTTATAAGGGCATTAATCCCTTTCATTTGATTTTTATACTTATTACCTAATCAACTCTTCAAACTCCTTAACTCTTTCTACCATCTTCTTGAGGGATTAGGATTTTAATATATGAATTTTGAGGAGATATAAACATTCAGACCACACCATGATGCAAGTACAAAAAAAGCAAGGGAAATAAGATTGTTTGGGCAGAGGTTAAAGTTGAACGTGTATGAAATTGAAACAGTGGACTTTGCTGGACCTACTGAGAACTCCAAAGCTGAGAAAACCTTTCAGAGATATCCCCAATCAGGGAAAAGCAACCAGATACGCCTTTGTATCTCTGTCTTGACCAGTAATTGAATGCCAGCTGCCCTAGTAATGGCAAGGTATCTTTTCTCAACTGGGAGTAAGAGATAGGGATACAGCTAGCTGTGAACAGTCAGCAGCCAACAATTATCCAAGTCTTACAAGCAGATCTGTACAACACAACACATGTATTTCAGCCAATCTTTTGTACCACTCAGTACCACTTGCTTAACTCTACTTAGGAAAAACTCCAGAGTTCTGCTTACTTTCGTTCCTTGTGACCACTCAGAAGAGGAAATTCAGTGTATCCCAGTAATACAGCTGATATTCATCATCCTTCCTTCACAATATGCTTTATAAATTCCTCTAATCCTACTCTAACACCTATGCTGATTTAACTAGGTTCTGATGCAGAACAAACTAGATCCTAAACAGGGGCTGGGGTGGCTCAGTTGGTAGAGTGCTGCTCTGCACACTCTGAGGCCCTGGGTTCAATTGCCAGCACTGCAAAAATATTAGAAGGACCTGAAACCCATTCCTGAAATAATCCTGAATCAGTCATTGGAAACACTATGAGGGTTGCTATGAGTCGGACTGACTTGAAGGCACCAAACAACAATCCCTGAGAAGTCTGGTTTCCTGCTCACTGTAAATTTCTCAGATTATGATTGCTCCATCTTCCATTCTCAAATTATGTAGAGAACTAAGAAGAAATATCCATAGTGGATCATCTGGATTTCTATTCTCCTTTGCCTTCAGTACAACTACAACCCACCTCTTCCTGATTATAAGGTTCAGTTAACCAATTAGTCAATATTATTGTCCTTGCCTGTTGACCTGTCACCAAAAATGAATTTGGTATGACTGTGTGGGAGAAGTTATGTAAAGTTTAATGGAACTAACAAGATATCCTGTGGGATAAGTATTCTCCATCTAAGACTTGTTGTTGTTAGGTGCCATCGAGTCGGTATCTGACTTATAGTGACCCTACATACAACAGGAGAAACACTATTGTCAGTGCTGCTCTGCTGTGCGTAGAGTTTTCAATGGCGGATTGATTTCTGGGAGTAGGTTGCCGGGTCCATCTCCCATCATCTAAGACTACTTCCAGACAAATAGAGCCTACAGTTACAAATTTGAAAAACACAAACTTCCCAAATAGATGCCTTCAAATAATGGTAAATGAGGCCACTTCTATCTCCACTTCGATTTCCAGACTCATGTATTCTGCTTTTTGGGGATATGTTGTTGTTTGTTGTTGTTAGGTGCCATCAAGTTGTGTCCAACTCAGTTATCCTTATATAGGGCTTTCAACGGCTGATTTTTTCGAGATTGCCTCGCGAGTGGATTGCCACAAACTTCTCCCATTTTTGTGGTGCTGGGAATTGAACTCTGGACCTCAGAGACTGCAGAGAGTTGCTCTACCAACTGAGTGAACCTATAATCATTACTTATTTAATGAATATTGGATTCATGGGATAGCATCCATACACAACGTATCATTTTCAAGTTTGCATTTCAGTTGTGCTTTTGAGAGACAATTCAACTGACAACCACTGAGTGGTACTGTATATGATAGGACCCATAATCATTTGCCAGCTGTCACACTTCCATTTCTATAAAATAGCTCCATTAATACAAGAAAATGTAAGGCTGGATTCCAAATTGGTAGTTAAAATCTCTTAGGTAATGATTCTTGCTGAGGATCTAAAAGTTGAAAATGTAAATCCATACATGTAAATCTATATCATGTTTTCAGCTAAAAGTAATCACTGTCTGTTCTAGAGTAAAAGGAATGCTGTGAAACAACTTGGTCTCCTCAACAGCTGGTGACATAAAAAGGACTTTTCATTGATTTATATTTTTGACAGGTTGGACTTTAAAGTAGCAGCATTTAGCTATGTCAGCTTTGGTAAGTAAGTACTTATAAGTTGGTGTTCCACCCTTTCTACCAAGGATATTCTAGTTAGAAGTTCATTTTTCCAGCCTTTTGGTAGATGACAACAAAGACTGACTGATGTCCATTGGCTGAGTAATGCCATCCACTTGGTTGTTTAGTAGGTTTTCCACAGTGGATGCTTTCTGGTGGAAATTAACTTGCAATGCAGTGATCTCCATACTTCCTGCCCACTTCCAAAAGTTCTATTAATAATTACATGTTTTTTCTTTAGACATTATACTGAATCTTCCATTCTTTTTTCTTTCAAGCCACCTCACCAACAAGCTGAGCAATTTTACCTGTCGATGAGCTCATACATATTCTTAGCGGGGTCACATATATGTCTCTTTCTACACACAGGTTTACAGTAGGTGCACTAAACAAAACTATCCTTAATGGCAGAATTGGCCCTCCACACCTTTATTGAAACCATCACTGAGTGAAGTTCGGGTACACTCATACCCATATTTCAGGCCAACTCACATGTGAAATACATTCAATCTTCTTAATCTTCTATCACCTGGTCATAAAGGGTACTTGCTCACACGGCCATGGATGTGAGCTAAGGGAATGATGCAGATGAAATGCAGTGATATGATCATGTAAGGCCATGAACAACATGTAAAAGTCCTGTGACTTGTGGGTCCTATTCATGTCCTCTTCCAGATAAATTACTTCCTTCATGTGACAGTCTGTGGCTGGACCTGAACAGCTATATGACTCAGAGTATCTGCCCCAATCCAGTTCACAATGGGCATTTCTGGATCCAGACCACTTGATGCTTCATAGTCAAATTCTCTCTGTCTACTACAACACAATAGCACACAAGGAGCTATATTTGAATAGTATTTAATTCTATTCTGTAAATGGCACAACTAACTTCAAATCTCTGCCAGTTCATTTTGCACATTCTTTTGGCAGGATTAACTACTCCCAGACACCTTTATTACCACAGAATATTATATAATCCATACGCTAAAGCTGTTTGAATTACAGTCTGAATTGTGTAAGAGTATATTCCCTAAAGGTATCACCCTTTTACATCACTCAGTTAAGTAGTTTGGAGCAGTAATCCTACATGTGGAATAAACTGCCTCCAGAAGCTGAAGTCTACCAAGCACCAAATTTAACTCGTAGTGGTAGTAGTATGAAACTCAATAATTTGTTGAGTGAATGTGAAAGTGATATCCCAGCAAGTATTGGTCCCCTAAAAATGTCACTGATGAGTCAGGTCCCTGAAACTTTGAAGAGTTTATCTCCAACCCTTTAGAATATACATACTTACTAAGGCCTTTAATGTGCTTGCCACTATTTGCTCATCTGGTTTGATTAATGTGATATTATCAATATAGTAGTCTAATGTAATATTATGTGGTATATACAAATGGTCTAGATCCCTTCTGTTTGTATTTTAATAGATATGAAACAAGACAGTAAATACTTTTGCGTACTTTTGTTCAGCTTATATGCATTCAATTAGCTTGATAGGGAGGAAAAAAGTGTGTATGCTCCAACTCAATAGTAATATACCATGTGCTTGATCTGTGTCAGTCTTTCAAGTAAAGACAGCATACCTAGCCCAACAGCTCCAATTGGTATTACTACTTGATTGAATCTGTAGAAGTCACCTGTCATCTTTTAGACTCCATCTGTGTTGCTATTGAATCAAGCAGAAAATAATATTGGGATCTTCACCCCTATATTCTTGAAGTGTGTAATAGTGGCACTAATATATGACAATTTTCCCAAGATGCAGTATTAGTTTTGATTAACTATCTTAGCTAGGGTTTTGAGGGAACATATCAGAGGCTTCTGCTTAACTTTCATGTGATAGATCTTAGCCCAGAGGATAAAGTAACCTATGTGAGGATTTTGACAACTATTTTCCTTGAACCTCATACATTCCCTATTTATTGCTTTATTGGGTAAGGAGAGAAGTTAGAGTTAAGCAAAGAAAACATGTATGCTCTCTTGCAAGGCAAAGCTTTCTGCATCATATTTAAGCAGTAGCCTTTAACTGGGAGGGATAGAATGCCTCTGTAGTACCAGTGTTCAGGGAACACAAGGATTCAAGAATTCAACACATAAACTAAGATATCCTTGACCATTTCTCATTTCAAACAGCAGGTTTGCAAAGATGGAGAAACCAACTTTCTGTGGAGATTTATAACGATATAATTAAGCTCTGGGATGGCCTCAGTTTCTTCTACCTTCCAAACATAGGAGATACGTCTTTATATGCTGCCAGTAGACCCTCTGGCTCTCACATTTAGCTTATAATTGGTGATAACTCTGAGTCTTCCACTGGTTTTCTCCAATGTTTAGATTTCCCCCTGTAACAGATATCCAAGGCCATGACTCTTACATTTTTCCTCAAATGACTCAAACACCTGAGACACTGACCCCACTAGCATATTTCCTTCCATTACATACGGTAACAAGTCCAATTTACCACTAGTAAAAGCAAATGCCTTGCTATACATGTCAAAGTGGGCTGGGATTTAAGCTCAGTAAAGCGCTGCTCTGCAGTTTCTGAGGTCCCGAGTTCAATTCCCAGCACCACAAAAGTGGGAGAAGGATGTGGCAATCCACTCTCAAGGCAATCCCGAAACAATCAGCCTCTGAAAATCCTATGAGGGTCGCTATGAGTCGGACAGGACTCTATTGCACCTACCAACAACAACAACAACATACATGTCAAAAGCTATCCATGCTCCAGGAACTACCAGTGGTAGAATACATATAGTCAACTGGTTTGTCCATCTCCAAAACTCCATTCTGTGGTCTACTTCCTAGGATCACTCCTATTATCAACTGATTCATGTTAGATTCCCCAGGAAACAGACACTGACTCTGAGATTTGTACTCGGAGATTTATTAGGCAATGCTATTGGGAATAACTATGAAGGAACAAAAGAAGAAGAGAAAAATTAAAACATAATGTAATTGTGACCTTATAATTCTAAGTACAAGTTCTATGTGTCACTTTGAAAAGTCAGCGGAAAAAAACATAATGGCTGAAATGTGGGGGAAAAACCAATTTGGCAAATAAAATGTGATATATTCATATAATGAAATACAAAGGGATGAAGCATAACAATGTTTCAGTTAATGGCGGATGACCTATATGATGCTGGTCCCATTAGATTATAATGGAGCAGAAAAAAAGTAGAGTGGCCTTAGTTGATCTTGTTGGAAGCTCTAAAAGTGAGATAATCCTTTAGTAATGACTTTGATCAAGAAAAGGGGCCAGATCTTTGTATTGCCACATTAGCCAGTCCCTGGAGGAAATTATCCATGGCATAAACATGGGTAGGGCATGTTCATTTTAGTCAAAAGTAATTCCTAAATTTCTCAGCAACTAATGCTCATAGAGCCCCAGGAAATGAATATCTCGATCATACTTAAAGAAAGTAACAGGGGTTTATTTTTTGTTGTTTGTTTGTTTGTTTGTTTTGTACTGTGGGGCTGAATCCAGGGGGCTCATGATACTAAACTAGTAGCCTACCACTGAGCCATGCTCCTAAACTCTTTTTTTATTTCTTATTTTGAGACAGCATGTCACTAAGTTGCACAGGCTGTCTCTGGCCTCAACCCTGCAATCCTCCTGTCCCAGCATCTAGAGTAGCAAAGATTACAGACACGTAATCTGTGCCTGCCTCAAAAGGAATATCTTGAAGGAAGATTTGAGTGACACAAAACAGCATTCTCTCACTCTCTAAAAGCCCACATCCAATTCCATTCTTGTTCTTCAAAGCTTGAAAGATTCTCATTTTCCCTCTGAAGTCCTATGGAATTTTGATATATATTCCTTATAACACTTTCTATCTTCTAGGATGGACTGGTGTTTAGCTCACTTGGTAGAGTGCTGTTCTGCACTTTCTGAGGACCTGGGTTCTATCCCCAGCACTGCAAAAATGAGAGAAGGGCATGGCAATCCACTCTCAAAAAATAATACTGAAACAATTAGCCTTTGAAAATTCTATGAGGGTCACTATGAGTCTGACATGACTCAATGACACCCAACAACAACAACATCTTCTACTATACTTGTACATAGCTATAATCTTTCCTTTATATTTAAAATTCGTTAGATGCAGAATTTGTGTCTGCTACATCTTTGAGTTCTTTGTTAAGTATATTTGTGTATTTTCTCATTTTATAATAGATACTTGTTTTTATCTTGCAAACTTCTATTAATCTTCATATCTCATCTTACAAATAACCTAAGAAACCTTCTCTAACTTTTCAGACTCAACAAGGTTACAGATGGCCATTACACCCTGTACATGTCTATCATTGCATAAATTATAATTATGTTTAATCTGTCATAGAAGTAGTTGTATAATAGGCCTCTCATGCTAAGAATAAAAGTTCATGGATACAAAAGCCAGGTGCCTTGGTGCACTCCTATAATCCCAGTGACTCAGGAGCTAGATCCAAGAGTATAGTGGGTTTAAGGCCAAAGGCAGCCTGTGCAACATAGTGAAACTCTGTCTCAAAACAAAAAAATAAAATAGGAACTGGGGGTTCAGCTTAGTGTTAGAGCACTTGCCTTGTATACTTGAGACTTTGGGTTCAACCCTCTGGTACTGAAATTAAGTAAGTAAATAAATAATTGTTTAAAAAAACCTAAAATTCATGAAGCAAGATCTACATCTCCCTTCTTCACCACATTATATTCCAAAATCAATGCCTTGCATATAACTGGTTGCTGAATAAATAGATATTGAATAAAAAGATGGATGGTTTAATGAATGAAGAGGAGAACCCGCTTCAGGATGATTGTTACTTAGGAAAGAATGGAAATCAACCATCATTCTCCCAGGGGCCTGAGTGGCTTTATGAACTTGCTTTCTGGTGATATTGCCAGGATTAATAGCAGCAAGGGGCTAATTGATGAGGAAAGGGGAGAATCAAAGTATTTCAGGCATTTTGATTGCAGGGCAAAGCCTAGCAAAAGGCGCCAGAGAAGCTGGCCTTCTGGAAGACAACATGAGGACCCTAAAGGGGGTTAAAGCACTTAAGACACGATAAAGAGGCCCTCTACACAAATGAAGGAGGGGGAGAATAAAATATTAGTGTGAAGCCAAACTTTTTTCTTGTTTATTTCTGCCCCCAGTTCCTCACCCAAGATCAGAGGATTGCACTGGAGCCGTCAGGGCCCATACATCTAAGCCACCTCTCTCTGCTTTCAGAAAGCAAGACCAAGGGAAGAAATGGTTCTATAGGCCTTGGTTGTCAAGTTTCTTGACCAGATAACACTGAAGGAAGAAAGATTAAGGGGCATTCTCTTTCTCCACTCATCAGTTTCCTATCAGGGTCGGCTTGTTAAATAAATAGGCTTATGTATAGATAATGCCTGCAGATGCACCACTGTGACATCTGATTCCTTCAGATCTCAGAAGCTAAGCAGGGTCGGGCCTGGTTCGTACTTGGATGATATACCTCCTGGGAAAATCAAGTGCTGTAGGCTTGGGAAAATCACCCGGCAACCCACTCCCAAAAACCAACCAGCCATTGAAAACCATATGAATAGCAGAGAAGCACAATAGTGTTTCATCTGTTGCATGTAGGGTTGCATTGCTATAAGTTAGACACCAACTCCAGGGCACCTAGCAACAACAACAACAATATATGGATATGTATATAGATTTCTTGTGTCAATGTGCAGATATTTGTTAATTCATTGTAGTGTTATTTTAGTTTCTTGTTATAGACATTGGGTTTTGGCATCATATTATGTAGGTTCAATTTCTCTCTAAAATTTGACTTGTAAAATGAGCTACTTTTTTTTTTTTTTTTTTTTTTGGCGGTACTGGGGGTTGAACCCAGGGCCTCGCGCATGCATGCTTTGCAAGTGCTAGACCACTGAGCTGCAACACCAGCCCTTTTTTTTTTTTTTTTTTTTTTTTTTTTTTCACTTTCTGAGACAGGGTCTCACTAAATTACGCAGACTGCCCCTGGTCTTGAATTTGCGATCCTCCTGCCTCTGCCTCCCAAGCCGCTGGGATTACAGGCATGCACCACCACGCCCAGGTAAAATGAGCTATCTTGAAAAATCACTTGGAAGCCTCAGTTTCTTCATCTTTAAAAAAAGATAATAGGAAAAGATATAGATATTGTATGGGAAAAAGTAAGAAATTCATACTCTGCATGTGGTAAATCATCACTGCCATGATTAACTGTGATGGTAGTATATAGTCCATGCACAATAAAAATTGTCAGGCAGTTATTGATATGATTATGGGCTTTTGTTGTCAATATTTTATTTGAAGCAGATGAAAAACATCAGCATAGTCTAAATGATTACTTTAAGTGATAAATGTGCTTTAGAAAGAAGCACCTAGTATTAATAGGATGGTAGCATAGACATTTAATACCTGCCTTCTGACTGATTGATGTTCATTGAGATTAGGCCAGAAATTTGGAGGGAATTTTCAGTTGTGAAGCCAGATCATTGTCAAATATTACTTACAATTCTCCATTTTTTATTGTGTGTTGATATTTAGGAAACTAATTGGCTAGCTTCTCCCAGTCTAACTACATATCAGTAAGTAGATAGTTGGAACTAAGAAAATAACACAAAGTGAAGACTTTAGAAACAGTCTAAGAAGCATAACTTCTCTCTGACCTTCTCCTGCTCTGTGTTTCTCATCCCTTCATTTTTCTCTTAGGGGAGCCATAGAAACTAGAATTTCTCTTCCCTAAGGCAAGTCAGGCTGGCTGGGATTTAGCTCAGTTGGTAGAGTGCTGCGCTGCAGTCTCTGAGGTCCCGAGTTCAGTTCCCAGCACAGCAAAGATGGGAGAAGGACCTGGCAATCCACTCCCAAGACAATCCCGAAACAGCCATTGAAAACCCTATCAGGGTTGCTATGAGTTGGATACCGACTCGATGGCACCTAACAACAACAACAACAAGGCAAGTCAGAGAAACTAGAACCCCTTTTCCCCAAGGCAAGTGGTAAAATCTAAAAATATTGCTCTGTCTTTCCCCATCTTTCTGTGTAAGAGTTGGCCATAAAGAAATTAAGACCCTCATTCTAGAAAGCTCCTGCCCCATAGCTAAGAAGAAGAAATGCTACAACTGAGACCAAAGAAGAGTCTGCATAGACAGACCTTCCTGGGCTTCTCCACTCAGTGTTTTCACATTAGATCAGACTATCCATTATTCACTGATCCTAAGAATAAAAATGTTCATTATGGGTCTTTTGGTCTTCACTCTGAAGGCTCCATGTCACAGAAAACTATCATCAAATAAATTTGTTATGCTTTTCTCTTGTTAACTTGTGTATTGTTATAGGGGCCTCACCCATGACTCTTTAAGATGGACTGCAAAGAGGTCACCCATTTTTCCTCCCTTAAAAGATCTACTTTTATTATTTTCATAGTCCAAACATAATCTTTGTTTTTTATATCACTTATGGGGAAAATTGGAGAAGAACCTGGCAACCCCTTCCTAAAAATCAATCTTCCATTGAAAACTCTATGAATAGCAGAGAAGCACTGATAATAGTGTTTCCCCTGTTGTATGCAGGGTCGTTATGAGTCAGATACCAACTTGACAGCACCTAACAACAACAACAATGGGGAAAATTTTAGGGTTAACAGATCTGATGAAGTTTGTACTACAGGAATCTTCAGAGTAAATTTGCAACCACATGGAGCTTTTCGCCTTTGTGGCAGGATAACTCTGATTGTAAAGCATGGACCAGACATCAGCTAGCCCTGGCTCTCTAAATGGCACTGAATGGCTATTGTTAAAGGAGGTACAGGTAAATATCTTAACAAAAGTTTTTGTTTGGTTTCGTTTGGTTTCGTTGCAGACCTGAGTGGTTGAATCAAGAGCCTTATGCATACTTTGCACATGCTCTACCACTGAACTGTATCCCAGCCCCTTTTATATGTTTATTTTGAGAAAGGGTTTTACTAAGTTGCATAGGCTATCTTTAACCTCAAACTCATGATTTCTCCTTCCACAGCCTCCTGAGTCACTGGGATTATAGACATGTGCCACTGTGCCTGGCTCCTAATAAAATTTTGAAGAAAGGCAGACATGGCCAGGCATGCTGGCATATGCCTATAATCCCAGTGACTCAGGAGGTGTAGGCAGGAGGATTGAAGGGTTGAGGCTAGAGGGAGCCCGCATTATTCAGCAAGATCTTCTCTCAAGAAAAAACAAAAAAAGGGACTGCAGGTGCAGTCCAGTGGTAGAGTGCTTGCAAAGTATGTGTGAAGCTCTAGGTTCAATCCTCAACCACCACAAAAATTAATTAATTAATAAAATGAAAGAAAGAAAGGCAGGAAGGGTGATACACACTTGTGATCCCAGCCCTAAGGAGGCTGAGGCAGAATAGTGAAGATGCTGAGCTACATAGTGAGACCCCGTCTCAGAAAAAAAAGATGTTTAAAGAATTTAATCTGAATAATGTGTTTATTTAGATTATAATGTATCTCAGAAAGGACCCTCATAACATGACTAAATACTTCCATTCATTCTGAATGTAAAAGGTTCGGAATCTGAGTAACCTAATGCTATGATTTGATATGGTTTTAGTTCATGTATTTGAAGCTTGGTCTCAGTGTGTTGTTGTTAGGAGTGGTGGGACCTTGAAGAGGTGGAACCTCCCGAGAGCTGGTTAGGTCATTTGGGTGTGCTGCCTTCAGTGATTAAGATGGTTCTTATGGATCCCTGAGCTAGTTCTCAAGAGAGTGTTTTTATAAAAAGAGCAAGATCAGCCCCACTTCCCACTTGGGCTTCCTGTCTCTCCATGCTCTCTCTCCCTCGTACACATGCTCCTGTCATATGCCACCTGCCATGATGTGATACAGCTAGTAAAGCCTTCACCAGAGCTGACATCAGGCTGCTTAGACTCTCAGGCTCCAAAACTGTGAGCTCAATAAACTATTTTCTTTATAATGTATGCTGCCTCAGGTACTTATGTTGTTGTTATTAGGTGCCCTTGAGTTGGTCTGACTCATAAAGGCCCTCAGAGTTTTCAATGTATGATTGTTTTTCAGAATTGCTTTGGGAGTGGATTGCCACATCCTTCTCCTGTTTTTGAGGTCCTGGGGATCAAACCCAGGTCCTCAGAGAGTAGAGAGTAACACTCTGCCAACTGAGATAAACCCCAGCCCCCATTAACTTATAATAACTAATTATCCTTCATGTGTCTGTCAGCTTGTCAGGCTATGGGGGCTTGTGTGTTGCTGTGATGCTGAAAGTTATGCCATTGGTATTTCAGATACCAGCAGGGCCACTCATGTTGGATAGGTTTCAGCTGAGCTTCCAGGCTAACGATAGAGATAAGAACCTGGTGGCCCAATCCTGACAACCCTATAAATAGCAGAGAACCACTATCAAATATAGTGTCAGAAAATGAGCACCCCAGACTGAAAGGCCATCAAGAAACAGCTGGAGAAGGGTTGCCTCCTTAAAATAGAGTTGACTTTAAAGATGGGAATGGAGTAAAGCCCTTGGAACCTCCTTTTGCTCATGTGTTATGACCCCAAATGAGAAGAAACACACTGGGTGCAACAATGGGCTCAAATATAAACAAAGATTGTGTGTATGGCACAGTGTTGTGTAGTGTTTCATTCTGCTGTACCTAGGGTCACTATGAGTCAAATCCAACTTGATGACACCTAACAACAACAATTAATTGTAGAAAATGGGATAATAAGTTTAACAATTTTTAGAGGAAGCCTAGATTCAAACATAATCCCAACAATTCTAAGTCCTTTTCCACATAATATTCCCACATAATCATATTTTCCAGGGTATTACACACTAGAAAAATTGTATCCTAGACAGAAGCATTGGAAAAAATTTCCTAAGAGTGCTGACAATTGAGATAGATCCTGAGGTTGGGTAAGATTGTGACAGAAAAATAATAGACACATATCCTGCAAAAGGAATATTAATAAAGGGCAGAGTTTGGGGGTTTGGAGCATGACTGGGGAGATATTAACCCAAATCAGCTATAGGTTATGGCATGTGAATAGTAATAAAAAATACAATGAAAATAGTAGGATACAAAAATACTTTTATACTTTTACTATTAAAAATATAGCATGATGAGAGGGCAATGGGAGAGGTGAACATGAGTAATGTACAATGATATGAGTGTATGGAAATGTCATAATGAGACTCATTAAGTTGACACTAAAAAATTACTTATAAGGAAGGTTATTGGGGGAAAACAAAGATGAAGCTGGGATCCATGTACTTGGCTCACACCATTTGCTCCTCCTGTACATTTGCATTATTAAACAATTCCCCTTCAAAAAAACAAAGAAACCCAAGAAAATGAAAAAAAAAAAAAATATATATATATATATATATATATATATATATATATGTTAATCTTCTCTTCAAAATGCTCTGAGAATATTCAATTTCATTCAGAATAATATCCATGAGCTTTTCCCCATGACCCCCATGGATATCACTCTGACCTCAGTGACTACCATCTTTCTCTCTCACCCATTTTATTCCATCCAGGCTAGATTTCTCACTACTGTTGAATCTCCCAGGGTGCCAACTCAGGGCATCTACATTGCCATTGCCTCAGCTTAGAAATTTCTTTCCATAGACAATCTCATGGCTTAATCTCTCAATGCATTATAATTTCAGCTCAAATATCACCTCAAAAATTACTCATTAAGCTATCTTATCTGAAACAACAGCTTCTTTATGCTCTATCCTTTTATCCAGCCTTATTTTTCTTCACATTATCTTTTTCTACTCAGCACTTAAATAACTATCAAGGTCATCAAAAACAAGAAACATCTAAGAAACTCTCATAGGCAAGAGTTGCATAAAGACACATGGCAACTAAATGTTGTTACTGGATGGGATCTTGGATTGAAACAAGGGAAAAATAGGGGAATATAACCCATAAATGCATATGAGTTTTACTACATATTAATCAAAAGTTTCCACAAATTTTGTAAGTTGATGAAAGTGTAACCAAAAGTGATGTAATAACTACACAATACAAAAAGAAAATGCTGTATTATTCTGTATCCCACTAACATTTATCAATAAAGGTAAAAATGGGAAAAAAAGGACATTAAATAAGAAATAAGGAAATCTGAGTAAACCATGAGGTTTAGTTAACAGTATCTTGATTTAAGTTGCTAATAAAATACTAGGTGCAAGGAAATTCTCTGTTATAACTTCTTTGTTTTCTGTAAAAATTAAACTATTCTAAATTAGTTTTTTTAAAGTGCATATTTGTGTGCACCTTTTTGACGATTATCCATTTCCCTAAAAACTCTTGTTCACTGTTCTGTTATCATCTTAGAATACTGCCTGATGCATAACCAACACTTGATATTCACTTAATTAATTAATTGTGACATTTACAACTATAATGCCTTCCAAAATTTTAAGTAACATTGGCTAGGTTATAGAAAGAGCAGGGCCTGGTTATAAGGAGGAAACATCCTATTCAAAGGTCAGATCAAAATACAACGGAAAAAAAAAAAGCTAAGAATGGTGTCAATATAAATGGTCTGAAAATGCATGTGATTGTTCTGACAAGTTAATAACAAAGTTTTCTACAGGAAAAATTTCTATCTTAAACAGAACTTGAACTCAAGTACATATAGAAAAATATTACCAAGTAAATGATAGAGAAGACTTAGATGGGGAGGGTGGGGGGGAAGCATACAAGAGAGTAAGGGGCCACCTATTTGAATAATGTACATCATAATGCATATATATGTAAATGCCACAATGAAAAGCATGTCAGAATGAATCACATTGAGGTGTACATTAAAAATGTCCAATAAAAAAAAAAAAGAAAGAAAGAGCAGGGCTAGGCTGGGGGTGTAGCTCAATAGGAGAGTGCTTATCTTGCATGTACAAATCCCCCTGTTCAATCAATTCCTAGTGTGAAAAAGAGGGCAGAGGGGAGAGAGAGAGAGAGAGAGAGAATGCAATGGTCAGACCACAATTCAAACTCAGTTCCGTCCATTTCAAAGTTTGTGTATTTAACCACCTTGAAGGCTGAAAAGGGAAATTGGAGTACTGAATTTATAGTTAATATGCATGCAGTAGGGACCATGGAAGGTTTTAAGCCAGAACTGGCAGCAAAGTAACTAAGTGAAAAATATATTAAGTAAAGCAGAAATAGTGATGGAAAGGCAAATTGGAAAATTATGACAATGATATACATGAAAAGAAAAGAGACCTAAGTGAAGGGGTAGTAGGAATGGAGAGAAGTGTAAGAGATATTTTGGTATTAGAATGTACGGGACATATAACTGATACAAGGTAGTGAGCAATGCGGAAAAAAATACCGATTAAAATGAGGTTATGCATCTAGATAACTAGAAGAATGTTAATACCATTAAATGAGGTGGAGAGTAACAGTTCTCTAACCTTCTTATATATCTATATATTTCATTTGTTTGTCACAACTAGTACATAAAATACAAATATTGAAAATAGAAAATGCTCAGAAAATTATAAACATTAGACAAGATTAAATTATTTTCAAAGTGAATTTGATTTCTAAGATTTCTAAGTGAAAAACCTAGAACAAAAGGGTAAATTATATCATTTTAGTTGTTGTTGTTGTTAGGTACCCTTGAGTTGGGTCTGATTCATAGCAACCCTATATACAACAGAACAAAACACTCACTGATCCTGTGCCAGGTACATGAGGTTTTTTATATGTAAGCCCATTGTTGCAGACACTGTGTCAATCCATCTAGTTGAGGTTTTTCCTTTTTTTTCGTTGACTTGCCACTTTCCCAAACATGGTGTCTTTCTCTAGGGATTGGTCCCTCCTGATTGTAAGTCCAAAATATGTCAGACACAGTCGAGTCATCCTTGCTTCCAAGGAGCATTCTGATGGAACTTCTAGGATAATTATGTTGGTTCTTTGGGCAGTCCATGGTAATATTCAATATTTGTCTCCAGAACCATAATTCAAAAGCACCAATTCTTCTGCCTCCGTTATTCAATGTCCAGTTTTCACAAGCACATGATGTAACTGAAAATACCATGGCATGAGTCAGGTGTACCTTCATCTTCAATAGGACATCTTTATTTTTCAACCCTTTAAAGAGGTCTCTTGCACCAGCTTTTCCCAGTGCAATGTGTCTTTTGATTTCTTGACTGCTGATCTGTGGGTGTGGATTGTAGAATCATGTAAAGCAAAGTCTTGAACACCTCAATCTTTCTCCATTTATAATGAAGTTGCATACAGACCCAGATGTAAGGATTTTTATTTTCTTGATGTTGAGGCACAATCTATACTGAAGGCAGTGTTCTTTGATCTTCATCAGTGACTGTTTTAAATCCTCTTCACTTTCAGCAAGTAGAGTTGTGTCATCTGAATAATGCAGGTTGTTAATGATGTTACCAATCATGCTACCATGTCCTCCTTCATAAAGTCCAGTTTCTCAGATTATTTGCTCAACAAAGAGATTGAAGAGATATGGTGAAAGGATATGGCACTGACACACACCTTTCTCTACTTTAAACCAGGCAGTGTTTCCTTGTTCTGTTCAAATGACTGCTTCTTGGTCCATGTACAGATATCTCATGAATACAGTTAAGTGCTCTGGTATTCCCATTCTTCACAATGTTACCCACAATTTGTTATGATCAACACAGTCAAATGCCTTTGCATAGTCAACAAAGCACTTCCTATACAATTAGCCATTAAAACTCTACGAATAACAGAGAAATACTGTCAGACATAGTGCTGGAAAATGAGAACCTAGGTTGGAAGACACTCAAAAGATGACTGGGTAAAAGTTGCCTCCTCAATGTAGAGTCTACCTTAATGATGGGACTGGAGTAAAACTCCAGGGACCTCCATTTACTAATGTAACATGACTCAAAATGAGGAGGAACAACTGTAAACATCCATTAATAATTGGAACACAGAAGTATGTAGTATGAATCTAGGAAAATTAAAATCATCAAAAGGGAAAGGGAGCACATAAACCTCAACATTCCAGGCATCAGTGAGCTAAAATAGACTGGCATGGGTCATTTTGAATCAAATAATCATATGAACTACTATACTGTGAATGACAAAGAGAAATGGGGCTGTAGTCATCATCAAAAAAGACATCTCAACATCTGTCCTGAAGTACAATGTTGTCAGTGATAAAATAATATCTGTACACCTACAAGGAAGGCCAGTTAATAAGACTATTATTCAAATTTATACACCCACCACTAAGGCTACAAATGAAGATAGGGAAGATTTTTACCAGCATCTGCAACCTGAAATAGATTAAACATACAATCAGGATGGACTGATAATTACTGGTGACTGAAATGCAAAAGTTGGAAACAAAGAAGAAGGCTCAGTAGTTGGAAAATATGGCATTGGTGACAGAAATGATACTGGAAATTGCATGATAGACTTTTTTCAGACCAATGACATTTTCTCTGAAAACACATTGTTTTCACCAATAAATTGTGACTGTACACATGAAATTCCCCAGATAGAACATACAGGAACAAAATTGACTACATTTGTGAAAAGAGACAATGGAAAAAGCTCAATATCAAATGTCAGAACAAGACCAGGTGCTGATTGTGGATCAGACCATCAACTTCTCATATGCCAGTTCAAATTGAAACTGAAGAAAATTAAAACTTGTGTATGAGAGCCAAGGTATGACCTTGTGTATATCCCATCTGAGTTCAGAGACCACTTCAAAAACAGGTGTGATGCATTGGGCACTAATGGTTGAAGACCAGACAAATTGTGGCATGACATCAAAGACATCATTCATGAGGAAAGCAAAAGGTTATCAAAAAGACAAGAAATTAAAAAAAAAGACTAAACTACCTGTCAAAACAGACTTTGAAACTTGCCCTTGAATGTTGAGTAGGTCAAGTAAAAGAAAGATATGATGAAGGTAAGGAACTAAACAGAAGAATTCAAAGGGCAGCTTGAGAAGACAAAAGTCAAATATTATAATGATGTGCAAAGAGCTGGAGATAGAAAACCAAGAGGGAAGAACATACTCTGCTTTTCTCAAGCTTAAAGAATTGAAGAAAAAATGGAAGCCACGAGAGACAAGAGAGAAGGATTCCTCAGGGAAAATGTTAAATGATGCAGGAAACATCAAAAGAAGATGCAAGGAATACACAGAGTCATTATACCAAAAAGAACTAGTGGATGACCAACCATTTCAAGAGGTTGCCTATGATCAGAAACCAATGACACTGAGGACAAAGTGAAAGTTGTCTTGAAGGAATTGATGAAACACAACACTCCAGGGATTGATCGAATACCAATAGAGATGTTTGAACAAACGTATGCAGCACTGGAGGTGCTAACTTGTTTATTGCAAGAGATTTAGAAGACAGTTACCTGGCTGACTGGAAGAGATCCATATTTGTGCCTATTTCCAAGAAAGGGGATCCAACCAAATGTGCAAATTATCGAACAATATCATTAATATGACACACAAGCAAAATTTTGCTAAAGATTATTCAAAAGTGACTGCAGTAGTATATAGACAAGGAATTACCGGAAAATCAAGCCAAATTTAAAAGAGGACTTGGAACCAGGGACATCATTGCTGATGTCAGATGAATGTTAGCCAAAAGCAAACAATACCTCAAAGATGTCTATCTGTTTTCTTGACAATGCAAACACATTTGACTGTGATCATCTTAGTTAATATTAGTTTCACCTGGCAGTATTATTGATGGTTTTCTTACTTTTCCGGTCTCAAGTACATAACTTTGATAATAAGAAAATAGTCCCTGGTGAAAAAGTATACTGAGGCCTTTGCTCTCCCTATAAGTCTTGGGGTTATTAAATGATCATTATGACTATGATTTAATATCTATCTAAGACTAACATACATACAATCTACAGAACAAATGAAAGGTGTTACCCTAAAGCAAAGTAATTTTTTATGATCAATAGCCTATCATTAGCATAATGTTTATTTTATGCATTTTCAGACTTTGTATCACCTGCATTGTGGTTTATAGATATTAACCTATTGATCTTCACTGCTCTTCCATTTTCTACAATCTTCTAATAAACATCACCATATCCTTTTTTTGCAGGTAAAGGACAAAACAATAAACCAAGCCTCTAGTTATTTGGTGATTGGACATGGTTGTAGAAAATTCAGAATTCAAGGTTGTCTAACAACATAAATTCATCATGCTTTCCTAGAGGTTTACATTCAAGCTTACCCATAAATACTAAACTGGTAATACATTCTCTTTTAAAGTAAAATGTAAAATGACTATAATAGCGAACAATTTTTTACCTTGTATTATGACTCATATGCTTCATAAATTATCAAATAGCATGGTGAAAATGAACTTGGTTTGTTTCACACAAATCTAATTGTCATTTGTTTTATTTTTTTCAAATTTTAGCTGTGGTAATTATTAAGAATGATTTCCTAAATTTTTCTCTAGGAACATGTCTTCTCATTGTTTTGGGAGTTCATTAAAGTGGATACCAATCTGATTTCACTTAGGTAAAGATGAGCTCTTTGAATGACCAAAATAATATATTCTTTAAAATGATAAGAGAGTATGCTTAGAGAAGTCTAAGAAATCCATTATTTTTCTTAAACTTTTTTCACTTAGTTTGTGTGGATTTCCTAATAGAAAGCTTTATTTGATCCATTATTTCTTTAATTCATTTTGCTAAAGTAAACCAGACACAAGACTGAAGCCTAAGACCAGCATAAGAATTATATTTAATGAAAATCTGGAAGACAAAAGTACTTCAATTATTCATGTTTCCTGATATGTACCGAAAAATGGGTGCACATACGTGTGTTTCTTTGATAGAGTTCAAATTAACAGCGAGCTTTTGAAAATATGATCCTTAGTAGCTTCAATAAATGTCTTTTTACCAGCTTATCTTCAGCAAAACAGAGACTTTTAAATCAAACTTCTATTTCATCTATTTCTTTCTTTATTACTGAAATGAATAAAGTAATTGTGCAAAGAAACTTAAATGCTTATGAAAATTGGAAAGCAATAAGTGCAATAATAAAACCATTTGTTAGAAGCTTCATATATTATTGTTACATTATTATGACTACAGTGATATACTTGCCTTGTCACAGGGAGTTACATGGATTTCTTCAGCTGTGAACCCAGACATAAGTCATGTTTATGCAGGCAAAGACAAAAATGATGTCCAGTTGAACTCACTGGTATTTGTTTATGCAAAAGAACTTAAGAACTGGGAGTGAACAGACTTCATTTCACCCTTTGTAACACAGAAAACACTCTCCACAACAGGTTTGACAAATCCACATTCAGCTCCATATGGTCATTTATCCTCCCTATGTCTTGGAAAGTAAAATACTGTGAAGGCTGTATTTGAGTTTTTGGTGACAAATTACTTTTCTCAATGGAATCAAAGGCTGTGGCCATCTGCAATGAAATACATGAGCCACAGCTGGCTTTCATAATAATCAATCCTGATTGCAGAAGGACTGTGGCATTTCTAGATTGATTGTGAGGACTGCTGTGACAAACAATACTGACCAATTCAGTCATGTTGACAGCAAGTTATTCCTCATGTTTAGATATAGACTCTACTTAATATCATCAGAGGGAAGGGAAAGACTGGAGTCCATCCAAAACACTTGGTCAATAGTGGAGAGCTGAAAATTCAGAAAATCCTTAAGCTAGATTTAGAGACCTAAATTACCTCCATGATATGTCAATACTGAGACTACATCTATATCTAATCAGCAAAATGTGGAACCAATATTTACTAGGGAATTCTATCACTGCCTTCTATACCTACACGTGCACCCTAAAAGAAACCAACTTGCCCTAGTTCTTGCTATGTGAACGATGGACTTTGACTTCATATTTTCTGTATGTCCCCCAGGAAGAACTGATTCTATCAGGGTTGGCTACCTGATAAAAAGACAAGCAGCCTACAGGCGTGGTGGTAGCTTAGGATTTGTGGTCTAAGCCAACAAATTCCTCTTTCTTGAGTTTGGAATTGAGAATCTAAGACATTGACTTAGTTAGCTATGGGGAACTAAGCCTAAAATTTATCCATTTCCATGGCTAGGAAATTGATATAACCCAAAAATTGAATGCCAGAAAAAGGAAAGTAACAATGACTAAAATGTTGAATACTTACTCTATGGTGTATATTACCCATTATTTGTTCTAAACCTCATATCAGTATTAACATTGCTGGCAGATGCTATTATTATCCCTGTCAATTAGATAAAAACATAAAATTTGGAGAGATAAATCCCTTCCATATATAGGTTTCCAATGATGACAGAACTGAAATTCCATTCTATTGGACTCCTCTTGACTAATCAGCTATGGAGCTGGGAATCTATAAAAGAAGGGTTGAGGGAGAGTTAGGGAAGCGTACAGAAGTGGAGATGGCTTCATCCTGCATCCCTGAGCATGGCCTTCTCTCCTTATAACCTCTGAGTTGCAGTTTCCATTGAGGAGTGCTGAATTTAGCTCAGTTGGTAGAGTGCTGCTCTGAGCTCTCTGAGGCCCTAGGTTTGATCCCCAGACCTGCAAAAGTGAGAGGTCATGGCAGCCCACTCCCAAAGCAATCCGTGAACAATCAGCCATTGAAAACCCTATGAATAGCACAAAAGTACTGACCTAGTGCAGGGGAATATTTAGTTCTGTTGTGTGTAGGGTTGCTATGAGTCAGACCCGACTGGACAGCACCTAATAACAATAAAAAATGTTCACCAGTCTCTGTCCTTGGATTCACATGAACTAATGCTGTGTCTCTAGATTGGTATATAATATACAATAATGGTAGAGCTATTAAGAAATTGAAAGAAAGGTAGTATTTGTCCTCATTTCTTCAGAAATTTCTTTCAATGTTTGATAATTCACTTTTACTTCAGAGATTCAACCTTAGTATTGCTGTGATTTTCTGAATATGAAGTGCATAAATATCTAGTGACTATGAGTAAATGAGAAGTTTGAGTTTTTTCATCAATTTCCTACTTTTCAATTAACAGGAAATACCCACAACCAAATCATCTAAAGTCCATTTCTTTATTATGAATAATGGTGACAAATTTTGAATATCCATGTACTTCTTCATCTTTCTAGAATTACTTTCATTTGTGAGCTTTTTACATCTCTTTCAAATAACTTGCTCACTAATGCCTGCAGCCCATTACAGTGTTTCAATCCCATAAACAATCTCTTCTGTGGATAGCAGAGCTGGTCCCTTTTCCTACTCATCAACAACTCATTAAACTTTTATTCTAGGGATGAGAAGTTGAAGGGTTTTTACTCAACTTTCTCTTCTCCAGGCCTGAAGAAAACTGAGAAAGATGAGCCAAGTTCATGCCTGTGATGCCAGTGACTAGAGAGGCTGAGGCTGGAGGCTAGAGGATCACAACTTGTAGGTAAGAGGCAGCCTGCACAACTTAGCAAGACTGTCTCAAAATAAAAATTAAAAGGGGCTGGCAGTACAGCTCACTAGTGGAGAACTTGCCTAGCATGCACAAGACCATGTGTTCAATAATCCACTCAGTACTGAGAAAAAGAAACCTGGAAAAGATGAAGGATGTCAGATGTTGCCTGGATACTCCTATGGCCCCAAATTTCTAAAGAACGCTGCTTTCTAATGTACAGTGATATTCAAAGTAAAGTAAAATTTCTGTATTATTTTAGAGCTTTCATTATTTGTGCATTTTGTGCACTAGATCTCATTGTCCAAAGCTTTGTTTGAGGGTGGTAGTTCGATTCCATTGTTCAGTTAGAAAATTCAAATTTCAGGTGTCTGAAGCTTTAATTCTCCAGTGGCCCTATCCCTGGTGGGGTGGCTCCATCTGGATAGGGCTTCTATGTGGTTCAGACGTCCACCAACATTTTTTCACTCCATGTTCCTCAAGAAGACAGCACAATCAATGTTTCTTTTCTGGAGAGTTGGCTACTGCTGTGTTTGGCAGTAGTTAACTGATTAAGCAAATCTAGGATACTGAAGAGCAATTTAAAATGCATAATGAAACACAGAAATAGTTCCTTCACATTTCGATTATGTTCATAATGCTTCATCACCATTCTCCTTAAAATTGCTTTTCTTTGTTTTTAAGAGGGGGTGGAAAGAAAAGGTTATTTATTGCAAAAATATAAAAGACTTCTTTATTCTCTTTGACATTGTTCACAAATACTGTGTCATTATAGACAAATTGTTGAAGAGATTTGCAGATAATCTTATTTCAATTGCTTAAACTCGTTCCACTGTATTTTTCTCTTAGAATAATGCCCTCACTATAATGGTATTTCAAATATATTAACAGAAATTACCATTGATCTTTCTTCATGTTAAATAATTATTTAATCTATATATCAAATTCTTATAAACAAAATATATAATACCATTTAAATATATATACATGTACATTTTATATTATCCTATTCATTTCCATAGCATATTTTTAACAACTAATATATCTATTTTGCACTTCTTTCAATTGTAGAACTTTTGCAAGGCCAAAAAGAAAAAAAACTACCTTTTTAATGTGTTACAAATATATGAATTACACACTGAATATATGTAAGTATGATATTCTCTTTTTTCTTAGAGTTCTGTCCAAGTTTCCAAAGCTTAAAGTCAATAGATGCTAGAATATCTATGCAAGACATGGTAAAAGATTATGAAGCTGGTTTAGTAACTGTGTTTTGAAGGATATGTAAGTAAAGAAAATTATAGAAAAAAGGACTTTTTAAAGGTTATTTCAGGTGGAACAAATGGAGGAAATTCTTGACACCATTCAAAATGCCTGACAAAATGCCTCATGAAGACTGAGCAGAGGCACAGAAAGCCTAAAAGAGGGGAACCTGGCAGAGCAGCAAGAGGAGCGGTGCCTTCACAGGGCATGGCTGCTCTTCCACTGAAGGAGACCGGGCAGAAGGAGGGTAGGAAAGGACAAAAAAAAAAAACTTTTCTCTGAGCCAAGTAGACCCACAGAGAGTAGCTAGTCTTGAATCAATTTAAGAAGGACCTAAAGGGAAACCCAGGAAGAAAGTATAATTTTACCATTGTATGAAGAGAGAATTTTAAGGGGGCAGTCAGAACTCCATGATAGTCCAGCAGGAGTCCTGCCAGATGGAGGATTTCTAAGGAATCCTTAAAACTTCTTCATAAAAGAAGTAGTTAATATTTGGGCATCTCCCATGCACAGAGAACACCTCCTCTGGGATACAGGAGCTCTTGAAGAGTCAAAGACAGACTGCTGAGTTAGAGAAGCAGGTGAGTAGTATAGAATGGAAAGACGGGGAAAGAGTCAATAAGCCAGCCAGGAGTGTCTTCCATACTGCAATTTACTCAAGTGCATCAGGCCCAGACTGGTGGTTCAGGAGAATATTTAATTAGAGCAGAGAATGACACTCTGATGATAAATTGAAGTAGGTTTTATGTGGAACAAGATTATGTTATTTGAAGAATGTTGCCTAGAATGTAAAGAAATATACCCAAGAGTTTATATGAGTAAGAGAAAAGAGGTTCAAAAGACTATATTTAAAGGGAAATTGAAGAAAAGAATGAAATTATTTGCTACATAAAACCCTACAAAGTCTAAGTCTTTCATTATACATATACATCAAAATGTCTAATGAAGTTCAAACCAAGTTTCACTGGTAACACATACACACACACACACACACACACACACATGCATGTATGCATGTGCACATAAGAAAATGAGGCTAATGAAATAGAAATGCATATTTGATTCAAACGTTTTCACAAATATTAACATGTCCAGTTGTAAGAAATATGAAGATAAGACAGAATAAGGGGACTGGAGAATGATAGAGACTGAGTGCTATCAAAGACACCACCTAACAAGATTCCACTTCAGTAGGCACTGCCAAAACTGATGGAGGCCATGTGGAGTTTGGAGAAAGATAATTCCAGCAGAAAATGCAACAAGAACAAAGAGGTGAGACCAGGATATGCTGATTGTGTTCAAGGACCAGTAAGGAGGTCAAGGGGCTGGAAAGGCTGGAAGCAGAAGAGGATGGTAAGAGATATGGTCAAAGAAGACCCCAGTCAAGTAAGGCCACACAAGCCATGGAAGAGTTTTGGGTTCTACTCTGAGAGAGAGGAGAGGACAGTGGAGGATTCAAAGAAAGAAGAGTCATGTAATCTGATGTAACTTCCTAATGGCTCACTTTCATGTTTTATTTTTTAAATATTGTGCTTTTTTTTAAGCCAGACAGGACAAGCTTGCACTGTTCAGTTGCCATAACTCACTAAGCTTTCTCCGTTGTCTAATTCCAGGCCTTCACCCATTCACTTTTCCTTGGTCCTTGAGGGCACTTAAATTTGTAACCTTTGTCCAAGGCTCTTACTATTTCTACCTTTTATAAAACAATAGGAAAACACTCTTAAAACACAAGCTCAAGCTGCCATCCTTCATGTTTCATTTTTAATTTTGATGCATCAGATCTCCCCAGACATTGTCCTATTCACATTCTGAATTATAAAGCAATCCTAAGACTTTTGGGTCTTCTGGGACTTGTACAATTCAGAATTGTTTACACCAAAGAAACTAGATGTCCCAGAGGTCATGAGATTTTTGCCAATGAGAAACCACATTAGTTCTAGAGATCTTCTAATTTCTCTTGAAGAAGAGCCAGGCAGTACTGAAACAGGACTCCTGCCTAAGCAGGGTCATCCCCAGGGAAGAAGGAGCTCAGCCACAGTAGATCATAAAATGTACTCCCCGACTCCAAAACTTACTGTTATAGAAATAAAATTAAGTTGAATATTCACTTCCAAGACAGGCTTGAAGAGGGAAAGAAATCTCTGAGGAGCAGCTTAACTATGCTTAGAAGTGGAAAAGAGATTTGTTGTTGTTAGGTGCCGTGGAGTCAGTATCCGACTCATAGTAACCCTTATAGGGTTTTCAATGGCTGAGTGCTTCGGGATTGCCTTGGGAGTGGATTGCCAGGCCCTTCTCCCATTTTTGCGGTGCTGGGAATTGAACTTGGGAACTCAGAGACTGCAGCACAGCACTCTACCAACTGAGCTAAATCCCAGCCCAGGAAAAGAGATAGTCTACATTTATTCTGGTAATGGCACTTGCTAGGGCTAAGTTAGGAGGGGGAGAAAGGACCTCAGACTTCTTTTTCTTACAATATCCTCTCCCTTCAGCTGCCTCCTTGAGTTCAAGCACATCAGGGGAGTTCAAAACTATCACTACCAGACATAAGACCTACTAGACACCTCAATTTAACATTGCACAAAAGATTAAGTATGTGATATTTGGACATTTAGTTTACTCTTTTATGAAATTCCCGGTTCCTGCTCAACAATATTCCAGAATCAAGTTCACAGAGTCTATAAAGTTCCCTGTCAAATTTTATTCTTATTTGCTCTGTTTAATGTACATTACAAAGTTAAATTTATAAGGCATGTACTATGTGCAAAGCACCTCTGGATTCTGAATATTAGGCTTCAACTATCATGAGATAATAAGAACTATCTGTCTATGGATGAACTCATGATCTAGTAAAGTAGATACAACTATAAACAGATAAGTGGTGGTGTAGTCTATTAAGTGTTATTACTGAAGTAAAAATAAAGTATGATTGCACAGAGGACACTATCTTGCTGAAAAGAGGTAATCATGTGCAGTACAGAGCCCCTCACACTTTGCTTATTGCTTTACACTTTAATTCATATTAGGGTTCAGGAAAAAATAATTTCATGTATCACTAATCCTACAAGGTAAAGGTAAGATGATAGAAGGGCTTCAATGGCATCTTAAAGACCTCAAACTGCATGCTATAGCAAAGGAAATCTATGAAGGGCATTTAAGCAGAGAAGGTACTCATTATAATTGTATTTCCTCATTTTATCTTTAGGCTCGGCCACTTCTCAGTACTTAATTTATACATCGAACAGCCTAAGTTCTTTACATCTCCACTTTTAGGTAGTATGGGTCTTGCAAACAGAATATGGTCAGAATTCTTCCTTTTCTCCCAATCTCTCTCTTCCTCTAATTTTTTTCTATCCCCGAAAGTGACATGACCATCTACCTATTGCTAAAAATAGAAACTTAGAAGTCATTCTGGAGATTTCCTCTACCTTCATCCCCCATAACATGTCCTTTTTATTTTCCCACCTCCAGGTTTTGTTTTGAATCTGTCCATTCTTATTTTCTTCCATTGAAATCCCAACCACTCTTGTGTTAAATCTTTGTGTTGGTAACAACTTCCTCCCTGATCTCATGTCCACTTGTGCTTTGCTTCAAGCCATGTTCCATAGCAGCTAAGATTTTTCTCAAAGTGGAAACTAGACAAAGTTGCTCCACACTACCCCAGCCTCATCCTAAGCAATGTGCAAACCCCTCTAAGGTCTGCATATTGTACTTAGAAGAAAAGTCAAAATTTCCACCATAGCTTTGTACACCAGAATACAGTGGACTTCTTACCTCCTGCCACTTTCCTCCTCACTTCTCTAAGTTCCAGCCCCAGCCCTCTCTTTGTTCCTAAAGATACCAAACACTTATTCATACCACGGTATCACACATGATGCTTCTACTTCCTGCCACATTCTTTTTGCTGTCCCTCACATGATTACTTTTTCTTAGTCTTCAGTTTTCTGCTTAAACTTCCTTAACTTCCATCTGTGACACTCTCTGGTCCCTCACTCATTTGTATCATAGGACCTATTTTGTATCTTTCACAAAACATACTATAGAGTACAATCAAATTAAGGGTGATCAAAACATGACATATAGGTGGATAGACAACTGTTATTTACTTATTTGATAGTTAATTCCCCCATGGGACCTTTTCATTTCAAACTCTATGGGATCTGTTTTGTCCACTATATACTCAACATCAAAGTACTCAATATATTTTTGTTAAATGACTGAAACACACTTTTCTCTTTTTTCAATGACTTTGAAATTATGTAACTAATTTACATATACTTACAACTTACTTTACTTACATACCTAAAAATTTCCTGACCACTTTCTGCGAGGTACAAAAAGCATAGAAGAGATAATGCCTTACCCCCCATATTTAAACTACAAAGTACTAAGAGAACACCACTACAGGATTTCTTTTGGTATTTCTTTTTTTTTTTTTTCCTCTCCTAGTACTGATGAATTGAACCCAGGGCCTCACACACCACTGAACTATACCTCCAGTCCCTTTTCAATTTTAAATTTTGGGACAGAGTATCACTAAATTGAGAAGGCTGCCTCTGGCCTTCAACTTGCCCTCTCCCTGCTTCAGCCTCCTGAGTTGCTGGGAGTACAGGTGCTTACCACCACAGTGCCTATTACAGGATATTTTTAAATGTTACAATTTGGTTTTTAAATTTTCATTGACAATTGAATTTCTTATATTCTCATTTACTAATATTTGAACTTAAATATATATATGATCTTTTATCATCAAAATAAAGCATATATTTAAGTCTGCTTCCCTACAGTCTGTGTCTTGAAAAAACATAATAATAATTTCAATCTTTGGTTAATATATAGTATAGATTACTTTTCATTGCAATGCAGTACACATAAACATTTTTCTTATGTTATTTTACCCCCCAGCTTCTAGCCAAAACATTTTTTAAAAGGCTGTTCTTGCAATCTTCGCTGAATTTCAAGCCTTAGTCAAAGAAGAAAGTCCCAAGAATCTTTTCAGAAATCCTGTTTGGGCACTATTCCCAGCCTAATTTTGTAGACCAAGATGTTTGGGCACTTCTGGTATGCTAGGGATAAGCAGTTGAGGATTTTTGTCTGAATCAAACCCAAACTCCAACCCTAATTAAAATACCACAACATTGTTAACTCCTGACTATGTTAGACATTGGTTTAGTTGAGCTAATTCCATTTCTGGAACACAGCCTCTCATTTATGTTCCTCCTGATTGCTTATATTTTCATTTCAGTTTTCCTCTTGCTTTTCAAAGGATAGGAGTATTGTCCCACTTTTTGTTGCTATGCAGACATCTCTGAAATTGCATAAAGAAAGCAAAATTACTAGAGCCAAATAACACAGATGTGGTGACAGGCGCGCCTGAAGCTTTCTGTTTTATCTATTTTTTTTACTTCTGATAACTAAAAGTAGTGCCAAAAAATGTGATATGATGCTCTATTTACATTATCTTATATGTTTGGGAGAAAATAATATGTGTGTGTATGTATACATAAATACATAGATACATATATAAGTAGGTAAATATATATATTTTAATTGGCCAGTGCATTTGATATTGGTCTTTGTGTTCATAGTCTCCTCTATAGGTAGCACGGCTGCCAAGACTGGTGCAAAATCTATGTGTTTATACCACCAAGCATATATGTAATGGATGCTTAAAACTACCAATCTGTAAGAATACACCCTAAATTCTTTGAAATCTACATCAAAGAAAATCAGCAAAGGACACATGGTCTCTGTCCCTCATCCCAAGGCTGCTCTACACAGGTATCCACTTTTTGATCCTGTTGCCTTCAGTCCTTCTAAAAAGCCCTGAATTTTCAACCTGCATTACTTGTTGCTAGTGCTGCTGCTATTCCCTCATTACTATTTCACTCAGACTTCTGGAGACAAGTATGAAGTCAAATGTAAAGTGACAAGTGAAAACCAAGGGGCTTCAAAGTACAAATTGTATATGATCTTCTTGCCATAACAGAATAGTGTCATTGTCCTATAAAATTAGAGCACCTATGCTCTTCTACTCCAGAGAGTTAGCAATATGGATTCCATTCAGTAGCTTATGGGAAATCCGGAGAGACTTGGAAATGTTTCCCAGAAGTAGGGAGAATAGAGAGTTACCAGATTCCCCACATAAATACTTCCCTTAAATCATAAACCTATCATTTGTTAAATTGAACAATTATTTACTGGGCATCTATCCTAAATTCTGGGCATAAAGCAGTGAGGAAAAATAAAATATGTCTTTCTCATGGTGCTCACATTGTAGCTGGGAAGATAGTTAAGAGACAAATAAGTAAGTAGAATATACATCAGGTCAAAAGGGACAAGTGTAGTAGAGAAAATAAAGTAGAGAAAGTTGAGCCCAGAATGAGAGTGTTGGGTGATGGATGGAATTTAAACAGAGCAATCAAGTAAGGCTTCACTACATGAAAGATATTTTGGAAAAATCCTAAAAATCAGCCATGTAGGTTTGACATTGGGGGAAGAACTTACTAGGCAGAGGAAACAGTAAATACAAAGGTCCTGAAACATGAGCATGCCTTCTGTGCTGCAGGAACTATGACAAGACCAGAGAGGCTCAAGAGGAGGGAAAAGAAGGGGTGTCAAAAATTATGTCAGAAAGGTCCAGTGTAGGGGCAGGGAGTCATTGTAGGGTCTGGTAAGCCAATGTAAGAACCTAGGTAGTTATCTTCCATTATGAATGAGATGACTCTTTGAAAGATATATTGGTTTCTTAGGGTTACCATAACAAACTGCCACAAACTAAGTGGTTTGAAACAACAGTTATTTCCAATACATATGGTAGAAATGCCTCCCTTCTTACCAAGCCTTTACATCACAGAGGCCAAGATCATTAGCTAGCTTCTACTCCTCCTCTGTCCATCTCAGGTTGGATGCCATTTCCTTTTGATAGATTTCCCTGACATCAATATGTTAGATTAATTTATCTCTGCTCTATGCCATACGTTTATTCCTCTCATAGCTCATTTGTGTCAGTTTGCTTTTGCAAAATACCCCAAAAATTAGAACCTTGGGACACAAAACATGTATTGAATACATAGTTTTACAGATTGACAGTTGACTTAGCTTGGCCATTCTTCTGGTCTGGACAAGCATCTGCTGATTTTGGCTGGGCTTGCTTATTATCTAGTAATAAGGGCCTCATCTGAGATTTTTGAGGTGACTTGTGTCATCCCATGTTGTCTCTCACCACCTACAGGCTGCCCTGGGACTGTTTTCACAGCAGTCAAAAGTTTCCAATGATGTAAAAGTAGAAGCTGCAAAGACCTTTGAAGCCTAGGATCAGGGGTGGTACCACTTCACTTTCATCAAATTCTGTTGGTCAAAGTAAGTGACAAAATGAGTCTGGAGTTAAGGAATGAGGCTGTAGACTCCACTCATCCATAGCAGGAGGTACCAAGTAAGTATTGCTGCAAGTTTTGCAATCTTTCAATGCAATATAATTGCTTATTCCCTGCTAGCTAATAAATCTTATTCTCAATTAGTATATACTGACTATATACATGGTTTTAAAAAAGTAGGTGATGAAAACAAAAAAGCCTGGGCACCTTAGTGTGCCTATACCATCAACTACTTTGGAGACTGAGGTAGGAAAATTCCCTGATCCCAGGATTTCAGGGCCCAGCCTTGCTGACATAGCAAAATCTCAAAACAGAAATAGTGAATGAGTAAAAGAATGAATGAAAGAACTAATTGGAAGACATACTCAAATGCAATTCAATTGGCAAATAACATGATTTCTTGGCATGCCTCTTTTTTCTTTTCTTATGCATCAGAATCCTTATATACCCAATATCTATAACTTATACTTACAAACAAGATGAACTATTGCTTGAAATAAAAGATGTGAATTGAGATTGGAATAGATAAGAAATGGCCCAAATAAGCATTAGTTCTTAAATTTTTAAACATTATAGATATTTGGGATGAATTTTTAAGGGCAATGAATACTCAATTGCCTTTTGTTGACCTAAAACAGTGAATTATTTTAGTTTTCTTTTAAATAATTTTTTTCCTAATATATAAGTGTATATATATATATATATATATATACACTTCTTGACTGCAAAAATGAGAGAAGGGCCTGGCAATCCACTCCCAAGGCAATCCTGATACAGTCAGCCATTGAAAACCCCTATGAGGGTTGCTATGAGTTGGATACCGACTCGACAGCACCTAACAACAACATATATTTCTTGAGTAATGGCAGGTGTTATATAGAGCCATTTTCTTTGTAGTTCAACATTCAGGTAAACAACTTCTTTGCACATGTCACTTGAATCTCTTTAGGAATGCCTTGGGACCACCAAAATTTTTCAGGCAGAATCTTTTCTTTCTTATTGACATTCATAATAGAATCTAACATGCAAAAGAATCATTAATAAAGATATGCCTTATTGTGAAACAATGCCATTGTCTGGAAAACTTATGACATTTTACAAACAGAACACATTGATATGTCATTATCCTTTTTGCAGTAAAAACACCTAAGTGCCTTGGTGTAGAGATAAGAATTGAATTTAAAATCCCAGCGCCCAATCACTTTCACTAACAACTTCATTCCTAAAGCCCCATCCATTTTCCTCTGCTTCTCCATATACCACAAAGAATTTGCACTACCTACCAGCAAGCTCTTCTTAGACTCTCCTACATCTTTCAAATCCTCCTTAATGTGAACTTCTTTCAGCACTGAACCTGAATATCTTCCAGAGCCTTATTGATCTGAGTTCATCAGCGTGTTGTTTGTGCTGCTTCTCTGTCTGTTGCAGTTAGTCTAATAAGTCTATTGGGCTACTCACTTCTGTGTTTCATAGTGTGACTCTGTTTTGTACTCAGTACAGCAGAGATGTAGAAACAAAAGAGCAATCTGAGAAGCAATTCACTAAAAGCAAATCTTCAAGAAACTTACCTCTCAAGACAATATTGTTCCAAGAATAAGAATACCTGGGAATTAAAGGTATGGCAGGGAGCTATCTAAGAGTCCTAGGATATAGGAGAGCGTGTTTTAGTTCTTTATCATTGAAGGGAAGAAATAAGAAAGATGAGTCAGTTGTGCATCAAGTATAAATTGTTGATTGTTAGGAACTTGTGTCTGGGAAGTAGGGAGCCATGGAGGTAGGGGTATACGAGTGTAAGAGCATTATCAGTGAATAACTCTGTGAAAGTCAAAATCTGGAAGAGGCGGGATTTGGGAAGGTTAAGCCTCAGATCAAAGTCCAGACCTGACAACATCTTGACCAATCTGAAGGGAACTCAAAGAAAAATCACGCATTAGAGTAATCCTACACTGAGCAGAAAGGACAAGTCTAAAGAGCCCCAATTTGCTTGGTCAATAATCTAAGGCCTGCCCGGTTGGGCTAGAATTTAGTTTAGTTGGTAGAGCGCTCCTCTGCAGTCTCTGAGGTCCCGAGTTCAATTCCCAGCACCACAAAAATGGGAGAAGGATGTGGCAACCCACTCCCAAAGCAATCCCAAAACAATCTGCCATTGAAAACCCTATGAGGGTCGCTATGAGTCGGACACCACTCGACGGCACCTAACAACAACAACAACTCAAGAGGCAGAGGCAAGAGGATCACGAGTTTGAGGCCAGAGGGAGCCTGAGTAACTAGCAAGACCCTATCCAAAGATCAAAAAACAAAATGGGCTGAGATCTAGCCCATGATAGAGCACTTGCAAAATATGTGTAAGGCCCTGGGTTCAACACCCAAGTACAGAAAGAAAAAAAAGAAAGGGAAAACACTGTGATAATTTTAAATAATCCTAGTGTATTCAGTCATTTTGTTAATCAGCATAATTTTAAAATCATTTGTGGTTTGGTTGCCCTTTTTGGAGATTTTACTTGTCTCTGTGTTTCTGGAAAACTGACAGTTATTAATTGTTTTAAGCTTAAATCAGTCCTTATTAGAATTCAAATATATTTCCCACTACTGGGTCCAATATCTATGTAATCATTTATCTTATAGTGAATTTTACTGTAAGCATAATATTTACAAGAAGCAATTTGTCATTCCTGGGTTAAGTATAGAAACTTCAATATTTTGTAGATAAATATGTCAAAATAACTAAGATTCAAGAAATAGAAGAGAATGGGAACATTACAATATGGCATTTTATGTTATAGCAGGGAGGTTTACTATCTGGGTTTACTCTGTTATCATTATTATTTTTATAAATATGATTTTCCAATTATTAACCATCATTAGCATTAATGGCATTAATGCTGGTAATCCATCTCACTAAGGATTTCAAAGTGCTGCATTTTTTCAATGTTAAATGAGTTTCAAGGCTCCAGCAGTGACTTCCACCCTGATTTACTACACCCAAAGTCTCCAAACACAATTAATTTTAAATCATAAATGATTATGGCATACAGCATTTTGGCATTTTGGCTTAGAGAATGGAGCAACACCCTTGCAAACAATTCTGAAACATTCTGACTCTCTAAGGACTTAAATCTTGAATCTAATTGGCATTATACCCCCCTTTCCTCACTGGAGGAAGCACTCCTTGTCGTTTAAACAGCCTCCTACATATTTGCTCCTTGGGCTTCAGAGCCCAGACCAACGGATGGGCAAAGCATACAGAGGCAGAGGAAGAATAATCCAAGGCTGAGGCCCAGGAGATACAGATGATCAGTCATACTTATGTCTGTGTCTCTCTTCTGTGCCCTGCTCCCTGTTTTTTTCTTACCCTTCCTATCACATCTCTCCTCACTTTCTGCTCATCTTCCACTCTGTTCTGGGCATATACAACCAATTATTCCAGATCATAGTGCTCTGACCTGCTGCCCTGCCTCAGTACCTATGTTCACTCAACCTGAATCACACGTGCTGCCTTCTCTTTCACCTCTTGTTTGTCTGGACAGCTCCTATTCTACCTTCAAGAATCACATCAAGCATCACCTTGTCAATAAGTCCTTATAATTTACTCCAACCATGCTTCAATTTCTATCCTAGCTACGCTTTTCCTTTGTAGAGTTGTTTAATATTAAAATCAATCCATTTACATATTTGTTTTCATCATTTCTGCTAAAAAGTGAGAATGAACACAATATACTTTCATACACGTAGGGTAAGTTCTTTCTCACAAAAACTCAATGCACTTTTGTTGAATGAATGAATCTTTGCTCCTCATTGCGTGCCCCAGGGTTCCAGTATCTCTTCTGTAACTCACTGAGTGCCTGCAGCAGGGCCTCTCACATACTGGCAGGCCCAGCCACATACAAGCATAGGAATAACACCTTCCTCATTAAGACTTCATCCCTACACAATGTTACATATACCAAACAAGCTTTCTCCATACCTTAACTGAAGTCTGACTTTTAGTTGGCATGGTGATCTTTAGCTAGTTACTAGAAAAATTATCTCTGGTAGAATAATTAAAGCTACTGTGAATTCAAGTATTACTCTAAGTGTAAAGTTGTTAATGTGTTAACACTGTGTAGTATGTGCACTAAAAAAGAATGGGAAGCTAGTAAAACATAGAAATGAACCCCTAATGGTGGCATTTCAGGGAATAGGAGGGGACAGATGGGAAGATATTTCTGGGCCAGGGAGCTTCTGGGTGCCCTTCACGTAGTACCACACAAGCCATTTCCTATTCCTGTGCAGAAGGTTGGATCTGCTGCCACAACACTCTCTAGCTCTCCTGAGAACAGTTTTTCTATTTCTGTCTTTTATGAAAAGGTAGAGGCACCAGTCCTTCTGGTTGTCAGGGAACAGGAATGAGCCTTCTTCATATAATGGCCAGAAAAAGCTAAGAACACACAAATAAATTGTCTTTTTTCTACATCTAATGGACACCATAGTAACACCTCCCAGAGAGACATTTAAGCTCCAAAGAAACAGATTTGTAATAATTATAACAATAGATTACACTGATTGTTTATCTAGGTACTATCCTAAGCCTTTGCCTTTGTTCTTTACATTGACCATACAACAAAGGTCATTTTGTTATTCCTGTTCTACAAACAAGTAACTTGCCAAGGTCACAAAGCTGATAAATGTCTGAGTCAGCACTGGTGCCCAGAAAGTTATAACTCAAATCTTATACATACCTTCTGGAGGGCACTCCTGGTATGAGGAAGAGGCACCTAATTATGCTTACATAACAATATACCATCTAGCACTGCTGGTACTGTTATTGCTATCCTATATATGGCAGTGTGGGAGAAGGACCTGGCAACCCCCTCCCAAAAATCAATCTGCCATTGAAAACCCTATGAACAGCAGAGAAGCACTGACAATAGTGTTTCCCCTGTTGTACAGAGGGTCGCTATGAGTCGGATACCGACTCGATGGCACCTAACAACAACAACAACATATATGGCAAAGTACTTACGTTATAATTATTTTCTTTATTTTTATTTCAGGGGGCACAGAAGACATAATTTCTGAATTCAATTTTGCCTGAAATAACTGTTATAGAGAATATAAAAGATCTACCACTAGTTTCAATACCTTTTCTGCAAAAATGTATGAAATATCTAAAATACAGAAAGGATGCTTTCAAACTATTTGGAGAGATGTTTCAAAGGATATTAGACAGTCTTTTACTTGAAAGAGTTTGTAACCTCAAAAGTAATCTTAAGATGTCAATAACATTACAAGTCTGACCTATGTACAAGCTGTGTCCATACTGATACAAAAATCCTGGGAACTCAACCATCCACTCTGAGAGCAATCAGACTAGTGGATGTCACAGACATGAAATAACTATTGTCTTCACCCTTTTACTTTCAAGCAATTGTTTCCTAAACACTGTTATAGTCACTATGTCTGCCCACTCAGAAATTTCAGATCTTCCCTAAATCTCATGGAAATGTTTTAGCATTTTCCTAGAGATATCTTTTAAAGTATAACTTCTGTCCATCAAGTCAGAGTTCCTGTTAAGTGTAGTATGTTTAAATTCTTTATCTTTCTTGACAATATGGAATATGAACAGTAAAATGCAACAGTAAAATGAACAGTAAAATGACAATATGGAATATGAACAGTAAAAATCTAACTGGATTCTTTCCCACTGTCTGCAAATATCAGTTATATCTATTTGCTGAGAGTTTTAATGCCATTTGTTGAAGTATATTTAACCTGCATCATTTGTTTCACGCCAAGTCAATGCTGGCTTCTACAAGATTTTGATCACTTTGGTCAAACAGCTGGTTTCACTGGTTTTCCCTTTGAATTGACCTAATTGCCTGGCCGTTAGGGCATTGGCAGACACCTCCACACAAAGAGAAGGCCGGTTTCATGCTAACATACTAAAAGAGAATCATTCTCTTCTTCAAGATCTACAGACTTACTGAATGGCTGTTGGCAAAAGTTACCATCCTATATCCATTCTCCTCTTTCTCATTTTAAAAATGAGAATGCAAGCATATAACCACCCAGAAAAGCTCTTTAGGTGCTAAATGGAGATGCAAATAGTAACTACATATTCAAAGGTACATCTTTAGTGTATAGAAAAAGAATTTCTTTTATTCTGAAACACCAGCAAAAAGTGATATGAAAATAGCAACTTGGAGGTTAAAAAAAATCTTTCACTAATATATTTCAGTCCTTTCAAATAATTAATCATTAATACTGACATGTTATTTTCTATATACATTGCACAACATACCACTTACTCTTTAAAAGTTAACAGGGATGAATTTTCTCTCAAAGTAAATATTCCACTTAAGAAATTATCAGTGTTCTTTCACTGACATCTATACCATTCAAGTCAAAGCACTGATCTCATTCAGAATTTATCCAAATCTGTTCACCTAGTTACTAGTTACTAATAAAAGATTTTTGGCATACTGTCTAAAATCCCAATGACAAAATAGGAAGAATTACAAAATGTTCACAAAAATCAGATCAAATGGAGCATTGGCTAATCTGGGTATATTTTTTTCCTATGATTAACCAGTTCTTAATGACAACATTTCTTATCTTACAACTATGACATGAAGAGGGAGCTGTAGCTCTTCTGAGACACAGTTCTGCAAGAACCAGCTTATCCACGCTCTCCGATCTCATGTCTGTTTCTCTCTCTCTCCCTCTCTCTCTCTCTCTCTCTTGCGCTGTCCCTCATTCATTCACTCTTCCATCTTTCTGCCATTGTGCCAGCTCAATTTAAATGTATCTGCTGTGTGTCTGTTCAAGTGGAGATAATCCATGCAAATCAGGAGCAGTGGCTTTCAGTTCTTGGTTCACAGAGAGGACTCAGCTTGAGGAGGTCACTCGTTCACAGCCGCTCCTCCTATTATATTTTTCCCCTTATTGCAGAACTGCTGTATGTATACAGTGACTGAAAGGACTCAATTGACTGCAACTGCTGCCTGGCTTTACTTACAACTTTTTGTTATAAAGGAACTTACCTCCATCTGTCTTTTCAAGGTAGGAAGTCTGATTCTTCTAAAGACGTGTGTAATGCCTCCACTGTCTGCTCATTATCAAATGTCACTTGAATGCTTTATATTGTTGCTGGCATTAGGCACAAATGCTGTGATTCTAGGTGTCTCATGCTTTTGTTACTTAACCGTTATAGGTACAATTGTTTAAGTGCTGGGTACTATAATGTTTATTTTCCCTGCAGCCAGCTTCAGTTTTACAATGCCAGAAAGGTTGTACAGTGTCTACTCTCTAATCTAGAAATACAATTCTCTATCAAGTTTTCCCTCTTAAAAAAAATAATAGCCTTTCTGTATCTTTAACTTACTGTGTATCCTGGCCAATAATAGCCAAGTGTAAAATTCACCTGGTTAGGTTTTGTTTTGTTTTGTTTTAACCTAGAATCTTCTGCAGCATTTTCTGTGAAAAAGAACTAACTGTTGAAATGTTTTTAACAACAGCAAAAGAAGGATAGATTTTATTTCATTCTGCTGCAAAGCAAGAAGCTAAAGGCCTTATTACTAAGAGGCCTGTCAAATAGATTTATTTTTTATAATTCATAAATTGTTACTAGGCTATGCAGAAGTATTACAATCAGTTATGATTCAGTTACTGTCATTACACGTTTTTATTTATTGTTTTGAAATTAAAATTGTAGTATAAAAAAAGTTTATGTAACAAGGCTTTAAAAACCCTTATGTTTGTATGGCACTGTTGGAGATCATTATTTAAGAAAGATTTCAGTAGCCAAATGTTTACATTTGGATTAAAAATGCATGGAAGGGACTAACAGATTTGACAATATAAATGCTGATTTAAAAAAGCAATTCCTGATCTTACATTACTTCCTATGTGTTTCTTGAAGTTACTTGTAATAATATTTTAATCATTTCTTAGTCATTTCAATTTTAAAACATACTAAAATTTCATTAAATTACAGACTCTAAAATCTTTTTGATTAGTACAAATATAATTAGAACATTCCAGTTACAATTTAGATTTCAATGAATGTCATATGTCTTTGAAAGTACTCCTTATTAATATAATTTTGCATTTATTATCATTTTTCTAAGATGATTTTAACATGTGGTTAGAACAAGACCATTTAATCTCTTGTATAAGGTAGAACTGAACACAAATAGTAAACAAAGTTGACAGTCCTGAAAAGAAGAAAAAATTATCCTCTACTATAGTGAATAGTTCTGACGACATAAATCTTAGATTTCATCTTCCAGGTAGATACTTGTTGTTAGTGGAGTTTGAGGGGAAAAATTTATTATCCACATAAAATATACCAGTGCCAAAAATGTGCAGTTCATTTTCTTTTTTATACAGAGTCTTCCACTGAAAAAAAAAAAATTCACTCTGATTTTTGAGTACAGTACAAGGCATGAAGCCCTGTCATTGTTAGCATAAAGAAGACATCTACACAAGCATTACTGTGCAGAGGGCAATCCCTCTGTCTCTGGCATTTGTTAGGTTACTGTACATAGAATTTAACAGATAAATATGTTCTGCTTTGTGGCATTTTAGTGATCCAATTGGTATGCAGGCTACTCGGCTAGGATAGCAACAGGAAAAAAAAGATATATGTTTTATAGCAGTGGATAATAAAAGCCCTTCACAGTGAGACAAGATGAATTTGACTTATTTCTTACCCAGTAATTAGGATTTCCTTAAAACTCTTTGAAATACTGAGTTATAAAGTAAACTGAGGCTTCCCAGGAAGGGCTAATTGAATTTATCTATTTGAACCATGTAGTTGTCCATGAGTATCTTCTCCATAGACACTGTCACTGGAATATTCTATTCAGTCTTCAGCATTACAGGGAGAGAAAAGGATTCCTCTCATGGTAAAGGGAGATTCTTTCACATTCACAATGAATTTTGAGAGCACCCTACACAGGAAAACCTTAGCAGATGGAAAGGGGTGTGGGACTGCCTGGCTGGGTAAACTTGAGACCAGTATGAAACTAAAGGATGCCCTTTCAGAACAAAGGGACGCCATGTAATACTCTGTCAGCAGGCAAGCTAAGGATAGACAGAAAAAGTGCCCAAGAAGATCTTTGGGGGAAAGAGAAAATGCAGACAACTAGGCATTCTTTTTTGTGCCAAATTACCAAGATTTGATAGGTACAAAGGCACTCCCCCTGGAATCTCAAGCCATCATTTCAGAGAGTTATTTCAAAAGCACATATTTTATAGATGCTCAAATTTGTTTGCAAACCTCAAAAAACTCTCCAAAGACCTAACTTGTATGCCTTTAGTTAGGTTTTACTATGTGTCCTAAATAAAATGGTCACAGCCTTCAACTCCCTTGGGTTTCTTTTGCTTCATCTGTAAACTTGCCATCTCTCTAGTAAGTCATTCAAGCAACTGTTCAAGATAAGTTACATTTACTCCATTTTAGTGTGCCTTGCAGCAGAATCTATAGAACTGGTAGACCTTGTGGCTGTATATAATACCAGGTTGCTATTCCCTCCTGTCGCTTTTCTGCTGGTTTTAATGAGTACAGTTAAAAAGATAAATTATCATCTTAAAAGGATGCTATGGAGGATGTTATGGAGGATGTTAATAAGTTGTCTGTAACTTCAAGAGTGTTCAGTGGGGCCATAGAAACTTGCAACCCTGCTTGAGGGAAAATAATGTGCTTTATCAGCAGACATTCAATGCCTGCATCATTGGTAGACATTCAAAATTTCTCAGGAAGGATTGTATTACACTATATATGTGTGTGTGTGTATTCTAAATCTTTGAAATTGTTTTGTGTGCATTGTTGTGTATGGATTGCTAAAGCTATCAGACCCTTATTGCTTTATCCATATTAATTTAAATCTTCACAATAATGCTGTGAGGTCAATGGAACTATCATCCATATTCCACAGATAAAAACATTAATATACAGAGAAGTTAATTAACTTAGCCAAAGCCACAGAATTGTGGTAGAACTGAGATTTGAACCTATTTATCTGTGACTGCCTTTGAAGCATCACACAATCATGCCTTCCTGGCTAATTAGTTCAGACGACCAAGTATAGTAAGGACACTTCCCTTCCCCCATGACAAAGTACTTCATTTATATATTTGCTATCTTGATTTAGATATCTGGTTCTGATTTTTCAATTTGTCATACCTCTTCATCTTGATCTGTATTACCATCATGGCACAATATTTTAAAGTTTCATTTAAGGCATACCAAGAACGGTTACTCTTTCAGAACATTTGTCTTTTACCTTAAGGTGTTAAGAACTAAATCAGATCTGTAATTGACTGACTTGTCTACTGACAGCCCTTGAAGAAGCACCAGCCCCCCCCCCCCATCTTTTTTTTTCCTATCTAAAGAACCAGATTGACATCTTTTTATATGTTTGGAATATGTCAGTGGTGTAAAGTGCTTGGTAATGATAGAAATTAACCTGAGGCTTTATGTAACTGCCTTTCCTAGTAACTCCACTGAAGTTCTGATAACAATTAAAATTTTGATGCAAACAACTGTTCACATCGGAAAACAACATATTCTGCTGTTTTGTGGTGCCTTCCTTCATAACCTCTTGGGTGGCCACCTCACTGGCCACATCTGTATGAAAATTTCCCCAGATGAAATACAGAAACACATTAGAAAAGCAGATAAAGAAAACAAATGAACTGACAATGAATCTCTAAATGATCTGATTGTGAAATACTTAGTGGTTATCCGCCCTGGTGTTAGTAAGTATTGTTTCCTTCAAGAGCAAGGAGTAAGAACCCGTCCATACAGTGAAGCACTGTGGCCTCACTTCTGTCTGTTTGTTTGGGCTAGTTTGAGCCACCTCCCACTGTTTTTCCCCCCAGTGTGAGCTGGTGAGCTATTACACATGTCACCCATAGGAATCTGATTCAGAGACTATGTTCATCTGACCTGTGAATATTAGGTAGCCAATGTAAACAAAAATCTGAACAGTATTAACACATAATCAAGTGGCAGAAATGTGGGGAACATGGGTCAGTAGCAATTGAGGAAGCTACACATTTCTCCAGTAATAGATGAGAAACAATTCTGATGCCATTCTGATATCAGCATTCTTTACAGATCTTATTTGAAACATGAGGCAGATGGACTGCCCTGCACATCCAAAACCTCTATCTGCCGACAAGCAGAAAGCCCAAGAACATATCTTTATTGTTATTTTAATGTACCAGTTTTGCCCAGATTAGATAAGTTAGATGTCGGCCACTGGTACGGAAAAGGTTGGGAAATAATTTAAAATTCAGCTTACCCTGCTATTATCTCTTGCTGAGTGAGTTCCTTAGCCTGTGAGACATCTCTTTCAGATTCAATTTCTCCAGTATTTGGTTGATATTTCTACCTTGAAAGAAAAGAAGGGTAAGAAGACAGAGGGCAGCAGTTAGGAGATATCCAGTGATATAAACATTCAAAGGAGTTAAAACTGACCAAAAACCATTTCAAGAAGGTACCCCTCATTGCTAAATTTGTCAGCGCATAACTGAATTCCCTCCCTAAAAGAAATGTCAGTGTCTTGACATTAAAAATAAAATCAAAAGATTTTCCTCACTGAGAAAAGTTTGCAAAAATATTCAGACAACTTAATTTCTCAGATGTGTTAGCAATCAGTTGAGAATGACAGTTGCCAATACATATCAGAGCTCAAAAATAAAACTTCACTAGCTAATAAGGCCTATGGCTTAAAGAGAAGTCAAAATTTATAGTAGCCTTGTACCCCTTGTACCAAATCCTTGGAAAATCTCTTTTGTAGTTTTACATTGCTGTTTTACATGGGGGTGAGAGGTTCCCTATCAGTCCTCTCACGGAAAAATTAATCAACGGTCCTTTCTGCAATAGACACCTCTATCCTGTTTATGCACAATGACTATAGTTTATACTACTCTGGGCAGCCTCTAATTGTGTAATTTTCTCATACTTCCTTAGTTGTTTTATGGGTCATATGCATGAATCCCAAGTAGCTTGAAAACTACTTGAGAATAAAAATTATACTTACTCTGCATCCTTCACAGATCTAGTCTTTGCACTAAGAGACCAGAGCCTGTTATTGATTAATATTTGAATGATTGGTTGATTGATGTTTTTTAAAAAATGTGATTATATTAGTTTAAATGCTTTTTAAATTTTTATTTCAGAGACAATGAGAGGAATACTTATTTGTCCAAAACATTTCTTAAGATCTATCTATTTCAACACTGAGCCTATGCTCTGACAGAATGTGGAAGTTTATAGATGTTCAATTTAAAAATAATAAAAATAGCAAAAGGAAAATGAATGGCTTCAATGGATAAAATGATATATGCTATGATTTCTCATTTTGGAAGTTAGACAGAATGACAAATACCAAATTAAGTGAAAAGGTCAGAAGAGGAGTAAAACGAAAACAACAAAGAGAAACAGAAACACAGAAGACAGTAGAGGGATTAGAAGAGATATCCTGGGAAATAACAAGAAAAAGATTCAAAAGATTTTAAAGAATTCCAACTCTGGCATTTCTTATTAACCACAGTTTACAGCTTTTCGACTTCTATCATTAAATCTTCATAAATGTTAAATGGAATACAAGTAGTAATTAATCTTAAACAGAAATTATTCTTTGTCTTGAAGCTTTAGTTCTCCAGAAACTAATGCAGTAAGAGAAGACAGGCTTCTAAGCATAGGTGGCTTTTAAGGCAAAGTATGGACTAGTCAATCTTATTAGAACTCCCAAAGACAGAGCTTACAACCATGGATGAAGTTCTAGAAGGGACTTGGCAAATTCAGTCTTAACCAAGGCCACCATTATCACCTAAACAGGAAGGTTTCAGGGCAGATTCAAATATACAATGATTGTCAGACAATGTACTCCTAGAAAAAGGCTGAGATGCCTTGAATAAGACAGCCTGAGGAGTCCTGGTTGGCAGAAGCACACCCCAGGACAGGAAGCTGGCACGCACCAACCTCTGAAGAAGCAGGATTTCCTATCTCTTTCTGCGTGTTAGGGCTCAGGGGAAACAAGATACTCCCAGTTCCTCAAAAGATTCAGGGTTGCTAATGTCACTAATTTGAGAGAAGGACCTGGAAACCCACTCCCAAAAAACAGTCAGACATTTAAAACTCTATGAATAGCAGAGAAGCACTGACAATACTGTTTTCTCCCTTTGCCCATATGGTCACTACGAGTAGGGCACTGACTTGATGGCACCTAACAACAACAACAACAATGGCACTAATTAAATGGGTTTCCCTATTCATCTGTTGTTGTTGTTGTTGTTGTTGTCAGGTGCCATTGAGTCGGGTCTGACTCATAGCAGGCCTATGTGCAACAGAACAAAACACTCCCCAGCACTGTGCCGGGCACATGATCTTTTTAATGTTTAAGCCTTGTTGCAGCCACTGTGTCAATCCATCTGGTTGAAGGTCTTCCTATTTTTTTTCTGCTGATCCATCACTCTTCCAAACATGATTTCTTTCCCCAGGAATTGGTCCGGAGATGTTAAAGTCTATTTGTGAAATTCTTTTGATTAGCATGTGAAAAGCCATTGCATACTGGCTACTGGGATTTTACTAGATTCAGAAAGGGATAGAACAGCCTGCAGGTGACTGTGCATTCTTATTTCTAATTAATGAGAGTGATGTATGACCATGGTTTAAAGTTCCACAACCATAAACAGAAAAAACATCAAAGACATTTAAAATCATGTGAATGAAATTTGTAGAGGAAACATAAGGAAACACAAAGAACACTAGCTTCAGACACAGCCCTGTGCTGGAATTCTAACTGTGGATAATATCATGTAACTTCTCTGTGCTGCAGCTTCCTCATCTGTAAACAGTAAGTAAAAAATACTCACATCTGCTGTCTGCCCAGATCAATGCTGAGCTCACAGATGAAATGTCTCCTTTTGTTTTGTGCCCCAAATTAAATTTACATTACCCTCAAACTCACTTATAGACATACAAATTCAGATGTTCCATAGCTTCATTTTATTTTGTAATTTAGAAAAGAAATTTATCAAGCAACAAAGAGCTGATTCTAATGTGTTACCAACATAGAATCTTAGAAGAATCAGACTTAAGATTCTTACATGTTCTACAGGCAGTAAGGCTGATGATAGCCAAGAACAGTATATCCTTAAAGAAAGATGCTTCCTGGGCTAGGGATCATATTTATAATTTTTATTAAAATTAATATTTTCATGTAATTCAGCTTCTCTGGTCCTGATTTTATATCTGTAAGGCCTGATGTCTATGAAGCAGTACATGTTAATTTCTACAGCTCTTAAAACAGCATGCCTGTTCCTGCTCCTAGGCACTCAAGTGACAAGTGCTGCTTCTAGAGTTTGCTGAATTTCCTTTGGGGGTATTATCTGTCTAAGCCATGATGAATTTCCAGGACTCAAACCCAAAAGTCAGGTTGCCAACTTTTGAAAGAGTTGACCATGAATTTGACAAATATATAATTCATCCTAAAGAGACTTTTCTTTTTAGCTTTCTGTGTGTGTAAGAGGTGAGCATACAGCACATGTCAGAAGAAAAGAAGCAACAGAACAGAAAACCAGGAGGGCATTTCCCAGCTTTGTGGGATTTTTCTCATTTCTTAGGAAACTATGTAAATGAATTCCTTAAACACAGACTGCCATTGATTTTTTTCTGATGTTCATTGATCCTCTAGTCATTGCTTCATGTATGTGTTCTTCCAAAACATCTAGTATTGATATTTGTCTCCCTCAAACTCTGTCCCCAATCCATTATAAGTATATCATTAAAACCTGTTTAATTTCCTATGAAAGATTACATTAAGTGCACTTTCAGTGTAATTATGTCGATAGTGGAAGATAAACACGTATTAGGCAATGCAAAATGCTGATTATCTGTCAGGGTAAATCTGTTTATTTCAGATAAAGCAATCTGACAACCCCCTGATGTTAATCATGAAAGTACATGCTTGTGCCAGGCACTGTTTGGGGGGTTTCTGACAGCAAAATGCCCTCAATGGCTTCCTGCTGTGACATAATCTCTATTGTATATAACCCATATCCATATTTATCTATGTAATAAAGCGGAGTCTGGTGGATCCTATGTTTTAAACACATATGACATATTTATGTTTTTATAATTTTGTACATAAAGAATAATTTGAGAGCAACAATGTCCAGTTTGTATTAACAGTTACATAGGATGGAATGGCTTGAGAAAGCAGAGAGTGGATTATAGGATTAGGCTACATTTTAGTTTGTGCCCAGGGCCGGGTCTGTCCTCAGTAATGTCAGCTCATAAACATTTGTGTTAATCCACAGAAACATAAAAGAGCCAGTGGAAAAAACGGAATCCAGAGAGGTAGGGCTGGTTCAGCATGTTCATCTAATTCTCAATGCAAACATGGCTTCTTTTATTCTTTTAACTTTTTTCCTTGAGATAGTAGTTTCTAAATATATCCAAGAAACACTGCTGACTGCCAGCTGTTGTTAGGCACAAAGTTCCTCTCTAATGAGATAAAACAGTATCAGGAAGTCAACTTGCCACACGTGCCATGGCTGAATTTTACCAGGTGTCTGTACAGCAGAAAATGATTCAAAATGAAAATGAATCGAATATTCAGGTACAGTTTGCCAACTCCACTGAAAAATAATTTTATCTGACTTTATTACATTGTGGTCATTTCCTGAATGCCATAAAACACTGAGTAGAATAATAAAAATTGATATGTATATTGACATTTTAGTTTTCTAAATAGAAGCTGAGAAAATACAAACAGCGTTTGGTCTTTGTGACTCTTTGACCAACCGTTCATATACTGACTAATTCACTTACTTGCAAATACCTCACTTGGCCTTAATATAAATGTCTTCTGAAATCATTTCTCTGCAGAAGATTTAGTTTGGTTCAGAATTTACATGTGTATTTTGCATAATTTTGCATCAGAGTATCAGCTTTAAATTAGGTAAAGGTCACTGTCATTCATAATCAAGAAGAACATGGATTAAAGGTCACAATGCAATTTAAAAAAAAAAAAAGCCTGATTAGATGTAGAGGTTTGTTCATGTGATGCAATATCATTGGATAAGTACAAATCATAAGTCAACAAATTAACTTCAGTATAATGGGTGACTCACAAAGATTGCCATCAAAAATCATATTCACACATTTCTTTTCCCCAATGTATAACATGTTTGGTTCCATGTAGCAGTGACAGATACTTCAGTTAATACTTTTAACACCAGGTGTCTTTTATAATGTCATTTGGTTTTAGGAATGACATAAATGACAATTTTACCTCCAAAATAATGTAGTAAGTTATAATGAATTAGTAATAGACAGGTGTGGATTAGCAAATCCCTAAGGGTATATGGTTACTTTTACCATTCTTTCTCCCTGAGGTTCTTCCACTCTTTTGAAGGGTGAAGCTGTCACTGAAAATTTCTTCTCTTATGTAACTATTTTACACTTCTCATGGACACTTATGAGCTCCTATAAACCCTTTGAAATCTTGACATCTACTCAGTATTTCTGTCTGTGATCAGAATGGATAAGCCTACAATAAATGTAGCTAGTGGAAGGCAATTAGGCCTTTTTGATTTTTTGAAATGTTTAAGGCATGTTTGACAATGACTTGAATAAATGGAAAGCAATTGAAAATAAACAAAAGCTAAGTTTAGTAGATATTTATTTTGCTCATTAACCAATTTGAATACCTGAAGGAAGATAATTGGTACACTTTTCATTTCTGTATGGAAATTCACCATAAGTACTGACATGTTAACATCAATACTTGATATAACAGTTACTACACTTCTTACTAAAATGTAAAGAGTCTTGTTTCCTCATCATCCAATATTTCTTTTCCTTTCCTCAAGTGTTTTATTATTAAAGCAAAATTCACTTTCTCCCCTTCATTGTTTTTCTATTTGCTGGCATCTTAGCATAGTATCAACTACCCCCCAAATTTTTTTTTAATAAAATGAAAATGAAATAGAAAAACAAAAAAAGAAAAGTAGACAAGGAAGTATCACCTTCTTAAAGTAGATTGTTTATTTTTCCAAAGAAAATCAAACATTTTTAAAGGAACTATAAAGGTTAAATGGTTTAAGCAGGTTATAATTAGTTAATTTTGTTAAACATATACTGGATCAATTTTACATTATTTTAATTACCTTTTGGAATAAATGGTTTGGTGAACAAATTCACTTGATGTTCAGGATCAAACGGAATTACCTTTCCTCTGGGTAGGCTTAAGTTTCACAAAATGATTTGGAAATGACCTCCTTTGCTTTCATCTAAAAATATCTTTGGGTTTAGAAAATGATTAAAGTAGGATATATTGTATTTTAAGCCAATCATATTTTATCATTTTCTTGGCTTATTCTTTCTTTAAAGTGAGAAATAATGAAAATTCACTAAACAGATGTTCCCCCTTTAAGGAGACTCTTGGAATTCATTCAGTATCATTGCATTTCTAAGATTGATTATACTTTTATTCCTGCCAGAAGACATACACTGTATTCTGATAAGTTTATTAAGTTTCATCTGATAAACCATAGGAATGAAAGCTAAATGATCCTTAACTATCATGACCAAATCAGAGACATTCTGACTTATGTTTCTGCAGTGTATATCTGTGTGTATGTGTACCTGTACTCACACCTATAATTAAGCAATCCTTGAATTCTGAATTATAAGCACTAGTTCCCAGGCAGTTGGAGGGAACATAGGAAAACCACATAGCTATCTCTCCCCCACCCTAATTTAGGACATTAAAGGAGAAATGTTGAGAAAATGCAAAGATAATTTTTTTTTCTGTTGGAGTTAGTGTATTATTCCAGTACTCAATGACCTCTGACTTCTTTTTGCTTACAGTGGTGGTTCTCAACTAGGGGTGACTTTGCTTCCCAGGGGACATTTGGTAATGTTCACAGACATTTTGGGTTCTCATTGGGGGTAGAACCATGGACTTCCAATAGAATCAACAGATCTGTCCTAGAAGAAGTGCAACCAGAGTGCTCCTTGGAAGCAAATATAGCTAGACTGCATCTTATGTATTTTGGACATGTAGTCAGAAGGGCTGAATCCCAGGGGAAGGACATCATGTCTGTGGGAATAGCAGGTCAATGCAAAAAAAGGAAAACCCTCAACTAGATGGATTGATATAGTGTCTGCAACAATGGGCTTAAAGATAAATAAGATCATGTGCCTGGAACAGAATTGGGGAGTGTTTCATTTTGCTGTACATAGGGCCTCTATGAGTTGGACCTGACTCAACAGCATCTAACAACAACAGCAACATTGAGGGTAAAGCGTGTTAGCAGTATTGGCATCTAGTAAGTAGAGGCCAAGCATGCTGCAAATGTTCTAAAATGCACCAAATAGCCCCACAACAAAGATTTATTTTGTTGTTGTTAGGTGCCATCAGGTTGGGTCTGACTCTGTCTAAAATGCAATAGTACCAAGGATTTTTTTAAATAGTATAAAATACCTCTCTTATTGGAAAGAAAGAGCTATTCCTTCACTCTCTGGCTCATTTCTACAGTACCTCTCTCCCCAACCCTAACCCCACATCACCCCATCTTGCATCTGGCTAACTCCTTTTCATCCCTCAGAAGTCTCAGGGCACTCATCCTCCCATTCAGGAGAGCTCTGCAGACACCACCTGGTTTTAATAGCACTCCTTTGTGTTACCACACTACTCTATCACTCTGAGCTCTAAAGACTGATCCACATTTATGTATTCCATACTAGACTATAAGTCTCCTAGGAATTGTACTTTATATTACAAACATCTAACATGGTTTGTAAGGACATAACTGTTCTATTTAAGACTTGTTGGATGAAGTTAGGTTTCTCTTTAGAAACAATACTGTACAGGGTATTTTGAATTTACCATAAATGGCACATAAGATGTTCTTTAATGAACTGTGGTTTAAATATATAAATTGTAGTTGCATGCCTGAAAACATTGTTGTTGTTAGGTGCCATCAAGGCAGCTCTGACTGATAGTGATCCTATGTGCAACAGAATGAAACACATTCCTATTTTATGCCAGGCAAGGATCTTTTTCATGTTTAAACCCATTGTTGCAGATATTGTGTCAATCTATCTCTCTAAAGGTCTTCCTTTTCTTCTTGGCCTGCCAGTTTCCCAAACACTATGTCCTTCAGTGATTAGTCCCTCCTGACAACATGTCCAAAATAGGTAAGATGTGGTCTAGACATCTTTGCTTCCAAGGAGCACCCTGGGTGCACTTATTTTAGGACAGATCTGTTGGTTCTTTTGGCAGCCCATGGTATATTCAATATTTGTCTCCAGCATCATAATTCAAAAGCGCCAGTTCTTCTCCTCCCTCCCTTATTCAATTTCCAACATTCACAAGCATGTGATACAACCGGAACTACCATGGCATGTATCAGGCACACCTCCATCTTCAATGTGACATCTTTACTTTTCAACACTTTAAAGAGGTTTTTCAGCTTTGTCCAAAGCAATGCATCTTTTGATTTGTTGACTTCTGCTCCACGGATGTTGATTATAGAACCAAGTAAAGCAAAAATGTGGACAACCTCAATCTTTTCTCCATTTATCATGAAGTTGCTTACTGACCCAATTGTAAGGATTTTTGTTTTGTTGATGTTGAGGTACAATCCATACTGAAGGCTCTGTTCTTTCATCTTCATCAGTAAATATTTCAAATCTCTTCACTTTTAGCAAGCAGAGTTGTGTTATCTGCATAACGCAGGTTGTTAATGAGTCTTCCTTCAATCATAATACTGTGTTCTTCTTCATAAAATCCAACTTCTCAGATTATTTGCTTCAGTATAGAGATTGAAGAGATGAAGTGAAAGGAAATAGCCCTGACAAACACCTTTCTTGACTTTAAACCAAGCAATGTTTCCTTGTTCTGTTTGAACAACTGCTTCCTGGTCCATGTACAGATTCCTCATGAGTACAAGTGCTCTGGTATTCCCATTCTTTGCAGTGTTATCCCGGTTTGTTGTGATCTATACAGTCAAATGCCTTTGAATTGTCAATAAAACATAGATAGACATCTTTCTGGTATTCTCTGCTTTTGGCTAATATCTATCTGACATCAGCAGTGATGTCCCTGGCTCCATGTTGTCTTCTGAATCCACCTTGATTTTCCAGCAGTTCCCTCTCTATATATTGTTGCAGTCACTTTTAAAAGATCTTGAACAAAATTTTACTTGAGTGTGATATTAATGACATCACTCAATCATTTCCACATTTGGTTGGATCTCCTTTCTTGGGAATAGGCACAAATATGGATCTCTTCAAGTCAGTTGGCCAGGTAGCTGTTTCCCCAATCCCTTGGCATGAACAAGTTAGTGCATCCATTGCGGCATGTGTTTGCTCAAACATCTCTATTGGTATTTATTAATTTCTGGAGACTTATGTTTTTCCAATTCCTTTCCTTTATGTTTCTCTAAGGCAGCTTCCACTTTGTCCTTCAGAATCATGGGTTCCTGATCATATACAACCTCTTGAAATGGTTGGTCATCCACCAATTATTTTTCATATAATCATTAATGTTTCCTGCATCATTTAGTGTCTTCCCTATAGAATCCTTCACTATTGCCACTCAAGGCTTGAATTTTTTTCTTCAATTCCTTAAACTTGAGAAAAACAGGGTGTGTTCTTCCTTTTTGGTTTTCTATCTCCAGCTCTATGTACATGTCACTATAACATTTAATTTTGTCTTCTCAAGCTGCCTTTTTAAATCTTCAGTTTATTTCTCTTACTTTGTCATGTCTTCCTTTTACTTTAGCTACTCGACGTTTAAGGGCAAGTTTCAGAGTCTCTTTTGACACACAATTTGGTTTTAAAATTTTCAGAAACACTATCAGTTGTGATTAGGAGGTCTGCCTGCATACTTGCTTATATTTATATAGCTAAACATGTATTTATTAAAATATAATTATGTGCTTATGAATCATGGCATAATTATGTACATATATGTGATATATATATAATTTCAATAAAGTATACAATTTAATGGGCTGCAATTTAACTCAGTTGGTATAGCACATGTTCTGCACTCCCTGAGAACCAGGGTTCAATTCCCAGAACTGCAAAAATAGGAGAAGGACATGGCAATCCACTCCCAAGCGAATCCCAGAACAATCAGCCATTGAGAACCCTGTGAGGGTTGTTATGAGTCAGACACAACTCCAGCGCACCTAACAACAATAACATATATTTAAATAATGATACACCATGACAGTCTCATAAATACATTTACCCAAAAGAAGCATATTTACACATTTTTACCATTAAAATTTCCAAACTCTAATGATTGTTTATATTTACTACACCAAATATCATATTTGCAATAAAATAGGAAAAAGCATTCCCTGCCTTTAAAGAACCAGGATGACTTTAATGAAATCACTGTTACTTATGTGTTTTATATTTTCTTGATTTCCATGTTTTTGGATATGAATATGGTCAATAACAGTATCAGATTATGAAAATACATCTTACAATTAAATAACAAGTAGATATGTTAAACTGTTGATCGTTTAATCAATCAATACAAGTCTATGATTTCCTTCTAAATCAATTGTTACACTTTTAACAGTTATATTCATAACTCTGCATTTGGTAATATCATTCCCTTTGTTAATTCCATAAAGAGTAAATTCTAAATCTGGCATACTTATGATTGATAAAAGCCAAAGTAAGCATCTAATTTAGGTAAACACAAAAAAAATTATTTTAACATAATTTAGGAATTAAGAGCACAGCTTAAGAATCAGAAAGGTTTATGCTCCATATCAGGCTCTTAAACAAAATTATTTAATTGCCTAAACCTCTGTTCATCTGCAAAATGGAGACAATACAATGAAATGATATATTAAAAGAGTTCAGGCCTGGACACAAAAATTAATTCAAGTGCTAACATAGGAGTAGCTGTAGAAGTAATCATGACAGTAATAACAGCAGTGGGGGGCAGTATGAATCCAGGGTCTCTTATAATTTAGGAAATAGATACAATAATATTCTTATAACTTAAAATTGGATTTATACTGGAAAAAATTTCCAAAAGAAATCATTTGTGTTTCTTCATACTGCAGTTGTAATTTTCAGCATTACTTACACTTTATGAGCCAATCATTTCTTTTCAATGGATCTACTGCTTTAATTCTCTCTGCCTTTTTTCTTCCATCCTTCCATTGCCTGTAATATTCATCTTATCTGGTGTCAATGGTGTGATGCTGCTTGCTTTTTGGTTCAAAAAATTTTGGGGGTGGTTTCCAGATTTACACTTCTTTAATAACTTCGACAACATTTTTTCCTACTTCTCCATGTCTTCCCCTTGCATATGATCACAACATAATCTTAATAAAAACCCAGATTTTCTTTGCAACAGGGTGCATCATAGATAAGGTTGGGGAACATGTAAATTTCTCATCAAACTAAAAGAACTCCCTATCTTTCTCCTTTACTGATCCCAACAGGCCAATGTGCCAAACCTGAGAATAACATTTCTACAAAGTTGATCATAGAAGTGAGGTGCTTTTTGAATGAAACTAGGATTCTGAATACTTCTAGTAATTGGTAATACATGCACTAAATTAGTCATAAGTCAAATTATCATGAGTAGTTACTGTATTCATTAATTCCATTTCTTAAAATAAGGCAATAATTATAGGGAACTAAAAACCCACATACTATTTTGTCTTCTAGGCCTTCGGGGCTATTTTTTTAATTGTTTTTTTCATTTCTGTGTGAACATAAAGAACTAAATTTCATCATAAGATATATAGTTATTACAAGATTTCAGTTACTTTAACTTTTATCTGTAATGAATTTTAAAATGATTGAGAAATAATTGAGGCACAACACTTATTTCAAAATTTAAAGATACAAAATGCTTTGCCTATATATTTCAATGGACTACTCTCTTTTAACAACATATTTAAAAAGCAAATGCTGAAATAATCATTTAATCTTATTTAAATATATATATGTATCTTATGCATGTATTTTGTGTATGTAAATGCTATGAATAAAAGAGTACAGATTTTTCACTCCTAACTTGTAGTAAAATACAAATCTGTCTACATTGAATGTGAATAAATATGTTTTTACAGGTTATACATGAAACAACTTGAAAAGAACAATACCAAATATGATAATTAGCAATAAATATAACCTAAAATATAATAAATGCATAATCTGTATGTCAATTAAAATGTGAAATGAATATCTTCAAGGAGATTTTCTAGCAAGGAACTTTAATTTGAGAGAAAAGATTTATGGGATTTTAGTTAATCACAAGTTTAATATGCATCAATGGTAAGATATGGCTGCTAAAAAGTAATACCACCACCTTAGGCTAAATTAATAGACATTGTGAAATGACAGTGGGAAGAATGGTCCCAATTACTAGATCACATCTGGCATATTGTAATTCATTCTCTATATTTAAAAGAAAACATTGAAAATTACTATATTTGAAAATACATGGGCCCGAGTGGGGTTTAAAAAACATGTTCTATCAGGAATAGACTCATAGCAACCCTGTGTACAACAGAATGACATACTCCTCAACACTATGCCATGCCCAGCACTAAGTCAGTGCTTCTAACAACAATAACAATAACAACGAGGAATAGAAAAGAAACTAACATATTTGCTCTAGGAAAAAGAGGATCAAGGGAAGAGGCAATAAACAATTAATATGGATAACTATGGCTATTGTTCAACAAATGTTTATTGACACTCAGTGGCAAGCACTGTGCTTATGTATGACAAAGAGAAAATGAAGAAATTGACCTTTTATCCTTTTGTTAATGAACTTTATATTCACAAGAAGGAAGTAGGCTTTAAATAAATAATCACACAAACATTAGGTAATAATAATAAAAAAATTAGGTAATAAATAAGTACAAGGAAAGAACAGGCAACAATGAAAAATAAATAAATGGATCTGATTTCATCAAAAGGTTTCTCTAAAGAATTGGCATATAGTTCAAATAAACAGAAGTGTCTAGGAGAAGGCAGTCATCTCAAGAAAAGAGCATAGCATATGCAAAACCACATCATCAAAGCTCCTAAGAAGGAGAAGAGCTTGGTAAAACTGAGGAGTAGAGGAGAAGACAATTAAGCATTGCAGAGAATACAGTGTAAGAAGAAAATGAGAGCCAGATTGGTAATAGAAGCTACTGAAGAGTTTAAGCAGAGAAGGGGAGGCTAGCCTCCAGCCCTACCACTGTGATGTCTGATCTCATCAGCTCTCTGAAGCTAAGCAGGGTCAGGCCTGGTTAGTACTCGGATAGGAGACCACCTGAGAACATCAGGTGCTGTAGGCTTGGGATAAGGACCTGGCAACCCACTCCCAAAAAACAATCAACCTATGAATAGCACAGAAGCACTAACAATACTGTTTCACCTGTTGTACCTAGGGTCACTATGAGTAGAACACAGACTCGATGGCACCTAACAACAACAAGGTAGACTAATTCACTTTTGCAAAGATCACCATAGCTTTGGGTAAATGATATATTAGAAAGGGGCTAGATGTCATGAGGGATCTCCTTAACAGGCTACTTCAGTGGAAGTGGCAAGAGATAAAGTCATCCGGTATCAAATAGAGGAGGAGATGGAGAGCGAATGAAAAAGATTTAAAAGACATTTTAAAGAGACTATGATGAATTGAGGGGCTGGGATTTGCTCAGTTGGTAGAGTGCTGCGCTGCAGTCTCTGAGGTCCCGAGTTCAATTCCCAGCACCGCAAAAATGGGAGAAGGGCCTGGCAATCCACTCCCAAGGCAATCCCGAAACAGTCAGCCATTGAAAACCCTATGAGGGTCGCTATGAGTCGGATACTGACTCGAGGGCACCTAACAACAACAACAATGATGAATTGGACATGGCTGGAGAAAAGAAAATATGATGGCAATCATGCCAAGTAAGACCTCCCTTTTTTTTTTATGGTACTGGGGGATTGAACCCAGGGCTTTGTACATATTTTGCAAGCCCTCTGCCACTAAGCCACATCTCCAGCCCCCCTTTTATTTATTTATCTATTTATTTTATCTTGAGACAGGGTCTCACTAAATTATACAGGCTGCCTTTAAGCTGGAACTTTCAATCCTCCTGCCTGTGCCTATAGGCATGCACCACTGCACCCAGCAAAGACCTCTGTTGTCTGAAAAGAATAACTAGATAAATTACTTAGGAGGATGAAGGTATTGAAAAAACTTTAAGACAAAAGTTTAAAAGCTTTATGTTAGCACCAATAAGTTTGAGAAGCTGTATCAGTTGTTTAGAGATAAAAAGAAGGAGAAGGAGGAGGCGGAGGAGGAAGAGCCATCACCTATAAAGACCATATTCATATTGTTTGGGTGAATATTTGGTGAATTTTCAAGCAAAAGAGACCAAAAGTGTCTGTGTTCTTTAAGACTATATGTCCATAACCACAAATGTCAAAATTATAAGGATGTCAAATTCAACTCAGTTAAAATATTTACTGTTTTTATGACCTACACACTCCAAAACGCTGCCTCAGAAGGGGATAAATTTCTCCCTGTAGCAGCTCTGCTGACAGAGACAAGTCTATCAGAAATGTTTCTAGGATTTTTTGTTTGTTTGTTTGTTTGTTTTTGTTGGTTGGTTGGTTGTGTCTTTGTTTTGAGACAGGGTTTCTCTATGGAGCCCGGGTTGGCTTGGAACTGTCCATTCTCAGAGGCCTGCACCCTCTGAATGCTGAGTTACAGATTTGCCATACCACACCCAGTTAAAATGTTTTTAAAAGATGGCTGTACTTTGGAAGACTGAACGTTTCTCCAACACTACTTTTATTTAAACATTACTGTGTTTAATTCTAGATATAAAGTTTCAAAACTTTGGGGGGAAAACAAAAAAGATTTTCACTTCATTCAGTATAGGTGTTCCGTAAATGATTTAATGGCTGGTTGGTACTAGGCATGTACCTATCACCTTTCTACCAGAAGGGTTATTGATTGCATCAAGCAACTATTGGCTGTTTTCTCAAACATGCACATTTTCCTTTCTGGGTAAGTGAAGGGCAACCCCACATGAACAGTGGGCTGCAAATGTTACAAGCCAAGAGTTCTCTTCCAACAGGACTCTAAACTCTCCCCATGCAAAACTCAAGAATTGCGGCCTGCCTTCTTGTTGTGCTTAACCTGAGCCTCAAGCATCCTTCTGGACATAGCACTCCTAGACGATCAATAATAATTGATTGGCATTGTCATTTGAGATCATACTCAACTCAGTTGTCATCCCTGCTCTATTCCATGACTCACAGCTGCTAAGAGCCTCTACCTTCGCAGACTCCACTGGGGACAAGAAACTGTGACAATTTCTTCTACACACAGAGGATCTTGCTGAGAATTCATACAACTTGCTGGCCAAAGCAGTCTTTGTTTGTTTGTTTGTTTGTTTGTTTTTTCCCTCATGGATAGTGCTTCATTTTTCCCCCTATGAAACCTATGGAAATTTAAGCAGATTCTTTAATATGGTCTATACAGATGTATGCAGGTAGAAAGTGTAAGTTTGTCATAATATATTTTGATGTGTGATTACACCACATGGAGAGTAGGAAAAAGAATTAGCTACATAACCAAGACACACCATAGTAAACAACATGATTAATCAGAGCTAGAGATTCTAGGCCAAGTATCCCAACTCTCAAAAAATAAACAAATGAAAACAAAACAAGACTTATTTTTCTTTTCCTTAGATTTTAGTCTGCAGTAATAATTGTGTGCTTTGTGTTTGTGGTTCAGGGATAGTACCTATCACATTAGAGTTCAATTTAAATATATCTAGAGCTCTTTAATAAGGCAGTCTGTTAAGACTAGGGCACTGACTGATTAATAAGGTGGTTCAAGTAGACTTTCATTCAGGTCTCAGGAATAAGTGTTCTGTCTAGTTGATGAATTTCCACACTAAACACAAACGTTGTTATTTGTCATATACTAACTGTTTTAATGGGCCATTCTTCATGATCTTTAACAACCATCAATTGAGCTATAGGATTCAGATGTCACACTGCAACGCAGCTATGTTCAAAGGATCTAAGTTTAAGCGGACCACAACAAAAAGGAAAAAAAAAACATTAATTTGCTCTCAGAACAGAAATATATTATGTACCATAATGAAGACATGAACAAAAAACAGGGCTCAGACTCAGGGCTCTTATTTTTCTCCACAACAGAAATATTGCAATCAATTCAGGCAGCTATCTCTTCAGTTCTTAAGGTTTTAATAAAGATAAGTCCAAGAATTCTATTTAGACTTTCAAACAATTACAACTTAAACCATCAGAAATAATCAAGTATGTGTTAAATCAGTTGGGAGATAAACTGATCAATTTCAAACTTGTAAAACATAAACTCCAGAGGTAGCTTAATTTCCACATTTATCATTTGTGATTATTTTTCCAATTCTTCTGCTTTAGAAACTACATCAACTCACATTTCAAAACCTTTAGCATATAAGCAGGCCTAGGCCACTTAATAAAAATGAAACCCAAAATGCTTAAAAATGAAATGAGTTGTTCAGGGCAAACACTTATGTCCTAAGAGCATAATGGATATGCCAACTTTTTATCTGAGAGTCTCCAGTGGCAACATTAGCACAACAATGTTTTATGCGTTTCATACATAATGTGCCATGTGATTATAAAATCCAGACTATAGAGCTGAATTAAGTTTGCTGAGAATGGAATGGGATGGGAAAAAGACATGTGTCATTGAGAAAAATCATCCTGTTCCTTTATCCTGATCCTTTAGGAAAGGATCCACAGAACCTTTCCTTTGGAAAATGCTCAAAGGCAGATAAAATGTGATAATAAAGGTTCCCTATCTGAACAGGTCTGCCCTAGATATCATGCTTTGGAAATTCAAGGTGGAAAAGAAAGGCAGCTTGTGCCAGAAACTGATATTTCAGTCATCTATCCAAAGCAGTCCCTAGTTGCTTATAAAATGCTCCATATAATTACCGTAACTATGGGTTTTAAAGGAATTTACACATTACCCCTTATCACGGGACTTTCTTTGTGGGTGCATTTCAACTTTAAAATCAATATCCCTAAAATAAACTTTAATAAGATTTATTAATTTTACCTATGTGGACCTTTTGAAAGTCAATATCAAATATCTTTCTCCAGATTCCTCTTGGCATTTGAAGAAGCTTAGATATAATCAAATGTCATGCCCTCTGTATGTTACATGATCATTGTTCTATGACTTTCCCTTGTACACAGCTTAGCCCTATTTTAAACTTTGAAAGAGTTGGGAATCAATACTAAAGACTGTTTAAAAAATGTATGGGTCATCTTGATACATGATCTTAGCACTATGGAAAAGGCCCATTAGTTGTTTCTTGAGCTATTATCTTGCTCAGTGTTAGATTTGAATAACCCAGGGAAGTAGTTTGACAGTCCCCAGCTGACCCTGTACCATAGTGGTAAAAATCACTTCTTGAAACAATCTACAGGTTCAGGGAACAACAACAAAAAAAAGGTTTTTAGAAAGAAGTGTCCTAGAGAACAAGACTACTACCTTTCATTCAAAGTGTAGTAGGGAGCACCTGCAGGATACCACAAATTTCAAAACCTTTTTTCTTTTTAGAAGAGAATGAGCATCATTTCTTTAAGCTTCCAAGTGGAAGAATCCCTACCAAATACCCACTCATCAGTTTACTGTTAAGCGGTAATAATCTTATTCTAGAGAGCAATTGTCTTAGTTCATTTTGTGTTGCTATAACAAAATACCTGAGACGAGTATATCATAAAGGAAAAAGTTTGTTTTGGCTCACAGTTTTAGAGGCCGAAAAGTCCAAGCTCAGGCAGCCACATCTGGTGAGGGCTTCATGCTGCATCACAACATGGCATATGGCACGGTGCAGTGGCAGCACACACTAGAATAAAGAAAAGGGCTGGAAGAAGAGCCAAATATGTTTGGGGTGTCTGTATAACATCTTGCTCTAATGCAGTCTCTGTAGACTTAATGCACTCCCAAGAAATGGGCACTAATCTTTTCCTAGGGTAGTACCCTGTGGACTAATCATCTTCTATGAGACTCCAACATCTCTCATGCCATTACATTAGGAACCAAGCTCCTGGCACAGGAACTAGTGAATGGCAAGTCAGATCTGAACCATAGCTGTAGGGAATTTACAATTTTCACTGGAAGAAAGACTTTTGAAGAAGTCAAGTCTTAAGATCTTCATTAACAAAAACAAACAAATAAAAGCCCTCATGTTTTATTACCCTCTAAAAAAACTGGAATTAGTCTTAATTTCATTTATAAATGTAAATGTCAAGCCAACTCCTCCCACCATCCATTTTAAAAAAAGATAAAATACAAACTTCAGTACTAGAGTGGAATTTTCCTGAAAATAACAAGTTCTTTTTTGTTTCTTCCTTACCCCCATGATATCTGGTTCCTTGAAATACAGTTTCTATATAATACATTTTTTATAAAATCCTGGAAAACTTATAAAAAATTCATAATATAAAAACTGAACTTGTACTGGTTAGGCATACTGTTAAAAGATAATTTAGTTAGGCCAGATAAATAGTGCGACTCTCCATTCAGTTAAAAAAGACTGTGAAGAGAACAGAAGTTCATTACTTTAACCCAGCAAACTATCCTCTAGTAAAGGGTCACCTCAATTCCAGTATCTTTATTCTCTTAATACAGTAAACTTGACCCTCCTCCACACGGGAAATGCTATTTGACTCTGCCTTGACTAAAACCATCAAAGAGCCTAGAAGTACATAATTATTTTTTATAGTCTGCCCATTTCCAGGTCTATTTAAGACAGCTTTTCATTTCTTCTGATATTTTCTAGTAAACAATACTTTACATGATCTATAGAGGATCTGCACCTGCAGCCACACAGTTGTGGCGTCCAATCCCATTAGATCTCAGAAGCTCAGCAGCATTGAGCCTGATTAGTACTTAGATGGGAGACCACCTGGGAACACCAGGTGCTGTAGGCTTGGGAGAAGGACCCATCAGCCCACTCCCGGAAAAGAATTAGCTGTTGAAAACCATATGAGTAGCAGAGAAGCACTATGACCAGCAGAGAAGCACTGTTGTAAATAGGGTCACTATGAGTCGGACACCTACTCCACAGCACCAAACAACAACATGGAGGATCTACCCATTTGTTTAGAATTACTTTACCTACTTTTAGTGCAAAATCCAATTAGCAGGAGCTTGAACTAGCTGGTGTACTTTTCTTTCACTCAAAAGAAGTCTGGAGGTGGTCCACCCAGGGCTGGCATGGCAGCTCCAGAATTAGAGTAGGCTATGCTGCTGCTGTGTCTCTGCTCTGCCTCTACTGGACATTAATGACTCCCATTCCTTAAGACGGCCCCACATTTTCAGGAGAGAATAAAGCTCTAGTCATTATGTTCATTGTGTCCAAACAAAAGAAAGGCCAAGGAGAAAAGAAACTGAGAAGTCATTTTCTTGCATTCCTCTCAGTACAGCCCTACAGTCTCATGCCCAAAGAGCAGATTTAGGTCTCATTGTCCACCTCTATTTTGAAAGGTTAAGAGATAATTTTGCAAACAGTTTTGGTTCTAGTAATACAAGGAGTCTGATACCTAGGAAAAAGAATAAAATACAATATATGTTGAGAGGGTAATTAATTATCTCTTCCACATAGGCTTTAAATTTGCACCTTAATATACTTTCAAGGTACTTTTTTTGGAGGATCTGTAACCTCATATCTAATGCAAAATATTTCCCCAAAACCTATATGGAGATTTTGTGGGTTAAGCTTATTTGGTTTCACGTGCTTGCCTGAGCAACCTCATGTTTTAGAAGTGAAAGCTCTAAACATAAAGTGCAATTTTAAAATAATTTGATTTAATCACAACTTCCCAAACCACCAACTGCTTTTTTAGGTGCCAATTTATTTTTCAATTCCGAAACTTTGAAATGATAGGTGTCTAAGTTTTAAGCAGCTGTTGTTTTCAAAGCATTAGAGAATTAGAAAAACTATTGGTTTCATATTATAAAATGTTTCTGTTCTGCTTCACCGAAAACATTGTAGCTACTAATACATTAATAGATTGCCCTAGAAGTTGTAATTTTTTAACAGATTAATTGTTATATAACAACTCGGCTGGTGCAGATTTCCTTCTTTTGCTTTGCACATTTCTGATTATAAGTTTTTAGTTTGAGGCAAAGTGAAATAGAAATAAACCTGTTATTCTGATTAAACTTCTCTTAAATAAATAACAACATTTTTATCATTGCAGACCTTTCAGTTTCTAGCTGGCAAGTACCATATGCCAATCAACTGAAAATCACAAGATTAAAGTCTATTAAGATATGAATTCTCCTGACTACATTTAGCATCTCATCAACATGATGAGGATGACCAAAAATATCTGAAATATGTTGATGCTTTATAGAAAAAACGGGTCAAAAGATAATCTCAAATACTGACCTAATGGGGATTAAGTCAAACAGATTTCTAAAATGGTCACATGTCACCAATTGAAACACATGTGAGATATTGCCTGGCCCTTGACATCCATGGGTCATATCCAATTAAAGAAAAGGGTCATCACACTTTTATTTTTCATTATCAAGGTGCTGAACTCAGTGTCTTGCACATGCTAGGGAAGTGCTCTGCCACTGAATCGCACCCCCAATCTGATTTTTATTTTTTATTTTGAGACAGAGTCTCACTAAGTTGCACAGGTTGCTTCTGGGCTCAAATTTGTGATCCTCCTGCCTCAACCTCCAGAGTGACTAGTATTACAAATCTGTGCCACAACACCTGGCACACGTTTTTATACCAACATGTATGCACTCTTCTTTGGGGAATATTCTGCTGCTGGAGAACATACAGTGAATGAAATTTTATCTGCAATCTGAAAATAATAGAGTTAAATGTACTGCAGGGGTTAGTCAACCCTCAGCTTTGGATGTCTTTAGGTCAATGATTATCATTTTAAACTGGAATGTCTTTAAAATTCAGTCAGATTATACCTCTTTCCTTTTATGCCATGCCATTTTCATCTATGTACACAAAAGCTGTTAACACACGGCGTACCTAATTGCCATTATTACCAGCTGCCAACAGATGCATCAGGCAACAACAAGTATATTATAATCGTGTCCTGGAAAGAACTGTTTCACACCTTTGGAAGCGGACATCTGCACCTTGGAGAAGTACAAAAAAAAGTGTTTAAGGTCTGCATTTATTGACACCTGCTCTGTGCTTTTGAGGAAACACGTAAGCATTGATGAAAGGATATTTGTGAGGAACTCAGAACACGTATTAGTAATTGTCACTGAAAACATTTTAAAGTTTAACAATAGATTAATCTGGTTGATAAGTACATAGATGATTAAAACATAAATTCCATGAGTGCTGGAACAATTTCTTAAACATATTTTCATGCTCTGTGGTGCCTGGCATAGCGCCTTATATAGTGTACACTCTCAATAAATACTTGATGAGTATTTTACTTTATATCTTTATCAAACCAAAGTATCAAGCTAGTGAAAAGGGGAAGAATTTTTACTTTTGGATTCCTTTACTTCCTTATATTCCATTTAGCTATTTAAAAAAAATCAGGTAATATGTGACTGCTCTGAATAACAAGAGATATGCACAAATAATCAAGATAATAGGTAACTTTCAGAAAGACTTTACATTTAAAAATAAAATGGATGACTATGGAAATAATTTGTTACTACTTGGACTTTGAAAAAATGATTAGACAAATTTTGACTCTTTGGGAGCATACATCAGGGAGGACATGATATCCAGGTGGTAGAAACATACACAATATTATATCAAGTCACAGGCATGATTAAACAATGAATAGGTGCTCGTCATTTTCATGATTACTACTTCTATATTTATTTTCCCCCAAATAATTATTAGCTTTATATAAATATTATACTTTATTCCCTTGCTATTTGAAAATGATGTTTGACATTAAGGAAAGGTCAGATATCATGAATAAGAAACCACAATGCGTATTACCTTTACGGATTATTGAGTTAAGAGGTACATATATTTGACAAAGTATAGAAATCAAATAGCTGCCATGTTAGCAGTGCCCTTTTACATGCCATAGATTTATTGACATTTACTAAACATAAAAAAGTTCAAACTGTGAGTGCTTAGTATCCATTATGATGTAAAATCTAACATCATTTCCCTGATTATATGAGAACATTTTAATCAGAGTGAATTCACCAATTGATTAGATATTAGATTTGAATATAAGTGAAAAGGATATTTCATTTTAGAAAGCAAAAAAAAATTAAGTCATAGTGGTTAAATTGTATCTTAGGTATAGATTAAATCTACGTTATATTCACATAGACACACCAACACAAACTATCTCCACAGGTCCAAGTTGCACTTGATGTTTTCACATGACAAATGGATTCTCTAACTCACAAAGATGTTTACTGCTATAGATGTCATGGAAGTGGCTTTCCAGGAAGAAAAAAATAATTGTGTCCAATAATATACTGTTTATTGAAGTACAAAGTCACAATATAGGTTTTATACTGAGAACTATCATGGGAATAGTCAAAATAAATACCTCTAGAATATGTACTCTCATAACCTCATTCCCCCCCAATAACCAACATAACTTCTGCCCTTAATTCTGAAATTTCCTGTTTTATTATCCATAAATTTGATGAGTAAAGATAAATATTAATATTATAACAATTATTAAGAGTAATTATAATCTCTTGCAGGGATTGGATAAACTACACTAAATCTTTTATATGTCAATCATATTAGATAAATACTTCATGGAGGCAAATTGATTTATATTCTTCAGATTTAGTGATATCCATGTATCAAGAGTTTTAGAAACACCAGGTTCAAATGTCCTCATGGAAATACAATATAATCCACGGCACATGCTCTTGTTTGCCATTACTTGAATGATTCCATGGCTTTGAAATTTATACAAACTTGAAATGTACCACAAATGCTGGAGTTTTCTGAGGAAACCTATTTAAATGTATAACAATAATACTTTTACACACAAAATTGAATGAAATACCCATAACATATGCACCTTTCATCTTGTTTTCTCTAGCAATACATCAAAGGAAGACAGTAGGTTCTTGTTTTTTTTAATGGGGGAAGGTGGAATTTCAAATGGAATGTGAAAACACCTGACTCCAGGAGTTTTTGTTGATTCACATTTTCATATTTTAAAACTATATGTTTATCTCTAGTTTTGTTTTATTTTTTCCCCCAGATAAAAAATATATCATGATGAGATTGCTGGGTTTTACATTGAAGTTAGCTTAGAGGTCATACACTAGAAAGACTAGTGGCCTGAGAATTAAGACACAAGTTTCTGATATGAACTCTGACACCATCTGGTAGTGTAACTTTAGGAAGCCAGGAAGCCTATAACCTTGTTGCTATTATTCACAGTGTTGTAAAGTGAGGATTCTAGAATAAATCATTTCAAAGACATTGGAGCTTTTTATCCAAACTCTGCAAAGAACAACCCAAAGAGAAGTGGCCCAAATGAATAGTTTTTACTGCCAACTTGAGCTCCATCCTGAATCTGATCTCCTACTTACAGGAAGTAACTAAAAATGGATAGAAATACCAGGCTTTTTTTTTTTTTTTGGTTTCTCCTTAAAGCTTAAATGAGTGCCAAGCCAGAGGACTCTGACCTTTAGCTTCTACTACCCTGAGCACCTCTCTCACTTTTTACCATTTCAGAGATGAGGGTTCTCCAACACAAAGAACAAAAAGTCATTTCCAAAGCTAATGGAAAATGGTACATAAGATATTGTTCCGTGGTTATTCATCCCTTGGAACATTTTAACTCCAAAACCTATCAAGAATCTTTCCTTTCTATCTGGTGTCTTAGAGTCCCATCTGAGTACTCTAGGTTTGGGTATGAGTTAATCAATATTTGCAACTCCAGTGGTATCTTTATGCATCCCAAAATTAGAGCAGAATGATTAGATACATGTTCTGGCATAAGCCTATGTCCTTGTCTCAGTTTTTCCATTTATTAGCTGTGTAATGAGCAAGTTACTGGATCTCTCTGTGCCAATAAACAAGATCCTTACCTCTTCCCCTGCAAGTCACAGGTGGAGGGAGGCTAGCTGCTGGTCTTAATGATAATGGTTTCCAAGGATCACTGGCATATGAGATAGTTGGTCAATTAGATGGTCAGGAATGCAGTCAAATAGACATATTAGTGACATAAGCATCCAGCATGTATTCCTCCACTGTCCCTTCATTCATATAATTCACAGTGATATTATCAGAGGACAGTCAATATTACTTTGCTCTAATATTCTGGTTAGAGGAAACATGATAAAGAAGGAAACAAACAAACAAAACTTAATATGTTATGATCAATGCTTAGAAGACAGTTTTTAAAGAATAAGGTGACAGAGTGACTTGGGAAGACTAAAGGGCTACTTTGAGTGGTCAGGAAGATCTCTCTGAAGAAACAGTTTTCTGATGAGATCTCAGTGAAAGTAACAGACACAGGAAGATCTCAGGAAAGAATGTCTCATTCAGAAGAAGCACAAGAGAAAGCTCACTGGAGGACTCTACAGAAGGTCAGGGTGGCTGGGATGCAGTGATCCAGGGGGAACAAAGAGAAGGGAAAGACTGGGGTTTTGCTCAGTTGGTAGAGTGCTGCTCTGCACTCTCTGAGGTCCTGAGTTCAACCCCAAAACCACAAAAACAGAAGGACTTGGCATCCCACTCTCGAAGCAATTCCAAAACTATTAGGCATTGAAAATCCAATGAATAGCAGAGAAGCACTGACATGGTGCTGGGCATGGCACAGTGTTGGGGAGTGTTTCATCAGTTGTACACAGGGTTGATATGAGTTGGACCTAACTGGACAGCACCTAACAACAACAGCAGAGAAGAGGAAGGACCAGACATACTTAATGGTGGAGGGAGAGGCAGAGGAGAAAGGAAGATCAGGTTTAACAAAGTATCTGAAGCCACTTTGGGCACATTTGATTTCAAATTTCTGCTCTCCCCCTTGCTAATATGAAACCTCAGGCAAGATGCTTAAACCCTTGGAGCTTCAATTTGGGTCAGAAGAATGGATAAGCGCACCTCATAAGTTTTGTAAGTGCTGAATTCAGCACCCCACATACAATAACCTTTTGATAATTATAGTAATACACCATTAAAATTATTGTGATGCCATTGTAGTGATGATGGCATAGTGCTAGTGGTAGTGATATCCAGTTTTCCTTTTTTCAGTTTAAAGCATATTTTACCTAAATAAAGTAAAATTTTCCTACCAAAGTAGCCAACCTTCAAAATTATTTCAGTAGTTCTACTTATACATTAAAACATGAAAATTAAACCCCACATACATTAACTGGATTCTGGTCATTAGAACATTATTTGAAGTCTTATTAGTAAACCCCATCCAATTTATCCAGATATGAATTTGCTTGCAATCCCAGCCTCCAAGTGGAGCTTTTATGACAGGAGTAAAGGAGCAAGCAGGTAGCAGACCTGCTATGGGTGGATGCCCCCCCCCAACACACTTCAATTCCTATATTGAAAATTAACAGCCAAGTATTAAGAGGCGAAGGCTTTGGGAAAAGATTAGGTCCTGGGGGCTTTGTCTTCATAAATGAGCTCAGTGCCCTTACCAAATATACCTGAAGGAAAGCCAGGCATGGTGGTACACACCTGTAATCTCAGAGACTCAGGAGGCAGAGGCAGGAGGATCTCAAGTTCGAGACCAGAGGCAGTCTAAGTAATTTAGCGAGACCCTGTCTCAAAAACTAAAAAAATGGGCTGGAGCTACAGCTCAGTGGTACAGCATTTACAAAGCATGCAAGCATGAGGCCCTGGGATCAACATTCAGTACTGACACACACACACACACACACACACACACACACCTGAAGGAGTTTGCTCATCCATATGCTCTCTGGGGACATGGCTAGAAGGCACATAGTTTGAAGCAGAGAAAAAGCCCTCACCAGACATGGAATCTCCTAGCACATTGTTCTTCAACATCACAGCCTCCTGAACTTGGAAAAATTAATGTTCATTGTTTACATGCCACCCAATTTACTGCATTTTGTCAGAGCAGTCCAAAAAGAGGAGGACAGGACTTTTCTCAATATTCCTAGAACAGGATAATGGCGAAGAGCACAGCTGCAGAGCCAGCTCCCCTGGATTTCTCTAGGCTCTCTAGGCTGGTCCTCCCCCAGCTATGAGCCTATGGAAGCAGCTCACCTTCCCTGTGTCTTACCTTCCTCATCTCTAAAATCAATACCTCACTCTTACTTGTCATATGAGCAAGAGGTAAATCATGCATGTAAGGTGCACATTACAATTTTCATGTAAATTAAATAAATTCTCAAAGAGTATGATTATAACCTATGATCCCATCTTCCTACCATGTTAGTTTCATTCCTTTAAAACACATTTCTAATTGCAGGAACAAACGTTAGAAATTGATGTCTATGTTGCAGTTTTCCCAAGTATATCCAGATATTACCATTTCAGGAGCTTAAAAGAAATGCCAACTTTACCCATATGACTTTTTAGTCATAAAAATGATAAATTACATGAATATATGTATTTCTCCAAAGGCCTAAATAAAAGAAAGAAAGTGGTTTGTTAATATTTAAATATGGCCATCTATGACTAGTGGATGTCAAGTGACTTTTACTGTGTTCTTTTTTTTTTTTTTTCTAATTTGACCTATTAACACTTTTATTTTCTCAGAATTGGCACTTGTAAAAAATGGTTGCTCACCTCTGCCTGAAGTCATTATCACACATTGATTATCAGTCAGTACCTTAGAGGAATTAGCTGCCAGTCAGGGACAGTAAGAATCCTCTCAGGATGGATGTGAGGAGGGCAGGGGAAGCTCAAGAGCATCAGAAAGCATTTCCAGGAAAAGAAATGAAAGATGTCTATGGGGATGATTAAATGAAGTATGTCAAGAGATTAACATGTTCCTGGCCTCCAAGTACATTTTCTATGACCACTAATGAGCCTTCCTTATTCGTGACTAACCATTACAAATTCCTCATTTTAGAAAGGAGGGAGTTTAAGTAACCAGCCCAAGGTTACATATGTGGAAGAACCAAAATATGGAAACCATATGGGCTTGAATCCAAAGCCTTACAAATGTTCTGATCAAATAAAACGTGCTTTTTTATATTTATATATGCTTTTACAGTTAAATTCTGTGTCTGTGAATTATTTCACCAGGTCTTCTCACCAAAGAAAAAAAAATCTGTTAAATATCATTATCCCACTTTACAGAAGAAATAGTAAAGCTCAGAGTGTGCAAATTATTTAAAATCATATACTGAGAGCCAAATTTTACCTCCACAATGTCTGACTCAGTCCAGTATCTTTCCAGTATACTACGTTGTTTTCATTCATTCATTCATTGTACACAGAAAATATCAAAATGAATTATACATAAACCAAGCCCTCACCCCAAAGTCAAAATTGTGATTCCTGTTCACAACAACACACAATTTAGTGTGAGAAATAAAATTTGAAATATAACAAAGTTCAAAATCTTTTTCAGAGTACAGGTGAACAAAAGCAGGAATAAACATAATTTGCATATATAATTCTCCCTGCCCTTCACACATTCTCCTTACCTCCATTTCTGCTAATACTGGTCAGTCTAAATTATTTTGAGAAGGATGACTATAATACATGCTTTTTTTCCAGCATTTTTCTCAGTTTTTTACTGATTTTGAGAATTATCCCTTCCTTTATTCATTCTATAGTTACTAAATCTTACTAATAGCCACAGTCCTGTACCAAGCACTGGGGCTAATGTGTTAAGAAAGGACATCATCTCTCCCTCGGGCAGTTTACTAATTCTTGCGTTGCTTAGTGGAAAACCCTGTAGTTAAATCAGTAGCAACATCAGTTAGAATCTAGATCTCAAAATTTCCTAACATTTCTTTCTCTTCAGCAAGTCCCTGTTTGAAGTGTAAGGCTACTTTAAGTGTGGCTGTTTGCAAGACAAGAGAGATTATTATCATAGTCTCATTGTGATGACCTTCACTTTATCATTCTTCTCATTCCTGATTAGCGTTCTGTGGCCTTGTCAGAGATTCCCCTCCACTACACCAGTCTGCCTCTTCCAGCTCTGTTTCACCTCCCTTTTTTGCCTACAGCATTCAAACAAGATTTCTGTAAACCTTTTGCACAACCTATAATAATGCTACTTTTTCTAAATATACTGATGAATATGTGAATGTGACTGATTGTGATATTAATCAAGGATTAGAAAAGGGAATTGTTCCACTGTAGCTGCCTATAATCCTTCCTTTCACTCCTCATGTTGATTGGGAATAGTTTTCCAGTTTCATATATTAGCCAGATTCAGAATGAGGTGAGACCTCAAGTCTTGATGGAGTCAGTTAATTGTGTCCATTTCCTTGGTTTTTCCATTTGAGTTGGGACTATTTCTTAAATGCTTTAGTAATTTTCTTGTGCTCGTCACCCAAGTCCCTGAGGTCTGTTAATGTGAAAGGCAGCTAGTCCTAAGTATGTAGGGCTATAAACACACAAGATTATGCTATTAATGCTATACTCCAGATGGGTGAGGAGAGGACTAACACTCACCTGGGGTCTCTTGATGAGTTAATCTTCCTCTGAAAAGATTTTATAAACTTTTACATGTGGTAAACCAGTATTATGAGATCTCTCGGAAAAATCACCATTTGCTTTATACTTTTTGTTCTTAGGTGCCATTGAGTCAGGTCGGACTCACAGCATGTGTTTCCGTGATTATCAGTGTATGTGCTTCCTTCAATTTCATCACCAAGTTATCCCACTGCAATTTTCATAAAACACCAGTTCATAAAACACAGGATTTGGTAGACAACAAAAAAAATTGCTGTCATGTAACTTACATATTGGTATACTCTGTTTTTCAAAGTGATTCTTCAACCATTGGATTGTATCACATGGTCAGGTTGAGTCCTATAAGGTTCCTCTGAGTGCATTAGGAGTCTGCTGAAGTCTTCAGTCAGATAATTTGCAAATGGAGATCCAAATTGGATCACAATCCTTACATTTATGAAATATTACTCTCAAATTTCAGTTCTTGGGTCTTTTCCCAATAACCTTCCCTAAGGAGAAAAATAATGCACATGTTTATTTATGTGCTTATTTTAGAAGTTATCTAACGTGACAGTGATGTTGACTTACACAATTAAGAATCCTCTTAACATACAGCCAATAAACATTTTCTTGGCATCTTAGTCTGGAATAAGCACTGACATATCAATTGATAGTACAAGGATCACCATCTGATTTTGAGCTCACAGTGGCAGAAATTAAATGACTTAATACCAAAGGATAAAGAATATACACAGTTTGTGGCCTGGCGCTGTGGCACATGCCTATAATCCTAGGAACTTGAGAGGCTGAGGTAGAAGGATTGCAAATTTGAGGCCAGAGGTAGCCTGTGAAACTTAGTGAGACCTTGTCTCAAAAATTAAAAATAAAAATTAAAGAAGGGGTGGGGGTATGACTCAGTGATAGAGCACTTGCCTCATATGGGCAAGGCCCTGGGTTCAACCCCCCAGTACTGCAAAGAAAAAGAGAAGAAGGAGGAGGAGAAGAAGAAGGAGGAGGAGGAGGAAGAGGGGGAGAAGAAGGAGGAGGAAGAAGAAGAAAAAGAAACAGGGTTATATGAAGTTCCTTTCCAATTGTGGAAATTACTTTGGACTAACTCTACCTGGGAACTTAGTAATAATATTAATAATTGTATAACATTCATCATGCCAGATGATATACTAGGTAATTCCATAATCTACACCTAGAAAATATTGACGTCTCTTTTTCAGAGAAGGCAAGTGAGACACAAAGAAATTACACCATTCGAGTAATGTTCAGACAACCTAGACGTTGAACCTAGGTAGTCTGAATTCAATTCCAACTCCCTAACAAAATATATCAGACAGACCTCATAGAACTCTGCTCTCAAATCCTGAATATTCAACTGACCTTTTCTTGAAAGTGCTACCTGTTTCCAGTTCTCCCTCTTCATTACACTATTCTAAATACCTAGAGTGCTCTTCTCTCATCTTTCTCATGGGATTGACTCATTCATTCCACAAAACTCAGACCATCGCCTACTTTCTTCCTTGAGTCCTGGTGTAATTTAGATGTAGCACCCTCCATGTTCCCACAGTGCCTTGTGTATGTGCATGTGTGTAACAATCCTTACTGAGTCTTGGTATATGCAAAGAGTTAAAGCCTGACAGTGGATTATTTTGTTTCATCTTTGCAACCCTATAGGAAGGCACTCCATTTCATAGACAAATACTGAGGCATAGTGATAATTCAGGAATTTGTCTATGCCTTGCCTTAATTAATTTTAATTCTGACAAAGTCAGAATTAATTCTAAATATCTGACAAAGTCATCTAATTCTAAATATCTTGCTCTTTTTTTTCTCAGTACTGAGGGATTGAATCCAGCCCCTCATATATTCTAGGCAACTGCTATACTACTGAGATGTGCCTCCAGCCTCATCGTTATTTTCTGTTTTGAGACAAGGTCTTGCTAAGTTGTGCAGACTGCCTATGGCCTCGAACTTTCCATCCTCCCCCTCAGCCTCCTGAGTCACTGGCCAAGGTGCCTGGCCTAAACTCCTTGCTCCTAAAGCATGATGTTTATGTGTGTGTTGCACATGTGTGCACACACATAATTATAATCATAATCCTTGCTACATTGTGTAACTCACCTTGATCTAAAGCACTTTGATAGTCAGACCCATGGCTGTTTGATTTTGTGGCCCCAGATCCTAACACAATGCCTAACAAATAATTATAGTGTGAATTTTTAACTCCCATAACTCTTCCTAATTTTTCCTCGTTTCCTTTAGTCTGTCACCTGAGGCGTATTTCACAGTGTTTCCCAGGGCTTCAAATCTTGGTGTTCTTACTCTCACAAAATTCACTGCTATAGCCTCAGCTTTCCACTGTTATACATGTGATTACTGAATTCAAATTTCCTATGCAGACCTCCCTTGGAATTTGTTCTTCTCCCAACCTTTGTGCATACTGATCATTCTGAGTGGAATGTCTATCTTTCCTTTTACTGACCTGTAAACTCCCAGTTATTCTTCCTGGTTCATCTCCCCTGTGAACTCTGGTAGGTTCATATGTTTCTTCTTCTATATTTCTTTGGTGGCACAATTTATGATTTGTAGCATATTACCGTCATAGGTTTACCTGTATCTCTCCCTATAGGAGACAATCAGAAAGAATGTGCTACACTCATTTTGGTATTCCAGTGATTATTGAGCCATATCATGGCAAGAGTGCTCAATCAGCAAATGAGTAAATAAATGAGAAATATAAGAATATACTTTGAATAATACTATATTTATAAGATGCTTTGTATTGGGAAGTTATGTGATAATGTTCTGTCATTTTATAAATAAGTAATTTGAAGATGTCAAACAGTATGTTAACTCTTGACTTCAAAATACAGATTTAATATGGAAACTTGATATTTTTCTCTTTTTTATGCTTTCTCAATGTGTAATTAATAATAAGAGAACACATTAACCTTTATCATTAATACCCAAGCTTCTGCTTGTGCGATAGTTAAAATCTTTTGCCCACCTTGTGCTTGCTCTGGGTCATGATTCTACATCAGAGCTTCTGGTACAGAAGTAGGTTTTTTTTCTTCTACTAGGGTAGCAGGGTCATCTGATTGGGTTTTCCATGGTCTTAGCTGAATAGGAAGGGAATTAAATTGCAGTGTCAAAGGAAATTACTCATTCTAAGAAGCATTCACACATTATCTATGGCCAAAAACATCTCTGACACTCATTTATGATTAAAATTAAAAGTAAGAAAGAAGCAGCAGTTTGGCAGCACTTCTACGACAATAAAACTGTGAGGACCAAATTAAACCGCTGGTGCTGGTCTGTGGCACAAGAGATAAGAAAGTGGTTTTCTCCGTGGTGTTTTAGAATTTAGAGACATACATAGTGAGATGGGAGAGGAAATGTGCTCCCGGGTGTGAGATGATCTGAACAGAAACTCATTCCAGAACAAACCTTATGTAGATTGATGTCTGACAAGTTCAAGTTACCTAGACATTCTCTCATGGGAAGTTGTGAGGGAACATGAGGTCCTTTTACCTGGAACCTAAAAGATCTTACAAGAGAAGCCTCCAAAATAAGCTCATTATTCACAAACAAATCTCATTCTTCACATTGTCAATAAGCACATACAACTCCACTTAATTTTATTTTTACCATATCCCCACTCATATATTTGAAAACCTTTTTGCAAGTTCTAATGTAATGGGTGCCTGCAGCCATAGTCCCCTGGCATCTGATCCCCTCAGATCTCAGAAGCTAAGTAGGGTTGGCCTGGTTAGTACTTGGATGGGAGACTGCCAGGGAAAACTGGGTGGTGTAGGCTTAGGAGAAGGACCTGGCAGCCCATTCCCAAAAAACAATCAGCCATTGAAAATGCTATGAATAGCAGAGAAGCACTGACAATAGTGCCGGGCATGGCACAGTTTGGGGGAGAGTTCTTCTGTTGTACGTGGGGTTGCTGTGAGTTGGACCCAACTTGCCAGTACCTAACAACAACAAAGGTAATGAGTAGTTACCATGAACTGAGGAAAAGAGAATAATTTCTTGATGCTATGTCCCTGAAATAGCATGGAGTTTGAGGCAAAATGTATACTTTAGGACATCCCAAAATTATATAACCTGGCTTAAAAATTTGCTGAACCCTATGCCTGGAAAGGAAATAAAATTAAAATGTTAGATTTAAAAAGAAATCGATATTGATTGTTAGGAGCAAAAAATGTTGTTTTGAAAGGCCACGGTACTATTTTAACTTTTGGAATAAATAAAGCAGCAAAGATAGTTTAAATGTGAAAGCCTTCTAGATTTATTTAAAGATGTATCATCTCTTTGCCCTCTTCACACAGAGCAGACAGAACAAAAATGATTTATTACCTGGGCTATTTGCCTTTTAGAAAACTGTGATTTGTTTCTTACATAGGCCTATTTTATACTTTTATTTTATTGCCTGGCTCTTAAACACTTAAGGTTTTTTCTTCAGATATCACTTTTCTCAACCTAGTGAACATTTCTGTTATCCTTATAAAAGCAGGCTTTCCTCAAGTTTGAAGTTAACAGTATACTATTTATTTTATTCTGATATTTAAAGATTTTAATGGAAGTGATACTTATGTTACCTTCATGTAATCATACTACTAAATGGTTCTGCATTCCCATAAATATATGTTCATGAAGCTCACTGGAAGCTACCTACATTTATGTACCTATTATATACCTGTCTGCTAAAATCCATCAACACAAATGGAGAAATAGCACCAATTACTAGTAAATATTAGTAATAGTGTCTATTTTAGATCAAAATTTAAACTAAAACAAATACAAGGTGAAATTTTAGGTTTTTATATATTCCTTTACAAAGTATGAATTCAACAAAAACTAGTTATTTTCTGAGAAATAAATAGAAATGAGCAATGGTTAATGTTGTTCAAGCATATGTTCAACTCAGACTATAAACTGATGATCTCCATGAAAGGAACAGACTTTCTCAGAGGTTCAGACTTCCTGAATATTGAGTCTGCAAAACAAAAGTTGTTTTAGATCTAGCTAAAGAGATGGAATTAGAATATCCTAGTGTAGGTATTTAAGAATAGATAACCATTTTAATAACAAACAAAATTCTCTGTATATTGTTTTCTCTTCCATCAAGTCATTATTATAGATGTCCAAGTTAATCTACTGAAGAATATCACTTAAATGTCCATGTCTTTTAGACCCTATGTTAAGAATACATAGAAACTGTGTGCTATGTTTTAGGTCCATCTGTTAAGAGTCCACAGAAATTATAATAAATATTGAAGAATTGGAGTTGCAATGGTATTGATCAAGCCAAATTAATTTCTATTCTCATTTTACCACATAATCTCTCACAACTGTCTAAAAGGTTTTTTTTTGTTTTGTTTTTGGTTTTTGGTTTTTAAGGATTTTGGAAGAAATTGATTAGGACCTGTCTGAATTTGGCTATGTAACTAAGTACATCAATTTACGTCTTTACTATAATTCATGAATCAGTCTACTATGTCACAACAAATGATAGCTGGAAAAGGATTCCCTTTGATCATTTGGATATAATTTTATATAAATGTTAGTGGAATTCAAATTCAGTTGGTTTTACCACTTCAGCAAGATTTTTTTAAAAAATAAAAGTAATCTAATACATTTCACTTTTCCATTAATTAACTTTATTTTTCTTATTTGAGATTTTAATACAAGTACTGCATTAAGTGCTTTACATTTAATATCTTATTTCTTCTTTGTAACCACCTAGTGAGATCAGTACCATCATGCCCTCCTTTAAAGATGAAAATGTCAAGACACACAAATAGTAACCAACTTCTCTGACAGTAGGTTATGGAATTTAGACTGAGCTCAACTTTCTATCTGCAGTGTCTGGCTCTTTACCACATCAGTGTTTTCCAAATTGTTCTCTGTCTTTCTCTGGAAATGTCAATAGTTATTTCAAGAAAAAAAATGCAAATAGTTTTTTTCAAAGAAAATTTTTAATGTATATGAGAGAATATTAATAAATATATGGTTATCATTATGCAATAATCTTCCTTTAGCCACCAATTATCTGCTATATAAGTGCATGTATAATAAAAGTTTTTTAAAGGACAATGAAAGATTAATACAAAATTCAGAACTGTTGGCTCATGTTTTACCTTAGGCTGCTATAACAAAATGCTTTGAGTGGCTTAAATGGCAGACATTTATTATTTACAGATATAGAGGCAGGGAAGTCCAAGATCCAGACTTGCGAAGATTGGATTCTTGGTGAGGAACCACTTTTTCCAAGGCACAGGGCTGCCTTCTCTCTGTATCCTCATATGAGAGGACACTAGTCCTCTTTTTATAAGGCCACTAATCCCATCATGAGGACTCCACCTTCACAATCTCATCTAAACCTAATTACCTCCTAAAGGCATCACCCCCCAATACATAAATTTTAAGGAGATAGAGACATTCAATCTATAACACCTCTAAAGAAAATTAATGACCTGATAATTTAGGGGAATAAAGCATGAGAAAGTATAAGTTACTGTTAATTATCTAGTTCAGAAGTTTGTTGCAGATTGGCATTATATTACAGCAAAAAATGTAATGAATACTTGGGGGTCTCATGGATCAATGATGTCAATGAGTCATGAACTATGATTTATGTGATTTATAATTAATCTAATTTTCTGTGCCTGTGAGGGGGCCTGAGAGGAAGGAGAAAAAGAGGTAGGGATGAGAAATAAACTATTTGCCATGTTAAGAAGTCCAAATATTCAAATGAAACTTGATCCGATTCACAAAGGGATATTGTTCAATCTTCATATTTAACCTTAGTAAGACTTTACCAATGAGTCTCTAATTAATGTCTGGACTATGTTGTATATTTTGTTTTATATCTTCACTCAGTATTTGTAATTGCTAATTTTTATCATATATTAAATATATGACATAATTTTCCCTATAAATTTGAAATTGAGCCACCATTTTAAACAAAAAGAATATTGTGTGTGAATACAAGCAGACTGCTTCTGGCCTTGAACTTGCAATCCTCCTGCCTCTGCCTCCTGAGTCACTGGGATTACAAGAGTGCACCACAGCATCTGGCTTATGTTTTAGGTTTTGATTTATCTTGATAGGATTTATGGTTTTATTCTTTGAAAAATAAAATGGTTTACTTTTTTATGTTTTACCAAAAGGGGTTAACATAAAGTTTATATGTATATTAGCCATCTATTATTGCATAACAAATTTCCTTAAGACAGTTCACTAAAACAACAATAAACTTTTTTTTCTCTCCCATTGTTTTTTGCTTATTTGTTTTGGTGGGTTTTTTGTTTGCTTGTTTTCAGTTTTTTTGTGGTTGGTTGTTTTTTTCAGGGGAAGGGAGTTTGGCAATATTGAGTGGTTGAACCCAAAGTCTGTCTTATGTATGCTAAGCAAGTGCTACTGCATGCCCAGACCTTTTTTTTTTTCTTTTGAGACAGCGTCTGCTAAGTTGTTCATGATTCCTCTGGCTTCAAATCTGCCATCCTCCTGTCTCAGACACCCAAAATAGCCCAAGAGCCAGGATTACAGGTGTGTGCCACAGTGCCTGGCTCTCTTATAGTTTTGATAGGTCAGGAATTTGGTGTGGCTTAGTGGAGCACTTCAGGCTAGGAGCAAGTATGTTGAGTTTGCATTCAAACTGTCAAGGTGAGATGGCAGTCGTTGATGACTAGACTTGTTGCCAGCATCGCTGTGTTAGAACAGGCTCACATGACTTACCAGCGACAGTTCTTATATCTTCAGGAATTTTACAAGGTAGCTATTAAATTGTTGTTAGGTGATGTCTAGTCAGGTCGGACTTACAGCAACCTTAACGGGTTTTCAATGGTTGATTGATTGGGGATTGCTTCAGGAGTGGATTGCCATGCCCTTCTCCCATAACTATTAAATTGTTGTTGTTTTTGTTAGGTGCCATTGAATCAGTCTCCAGCTCATAGAGACACTATGTACAACAGACAAAACATTGTTGTCAGAGCTTCTCTTGCTATTCATTCATAGGGTTTTCAATGGCTGATTGTTTTTTGGGAGTGGGTTGGCAGGTCCTCCCAAGCCTATAGCACCCGGTGTTCCCATGTGGTCTCCTGTCCAATTACTAACCAGGAACGACCCTGCTTAGTTTCCAAAATCTGAGGGGATCTCAAGCTATAGTAGTACGGCTGCAGGCAGCTATTAAATAGCCATTGTTTAAAAATAAACTCCTATATAAACCTATAATTCAATAAATCATATTAAAACCAAAGGTAATAAATATTCAAAACTCATTACCTGGAAATAAGTTTACTGTCTTCCTACAATGTATTTTTTGAAGTTACAACTGGGCATTTCTTCCTAACGCCACATGCTGTGCCTGGCATTGGTAGGTTGAAATTAGCTTAGCTGTGGATATTTATTTATACAACAGAAATGGGCAAATGACGCAAATCAGTTTATTATTTTTTTATTGCCTAGACTTAAGGAATGATTCAGGGAATGCTAACAATGCATATTATATTTCAAAATGTGTTTTGTCCATAGTTGTTACAATGTCAGTGTTATAAAAATTTAAGAAAATATCTTAATATTTGAAAACTATTTTCTGTGCCACATGTGGCAGTGCACTATCTGTAACCCCAGCCACTTGGAAGGCTGAAGCAAGAGGATCACAAGTTTGCGAGCAGCCTAGACAACTTAGTAAGATCTTGTCTCAAAAAAAAATTTTTTAGGGATGTGAGGCTTTAGCTCAGTGGTAGAGCATGTACCTAACACACAAAAGCCATGAGTTCAATACCCAGTACTCCAAAAAACTATTTTCAAATTGAGCAAAGAAGTCATTCATGCTACTGATCAAGTGAAATGTTTGCCCATGCCACTTTTTTCCCTTCTGCTATATTTGTTAAGGTAAACAAACATATTAACGAGTATTCACATCAAAACTGTATTTATTCATCAGTGACTTCTTTGCTCAATTGACTGGTAAGCATTTACCATATTTAAAATCTGATTTTGTAAGCCAGCTGCAGTGGTGCATGCCTATAATCCCAGCGGCTTGAGAGGTGGAGGCAGGAAGATCACAAGTTCTAGACCAGAGGCAGTCTGCGAAACTTAGCAAAATCCTGTCTCAAAACGTAAAAGTATGGGCTGAGGTTGCAGCTCAGTGGTCCAGCACTTGCAGAGCATACAAGCACGAGGCCCTGGTTTCAACCTCCAGTACCACAAAAAAAAAAAAAAAAAAAAAAATCTGATTTAGTAACACTATTTTTGATTATAAATTATAAAAACTGATAAAGGATTTTAAAAGAAATAGGAAGTTACACTGAAATATGTTGTTATTGTTGTTAGGTGCCGTCGAGTCAGTATCCGACTCATAGCGACCCTCATAGGGTTTTCAATGGCTGACTGTTTCAGGATTGCCTTGGGAGTGGATTGCCAGGCCCTTCTCCCATTTTTGCGGTGCTGGGAATTGAACTCGGGGCCTCAGAGACTGCAGCGCAGCGCTCTACCCACTGAGCTGAATCCCAGCACACTGAAATATAGGTGTATGGAATTTATAATAAAGAATGTTGCATATTTGATTATTATTGATAAATTTTATGGTACATATTCTTTATAAGAAAACTTGCCTTTCGTTTCCCCAGAGTGAACAATCCAAGAGAGGAAGAACCAGGTGGGAACTATATACTTTTCATTATCTAGCTTTAGAATTCACATAGCACCTGTCTCTTTCACAAAACAAATCTAAATTTAAGGTAGTTCCTGGTGAATGATTAGTTAGATCCATGTCACTAAACCTGAATGTTTGCTCGCTAGTTTTTGTTGTTGTTGTTGTTAGGTGCCATTGAGTCAAGTCCCATTCATAGTGACCCTATGTACAACAGATAGAAACACTCCCCAATTCTATGCCAGGCACAAGATCTTATTTATGTTTAAGCACATTGTTGCAGACACCATATAAATCCTAGTTGAAAGTTTTCCTTTTTTTCGTTCACCTTCCACTCTAGCAAGCATGATGTCTTTCTCCAGGGATTGGTCTCTCCTGACTACATGTCCAAACTATGTAAGATGCAGTCTGGCCATCCTTGCTTCCAAGGAGAACTCTGGTTGCACTTCTAGTACAGATCTGTTGGTTCTTTTGGCAGTTCATGGTATATTCAATAGACATCTCCAGCGCCATAATTCAAAAGCATCAATTCTTTTCCTGTCTACCTTGTTCAATGTCCAGCTTTCACAACCATATGATGCGAATGAAAATACCATGGCATGAGTCAGGCACACCTTTGTCTTCAATGTGACTTCTTTACTTTTCAATACTCTAAAGAGATCTTTTGTCACAGATTTCCCCGAGCAATGCATCTTTTTGATTTCTTGACTGCTGCTTCCATGGGTATTGATTATAAAGCCAAACAAAGCAAAATCTTGGACAACCTCAATCTTTTCTCCATTTATTGTGAAGTTACATACTGACCCAGTTGTAAGGACTTTTCTTTTCTTGATGTTTAGTTGCAGCCTATGCTGAAGGCTGTGATCTTTGATCTTCATCAGTAAATGTTTTAAATCCTCTTCATGTTCAGCAAGCAGAGTTGTGTCATCTGCATTTCTCTTCCCCCACTCCTTCCCTGCTGCTCTTATCCAATGCAATGTAGTTCATTTCAAGAATAGATGCCAGTATGTTATAGATATATATCATTTTTAAAGAACCCCAGTGGTCAAATAAGTTTTGAGAGCCATGCATTCAGCTTCATCTGCTTCATTACCGTGCCTATTCATTCTTTTCCTAGAAGTAATTGGAAGATTAATCATATTTTTTTAATATCAGGAAGAGACGTGATAAGTATACTATTCATGAATACCAGAGTGAAAAATATAGAACAATTTTCCCATTCTAAATATGAATGTCACTTAATCTATACAGCCGCTAGAAAACTTACTTGAACTGCTTTTGGTCTACTAACATAACTGTCTTAAAGTTAGAAATATCACATGAATAAATTAGAGAGAGAGAGAGAGAGAAAAGAGAAAAAGCTAGAAGGAAGAAGGAAAAGGCTTAAATTTAAACATGTAAAATTTAATGCTTAGGAAGTTTTTTTCACTCACATTCCAAAATCTTTTAGTAAAAACCTAGATAGTCAATTGAGATTATGAAATTTGAAATATGCATTATATATTCTATTCACATACCTGAGTGTCACTTCAAAAGACTTGAGCCTTTGTTGACACTATTCTTAGATTCTGAATATTATGAATAAATAATTCTTTATATTTCTAGCCTCTATTGTCTTACATTTTATTTTCTGTGACAAGATATAATACAGCAATGGTAATACTTTGCTTTTTCATAACAGATTCCACAGAAAGTTTATAAAAGTATTGTCTGTTAACCTAAAGCTAAATTGCATGCTGAGAAATAAGGCAGGTGTTGGGGGAGGGTGAGTTAAAAAGGGACAGAGTGGGGGATGATGACGTAGGGATACAGCACTTATATAGATTTGTAAAATGAAAGTTATCCATCATGCTTATGTAGAAATAGGTCACAGTCTCATTTTGGCAATTATTTTTATCTTTTTGGCTAATGTAAATACTGACTCTACATCTATGGCATTATAATTTCACAATCGGGAGAAACAATTTGGTAAACCATTTTTATATCAAGGATATGATTTTTATTCAAACTCTATATACTCCACAAACCAAATTTAATCACATCAGCAGAATACACTGCTATGGATAGAATTGTGTCCCCCCAAAATTCATATGCTAATGTCCTAGCCCCAATGTGACTGTATCTGGAGATAGGGTCTTTAGGATACAATCAAAGTTAAATGAGGTCATAAGTGTGGGGTCCTAATCCAATAGGATTGTAGCTTTTTTAGTAGAGAAAGATTTCCTCTTTGTCATCCTCCCTCTCTCCCCATCTCTCTCCCTCCCTTTGTCTTCCCACTCCGTGCAAGAGCATAGCAAAAAGGTGACAATCTATAGCCCAGGAAGAGAACTTATAGGTAAGAGTTTAGGAGGTGCTATTTTGAAAAAAATACAGTGAATGTTTAAATTTTAAAATGTATTACAGTAAATGTCACACTGTAACTTAGACCCCTAAAAATACTCCCCCTGGCTTCAAACACACAAATCCCATCCTTCTTGCCACTTTCGGAAGCAGTTCTGGAAGTCCTCTTTCATGATTGTCTTAGCTACATCCTCCAGAATGAAGACATTCTGTGTCACATGGCTTCTAGAATGGCAATTATCTATCAAATGTAAATATTACGATGAGTCCTCGTCTGCCTTATTCAGCAGGTCTGGCACCATGAAACTTCTGGCTCTTTCCCAAATTCAAAATGATCATAAAAGGTAAATGTTTTGAAGCAATTCAGGACATGGAGGCAGCCATGACAGTGCAACTAAAGATGTTCATAAGAGGACTTCCAGAACTGCTTCAGGAACTGAGAAGAATGATAGGATAAGTGTTTGAAGCCAGGGGTAGTATTTTAAAGGGAGGTGAATGCCAATGTACCATTAAATGTAATGAAATTTTTAACCGCATGTTTTGATTACACCTTACGTATTCAAGTGAGGACCAGAAATTGAAGTGGCTAGCACCTTGATCTTGGTCTTCCAATCCTCTAAGACTAAGAGCAATAAATTTCTGTTGTTTAAATTACCCACTATATGGTATTTCACCATGTCAACCTGAGCTAATTAAAATTTTTTGGTACCAGTGTGGATGTGGCTTTGGAATTTGATGATGTGGCTTTGGAATTTGATAGTGGCAGATGCTAGAAGCTTTTTGAGGCGCATGCTATGAAATGCCTGGATTTTCCTAAAAGGATGGATTGTTATAGGTAGAAACCTAACCATCAACAACAGTTCTGGTGTGAGCATAGAAGGAAAAGAGGAGAGTTAGAAAGTTTCTTTCTCGTTGTTGTTGTTAGGTGCCGTCGAGTCGAGTCCGACTCATAGCGACCCTCGTAGGGTTTTCAATGGCTGTTTTGGGATTGCCTTGGGAGTGGGTTGCCATGTCCTTCTCCCATTTTGCGGTGCTGGGAATTGAATTCGGGACCTCAGAGACTGCAGAGCAGCGCTCTACCAACTGAGCTAAATCCCAGCCCTCTTTCTCGTTAGAGAATATGTAAATAATCATGAACAGAATGTTGATAGAAATATGGACATTAATAAAAAATTATTCTGATAAGAGCTCACTTGGAAATGAAGAATAGTTATTAGAAACTGAAGGAAAAGTAATATTTGTTATAAAATAATAAAGTGTTGAATTGTGTTTTAATGTTGTGGAAAGTAAAACTTGTGAGCAATTAAACTGGGTATTTAGCTAAGGATATTTCTAAGCAAAGTACTAAAGATACAGCTTGAGTCCTTCTCATTGCTAGAGTCAAATGTGAGTAAAGAGATGATTTGAAGAAGGAATTGTTAAGCAAAAGGAGTCACAACTTGGAAATTTGGGAAATTACCCATATTGCAAAGCATGAGGAAGCTTGTTCTTAAAAGAATAATAAGAGTGTGACTGAATAACCACTTGATAGAAGGATCATGGGTGCATCTGATGAACTTAGATATCTCTAAAGAAGCCAGGAATAGAGATGGAATTATACCAGCAGAGATACTGCCAGTATTTAACTAATGAAGCAGGAAAAGCAAGATGAGGGAAGGTAGGCTGTTGGACCTCTTGAATTCTACAGGACTAACCCATAGACCCCCAACATGTCAGGTTGTGCTGTGTGGGCTTGCATGTTGCTGTGATGCTGAAACTTATGCCACCAGCATTTCAGATACCAACAGGGCCAGCAGTGTCAGCTGAGACTAAAACAGACGAGGGAGAAAGACCCAGGCCTCCACTCCTGAAAAAATTAGTCATTGAAAACCCTGTGAATAGCAAAGAAGCATTGTCAAATACAGTGTCAGAAAATGAGCCTCCTAGGCTGGAAGGCATTTGGGAAATGACTGGGGAAGAGGTGTCTCCTCAAAGTAGTAGTTGTTGTTAGGTGCCATCAGTCAGGTCTGACTCATAGTGACCCTATATACAACAGATGAAATGCTCCCCATCACTGTGCCCTGCCTGGCACTATGTCAGTGCTTCTCTGCTATTCATATTGTTTTCAGTGGGTGATTGTTTTAGGAGTGGTCTGCCAGGTCCTTCCCCAAGCCTATAGTACCCACTAGTCCCAGGCAGTCTCCCATCCAAGGACTAACCAGGCCCAACCCTGCTTAGCTTTTGACATCTGATGAGATGGGTAGCCAGGTTTGTACAGCATTGACTCTCAAAGTAGAGTCAATCTTAATGACAGGAATGGAGTAAAGCCCCCGGGACTTCCTTTTGCTGATATGGCACAACTCAAAATGAGAAGAAACACAGTGACTGCCACAATGGGCTCAAACGTAAAAAGATTGTTTGCATGGCACAGTGTTAGGTAATGTTTCGTTCTGTTGTACATAGGGTGGCTATGAGTCAGACCCAAGTTGATGACATCTAACAACAACAATCCATAGAGGAATTCAGGTTCAAATATGCACCATTCTTCATGGGAAGGGAAGAATGCCCCTGCAGCTGGTTTAAAGATCATCAGGGCTGATATTCCCACTCAAGACCAAGGGTAAGCCTGCTTCCTCCTCTGATTAAAGGGATCAAGTAGCTACAAGAGAGGCCAAATAAGTGGGGCTATCCCCAGAGATGACAGGACAGAGCTGCCCTGCAGAGCCACAAGGGCGGTAGTACCAACCCAGTGGGCCTGGAGAGAATAGTCAAATCTAAGAGGCGTATTCTTGAGTTTTAAGATCTAGTGAATCTTAGCTTTTCCTGTAGCTGAGATTGTAAAGCTTACCCCTTGCACCATACACAGAAGCATACCCACACAACTGTGTAAGTGCACATCCTGACCAATTTCAGTTGCTCCTGGTGTTTCAAAACAAGGTCAAGACAAAAAGCATCCTTTGGGATTGGAATGTCCCTTAATGCTATGCACAATCTAACTTCTTAAAAATAATTCTTCTCCTTTGCATCTTCTCCAGTTGTCTGACCAAAAACCTACAACTAGTATTTTTTTAGAGGGGGGGAGTAGGTAGAGATTTGTCAAAGACAGATTTATTAAAAACTCAAGATGATTTCCCTAAGCTTCACTAAAGAAATGTGAATTGAGATGAAAATTGAGCTTGAGAGCCAAATTTTAGAAATGTCTGAAAACAAAAAAAAGTAAAAAGTAAATAAAACTAGCAACAAAAAAGTCTCACAATGAGTAGATTTCTTGCTGTCATTTAAAAGTAAAAGTTTTTAAAAATTAGAACAGTATGAAATACAAGATGACCCAATCAAGCCTTTCTAGTGTAATCCTGGGAAATAGTAAACAATTATATTATATAAACCAACCACCTGAGCAGAAATGATAATTAAAGTAATGCATTTGTGTATTTCATTGATTTATGAATTAGTTTAGTGATTCTTGTTCAGAGTAGCAAAAGCTATAATGCATTCACTAATTTTAAAACAGAATAAATAACTGCATAACTTTTCTATGCACCAACAGAAGTAAACCACAGTAATATTATGGGACATTCAAATGGTTACACTGATGTTTGATCACATGTTAAACCATATCTTTTTCTTCACTGAAGAAGTTTTATATATTCACAATTATTGTTTTGGAAAGAATCATGGCACCCAAGTAAAATTACCTCCCCAGAGCTAAGATTAGGCTTAACTCAATGCAAGCAAAGCCATCAACTGTGGCAAGGATCATGGCTCCAGGCCCCTCCACAGACCTCACCCCACAACTACTAAAGAGATATCTGTTTGTAAGTAGGTGGTGCTGGACAAATGTTAAGTGATGGGTGGTCATTCTTATCAGGGAATTTCCTTGTTTATATGGTGTTCAGTCACAATCTGATCTTCTATTTATGTTGTCTTATGATATAAACTTCCGTGTTTGTTTTCATTTTGCTTTAACTTGGAAATTAGTAAACCTTAGTACACAGGCTTACCTAAGAAGGAAAAATGGGAACTTAAAACTAAGTGATGACAAGAATGGGAGGAACGTAGGAACGGTATTAGCGCTCTGAAGTTTGAACTCTTTAAAAGTTTCTCCCCACCCCCACCCCCACCTAGCACCTTGTACCAATCTCTCCAAAAAAATCCAAAGAAAGATGTTAAAGAATGACCTGTTTGCAAATTGGCACATGTAGACACACACACACACACACACACACACACACACACACACACACACACCAGCATTCATTCATTGGGTCCAGTAAATCCAAGCATTCTCTCATCAACATGTCCATGCTTGACTGGAAGCAGATATAAGAAAAATATAGAAACAGCCCATTTGCCATATCAGATCAGACCACACATTTATCTATTTCTGTACCTTGCCTCTGGGAGTGACCAGTTCCTGTTGCTTCACAGGAAGGTGGAGAAAAATCAAACAAATGAAAAAAACTTTCTTCAAACATGCTTTAGGCCCTCATTCCCCAATCAGAAAAGCACTTTACAATATTCGATCCTTATGCTCTTTGATGTTTCCTTCTCCCTTGCACTTTCTCAGCTTATATCAAAATTAAAATAATTATTGCACATGCTGAGTATTCTGGCAAATATTTTGGCAACCTTATGATTTATCATGCTGTTTTCTTTCATTCCTCTTGTTTTGAGCTTTGCCTCTGTTAATAAGTTGATTGTGATTTTAGGAACGTTTTCTTTAAGAAATAAAGCAATAAAATATAGTATATGAAAAATAATTCTTATTTCATTAGTGCAAACCTGTACTTATGGCATGCATCCTTTTATCAGAGGATGCACTGTATTTAATGATAGTGATTCACCCTACCTGAGACTGTTCTGACAATAATACATGTCCTTACTGCTATGACAAATCTGCATAGGATTATGTAGGCTGAGGTTTAAGATTGATTCTCGTGAATATTTGTAAGGTATCTTTGTCCTGTATACCAAGACTAAACTGGATCTTCAAGGATTTTAGTAATAAGTATCCAAAATCATTTTGGAGGCAATTTTAAAAGAATTGCTAGGATTTAAATCTATAGAAGAATCAGTAAGGAAATCAATGTTATAACATCAGATACTGAAGAGAAATCAGATTAAAAGATTTGAAGGTAGAATTCCTTTCATATCTCTAGCAGAGTTTGGTCTCACTTAACAGAATTTGAGAGTCATGTTGCCTGGAAGTAAAAAGAAGCACTGTCTATCCAAGTGAAATCTTTCAGTAGCAAAGACAATATAGCAGCATTATGATACTTGATAAATTTGATGCATCATATTATAATTTAAATTTTTCATTTTTTTGCCTGTAGCCATTTGTTTATATGTGGCTATATGTAATTTGATTCTGATGGAGCATTAGACAACATGATTTACACATTGAGTTTGCAGCAATCAGCATATCTTTGAAGATGGAAAGAAAACTTTTACTAAATTTTTATTGACTTAGAACTCAAAGGGATGGTTCTAAACAAATAATACTTTTATGTTTTCACTGATTTTCATGAATAACTGCAAAGTTACAAAATTACAAAGATATTGAAAACCTGGGACATATTTCTCACCAGATTATGACAATCTAGAAGTTGGTGAAAATTATTTGACAATGTCTCTTTAAGTCCTTTAGGGGTCACTTAGCATTTCCATTACAAATCTTTTAGAGGTTTAGTACTTCACCCTTTAAAGTTACAGAAGTCTAGAACTTATACAAGTTGCCAGCATAGGTGGGTTTTTTAATTTATTTATGTGAGGTTTATGTGAGGTTTTTTGTTTTGTTTGTTTTAAATCCTCCTTTCTATTTTACTAAAAGTATTTCTTACACTGCTGATAACTTCCAAAGCATACGGAAACTAAAGGCTTTAATCTTTTCCTCCATGGTTGGAACTATAAATACACTTATTTCACAATATGATAATATGTACAGAGTTAGAGTTATTCCCCACCTCATGATGAAAGTATGTCAACCCAATTCCAGAATCTTTTATATATATTATGATAAGGATGATAAATAAAAATGAATTTTAAATCCAATAAGAAATAGCAATCTGGAAATACTAAACCAAATTAAAGAGATCCTATTGAATGGATAAGTTATTTGGCAAATGTACAAAGAAAAAAACATGATTCCAGATTAAGTGTGTAAAAGTCCTTGATGTCTTTTACCCAGCATGCAATCCCAGCAAGTATGTGGAAGAAGGTTTGAATCCTAGTGGGAAGGTGCTGAATACTTGGAATCAAGTTCAAATTAAATAATGTTTTTAGTGCTTACAGTTGCTGTCAAAAAAGTATTCCTGTTACTGACTGTACTTGCTTTGTTAGAACCTGAATGACTACATAGGTGACAAAGTTATAAACCCCTTCAAATAACTGACAAGTGTCTAAGTCAGTTTTAAAAGATTAAGAGTAGCTCCCTTGTTCTAAAATTATACAAAAGTGCCATTTCACTTTTCAAGCAATTTGAAAGCCATTCATTTCAGTGGCAGGTAGCCAAAACACAAAAGCCAGAGAATGGCAGCAGAGATGTCAAACAGGCATCCACACATGTTTTCCAAAAGCTTGTGCTGCTTCCAACCTCAAAGAGACAGCCTCAATAGGTTCTGTAGACAAAAGATTCACAGCCAGTACCTGCCAAGGTGTGCACTTGTGTTCTGGGTTCCAGCTCACCCTAATTCACCTTCGCTGGCTGCCATGCCTGAACTGAACTCCTCAGCCTGGAGAAAAAGGTTAAAATGTTACTGGTAACAGACTGAATTTGTATCATCATCCCAAATATCAGGTGGATAAAGTCTCAGCACAACAGGGGACATTCTGATGGGCCATACTCAAGTTTTAGCTTCTAAAATCCTCTTGCAGTTTGTTGATGTCCAATACATTCATTAGAATGACAGAAAAACACATGCAAGAAATTCTCTCACCTTCTCACTTAATGTGTTTAAAATATAATTTGACACAACCATCTTAAACTCTAGCTGGAAGAATTTGACGTTTAACAAACTAAAGTAATATAAGGAATAGTTTAAGTCTTAGATCAGGCAGTGTGCTAATAATTCTGGGGATTCTAATGAATCTTACAGTAGACAAGCAAGACAGACTTGGAAAACTTAGGGTACTCTATGGTTCCTCAAGTTTCTACCATAAATTCTTTAAGGCAAGGGTGATTAAATAAGGGTTAGTGTTATGTGGCCTTCCTCTCAACTTAAGCTATGCCATGTGAGGCTGGAAAGGAGTATTAAGCTCCCTGGGTTAATCTTATGTATGTTGCTAGTTGATTGCCATATCCTTTAGTCATCCAGACACTTTCAGGGTAAAAGGGAAAAATGTACACAAAAAAATCAGTGGAGTTAAAGCAGTAGCAATGGAAGTAATGGGAAAAGAGTGTTTAAGTCTGACTGGTTGAGTCAAGCATTGAGATTGGCCTGTAAGAAATAGGAGTAGGGTCTGGGGCTAAAGCTCAGTAGTTCAAGGGCTTGCCTAGCTTCTATGAGACATGGGGTTCATTCATCAGGACTAAAAAGATTTTTTAAAAAGTAGCAGTAGAAAGAGTTAAGTCAGGGGAAGCAGGAATAGGGAAGGGGATAGAGAAAACGTTACTTTTTAAATATTCAAAGAGGTGGTAGTGTTAGAATACAGACTGAGGGTTGGGCATGCAATCAGGATTGGAAATAATAACTAGCACATGTGTTGAATTTTTAATACAGAGTGAGCAATATTCTGCATATATATACACAATATGTATAAAATCACTCAATAAATCATAATCAAAAGAACCTGATAACTTGGTGTTATTAACTTCACTTTATTTGCCAGCATTTGACCCAGGCAGTCTCTCTGTTAGACCCATGCACTTAGACTCCATCCATTCGGCCTCATGGCTATAAATGAGACTAGACTTCCAGAGAGGGTGAGAACATCCAGAGCCTTCCTTGGCATAATGAGTAGCTCAGATTAAGACTCTTTATTGTATAGATATTGGTGAGCCTTTGAAGATTTTTGAGCAGGGGACTGCCACACTCAGTTTTGCTTCTTATCTGAGTCCAAGACAGATCAATAAGGAGCAAGATTGGAAGGACCTGGAAGGAGAGGTTCACAGTCGAGGTTCTGATTGCTGGGCCACTGAGCACACCTGAGCTTAGAAAAGGTGGATATCATTAGGCTTCATACCACACCTGCAAATGGGAATTTGGGGATGATAGGAGTTTTAATGTTTGAAATAGCAAGGAGGTTAGAGAAAGAGAAATGAGCAAACTTGAAAAGAAACTTGCAAGGAAAAAATTTCCAGGATAGGATGATTGATTGGATATGGAAATGTTAGGAAGAGGAAAAAATCTAGGTTGACTGGAAGGTCAGTATCTCCAAGCCCATTGAAGAGCAATGTCTTCAAAAAAATAGAAAAGGGTGTATACGCTGTATTTCAAGTGATTCTAGGATGGCACTTTGGACATCTCAAGGATGCTCTGGGTCTGGAGCTCAGGGTCTGGAGCTCACAAAGCAGCCTTGGGCAAAGTGACAGATTAGCAGTTAACAGTCACCAGTAAACTCATGACTGCTCAAACATGTGAAAGGCTGAGCATGTCCCAGAATAAAATGTGTGGAGTAAGAGAAGAGGGCCAGGTCTGAGAGCTTGAGAAGTGTAGCATTTAATGGGTGAATATCAAACAAGAAATCTGAGGAGTGTTAGAGAAATTGTTGAGTTGTAAAAGGAGAGTAGCAGCACCAACGAAGTGTGGTCTGAGAACACATTAGGAAGAGAGATAATGTGGGAATAAACATGACAGAATTGTATTCTAGTTTATTGGCTAATTGCTATAAACTACATGCTGTGGTACTATTTCATATGCATTGTTTAATCCTCATGAATAACCCTATAAGAAAACAAAAATTACCAACCTCATCTTACTGAAAGAGGCAATGAATCTTAGCGAGGTTTAAGACTTTGCCCAAAGTCACTAAACTAATTAATGATGAAACCAGGATTCTATTTCTTCACCCAGAGTCTTATCACCTATCCTATTCTAAACTACTTCTGCGAATCCATATTTCGCATACAAGGACATATGTTTGTGCTGTTGAACATTGTATTTCCCTGTAATTATCACAGAACCAGACACAGGAGGTTCTCAATAGACATTCAGGGACTGAACAAACAAGAGTTGAAGAGTTAACTGTGTTTCCTTTTCACACCTCCCTCCCTCCCCAAATGCCCTCCAGCTAACTTTATTTGAAATTAATTCTCATCTTTAGTCTCTCCTGCACATCACAAAGCCCACCCTGACAAGTCCATCCAAAGACAAGCCTCTTTCTCCAGTACTTAGACATTTGTCTGACACTTTCTTAGAATTTATTCCATCTTGTCTTGTGTAATCAATTACTTTTATGGAATTTTAGATTTTGCTTCATAAGAAAGCAGCAAACTTTGCAAAGACAAAGGTGTGCTGCATTCCTTGTAGCAAAGCCCCATGCCTTCTACCAGGTAAATCTTAGTAATTGTTTGTTGATTAAATGGATAAAATCATATTAAATGGCATTTAACCCATAGCTATATTGCAAATATCTTCATGCTCCCTTCTTATTTTCCAGAAAACTTTCTAAGGCTGTAAAAAAATAGATTTTAGGAAAAGCAACTACATAGAAAAAAAAAGAAAAAAATATATATATAGTGCCAGACATTCAGTTATTCTCTCTGCAAAATTCTGTGCTACTTACTATTACAGGAGGTAGGCTTTTTCTATGTTTTAATACATCCCAGTTTTCATGGCTTTCATGTCTTATGCATTCCAAGTTCAACTTATATTTGGCTGAAACTTGGAGTACATTTTTCAGAGTTTCAAATATTTCCAGGCATACAGACTCACTTGTACACACAAACACAAGCACACATTCTTTGAATCTATGAACTCATTGGGATTAATGGCACAAAAAGTAAATTACCAAATACTTCAGGGTGCTTAGCTGAGTCAGATATAAGTGAAGATGTATAGTTGTTCACAGAAGGGATCTTAAAGTCTGCTGGCTTTCGGAAAATAAAGCATCACAGTACAAGAATGTGCTACAGAGGCCAATGTGCAGAACCCAGCCTGAGAAGACAAGAGGTGATTAGAGCAGGTTCACCTGGGACCTGCAGCTTTGCCAGCTCTGGCTTACACAGCAACTTCTGAATTCCCCCAGATGTTCTGTAGGCAACAAGGGCTTCTTTTTATCTGCCATTACCAGATGAATGGTGACCTACTCCCTGGAAGCCTAACCTTGTCACTATCTCTGTAACCCCTGGATAAGACCAATGCTCTGCCTTTATACAGATAACATTGACAACTGCCTAAGACCTTCATCTTATGCACAACTACAAAAAATGTTTTCTTTCTGCCACTGTTACACATATTTTCCCTTCTGGCAGGATTCGTTTATCTTGAGTAGAGTATGGACATTGTTTGCTTTGGGAACCCTAACCAAATGCCTACCAACTGACACAAAATTCTTCTATTGGGTAATGAGTTGTCAGTCAGTAAAAATAGAAGGACCTGCTATAGCAGAGCAGGACAAGCCTCAGATGCTTCCCTCACTCCCACTCCTACTATTTATACAATTGCTCTCCTCAATTAAATTTAAAATGATCTAAGAGAAATGGTGTCATCTCCAAGAGGAATGTTAAGAAAAAAAAAAAAAAAAGATGCTAAATTCAACCTAAAATTTCACTGAGGCTTAGGTTATACCTTGCAAAATGCTAGCTCCTTCCAGGGGGAAAAACCCCTCTCAAATCACACCCCAAAAAAAGTGCAGATCAATAAAACAATGTAGGATTTTTGCCAGGCATAAATTTATCCTCTGTCTTATCTGATTACAGCATGATTTTGGTCACATTACTAAGTCTGAAACTAATTTTTTGGTGGGGAGGACTCCAGAAATTGGAAAAAAAGAGAAGGAAATAAGAGGGAGACTGGGGAAGGAGCCCAATGGTGGAACATTTGTCTAGCATGAGTGAGGGCCTGGGTTCAATGCACAGTAAAATGAAAGAAAGAGAGAGAGAGGAAAGAAAGAAAGAAAGAAAGAAAGAAAGAAAGAAAGAAAGAAAGAGAGAGAGAGAGAGAGAACGGGAAAGGAAAGGAAAGGCGAGGCGAGGCGAGGCAAGGCGAGGCAAGGCGAGGCGAGGAGGTCAGTCACATCATATTGTTTGTGAAGGAGTCCCTGGTTGTTTTGTCAGCATTACGGACTGGTATGCACCAAGATCTCTTCCAAGAGAAGTCTTCTAAACACTTCCTGGGGGGATGCTTCTGTCTGTCTTCAGGGGAGCATTAAGGTTTCCTTTTGAAGCCTGTTAAGAGTCACAGATTTCCTTTCATCTAAGGTCATAGGTACTTAAAGTTAATCTGTCCAAGGATGGCAAGATAATGGCTACTAACATCCAGAAGGCCTTCGAGAAAGAGCATAAACAGAAAGAGCATAAACACTGAGATCCACTCTTCTTGGGTGGCTCCTCCCCTTCTGCCTGAAGAAAGCACACTCTGAGATTTTAGGTTTGCTCATGCTTTGTTGTATCATTTGTGTCAGGGTTTATGTTCAAGGCTATGGAAGACTATTTTGTGATCAGACTCCCAGATTCCTCCTCTTCTCAGTTTTTAGGTTATAAACATCCTACACCTATAAATACAACATCTGCTTCTCTAGTCCCACAAGTCTTAGTTCTAGACTCCTCTACATTCAGTTGATTGTTTTGCCAAATCTTATATCAAAATTACCCATCTTTTACCAGCAATTTCTTTCACAGTTTCCATCATATTGGCCAGGCACAGTGGTGAACATCTGTAATACTAGTAATGTGGCAAGGAGAAGCAGGAAGATCATGAGTTCAAGGCCAGAAACAGACTGTGAGACTCTGTCTCAAGATAAAAAAAAAAAAACTTAAATGGGCTGGAAGTGTAGCCCAGTGGTAGAGCACTTGCAAACTATGTGTATGTGCAAGGCTCTGGGTTCAATGCCCAAATACAAAACAAAAACAATACAAAACAACAACAACAAAATACATTGTCAGAATATCTATTAGGATATAACTTCATGGGTTTTTTTGTTTGTTTGTTTGTTTTTAATTAACTGTTTACTGTTACGTAGTGTGATGTCCTGGAAAAAAGTACTAGGCTAAAAAATAATCTCACCACCATTTGGGATTATTATTTGAAATTTTAGAATATCTTGTTATTTAATCTTTACAAAAACGATATGAGATAAATAATATATACACCACCACTTTACAGGTGAAATAAATGCGGTTTGGCTGGGGTGGAGAGTGAAAGGAGATGAGAGGTTGAGGGGTTAATAAGTAAATTGCCTAAGGCCCTAATGAAATCTGTACATGAACCCAGATCTGCTGACTCTAATGTGTATGCCCTTTTCAACAAACTATTGTGCCTCTGACATTATTTAAACTCCTTAAGCTTTAATTCATTCATTTACAAAATGAGGATATTAATCTCTGCATAGCTCATAAAGCTCCTGTGAAAAATCAAATAAGTGAAAGTGCTTGATAAACATTAAAATGTTATAGGAATAGGGAGTAATAATAAAGTAAATTAGTAAATGCTGAGTAACAATCACTCATATATGTTATAATATATATTAGAGTACTTATTAATTTTAGCCTTTTCCACGTACAGAGTCAAGCCCCAACTGTGAAAATTAGACCTTAAATTCCCTTCTCAATATAATCTTTAAAAAAAAAATCACAAAACATAATTTATGGAAATGGTAGATTTTATACTTTTTAAACTGTGTGATAGAAGGTGAATTTCCAAGGTAATTTGGGAAAAGACAGATTTCTCCTAAGCAGGTTTGAAAATATTTTTCCCACATCATATGAATAAAGTGCAAGAAGGAAAGCAGTGACCTCGCTCTCCTGAAATGAATGCTCCTTGAGGATTAAGTTGAAGATGCCATTGTGTGCCCTGTGTGCTCAGGGTAAAGTACGAATGTTGAATCCTGATTTTCCAGAAGCTGATGATGTCCTAGATTTTTACTACATTAAATTCAGTCTGAGTCCCTGAATAATACCAATTCAAAAACAGATATGTGAGCTGTGGAGACTCTGCTTTTATGTTCTCCCATTTCCTCAAATATACAGCTTAAAGGAAATTTTCTTTCTGGTGCACATTTCATTGATAGTTTGATTAATTTCCATTGGTACAATGGAAAGTTGTTGTTGTTAGGTGCCGTCATGTCAGTATCTGACTCATAGCTACCCTCTGTACAACAGGGGAAACACTATTGTTAGTGCCTTTCTGTTGTTCATAGGGTTTTCAATGGCAGATTGATTTTTGGGAGGGGGTTGCCAGGTCCTTCTCCCAATCCTACAGCTTCTGGTGTTCCCAGGCAGTCTCCCATCCAGGTACTAACCAGGCCCGATCCTGCTTAGCTTCTGAGATCTGACTAGATCGGATGCCACAGGGCTACCACTGCAGGTACAATGGAAAGTTAACATGAATTAAATAGCCTTGTTTGTATTATGTATTTTTTCCCATCTTGCATTTTAAACATTTTATAAATCTTATCATTTGGGAAATCATGAAGATATTTGATGCAATTTAAGTGCCTACTATTGTCCACCTAGAGACAATGGTGACCAAAAGAGTAGTCTAAATTATAAAGGGAAAGTAGGAGAGTAATCAAACAATTACATAAGTGTATGAGTAGAAATTTTCATAAATTCCATCCAGGAGAATTACCAGGTAATAGGACAGATTTACTCAGTGATAACAAGGATAGTTCCCTAAAGAAATTATGTTGTTGTTGTTAGGTGCTGTCAAGTTGGATCCAACTCATAGAGACCCTATGTACAATAGGCAAAATATTGCCTCACATTGTGTCATGTCTGGCCATATGTCAGAGCTTTTCTGCTATTCATAAAATTTTTGGTGGCTAATTGTTTTGGGAGCGGGATGTCAGGTCCTTCTCCCAAGGCTACAGCACCCAGTATTCCCAGGCAGTCTCACATCCAAGGACTAAGCAGGCCAAACCCTGCTTAGCTTCTGACATCTGACAGGATCAGAAATGGCCTTGCAGTCTATAGTTTCCGTTCATCTTTAGGTACCTATGTTCCTCAAAGTTTACCACTACCCAGAGTGGTGGATGGGAGAAGAAGGAAAGACTACCAATAAGTAATATCAACTTGGTACATAACATATAACATTAATACTGAATTTGTTTTCTTAGTCAACATGATTATTGACTGCAATAAGATGAATTTTTATTTTGCCTTGATAATGTAACTACACAGTGACATCCACCTAAATATCTAACATACCACAAAGAAGAACTTTATATTTAACTACATGAACCCACTCACCTCCACCCTATTTCTCTCTTAGTCTTCCATACTCATTGAGAGAAATCACCATTCCCTCTCTCAAGCCAAAAACATAGAAATCATTCTGTATTCCTTTCTCTCATACTTCCCACATCCATTCCTTCAGCAAGTCCTTTTAGTTGTATCTTCAACTTATCTACAATCCATCCTCAGCCATTCTCACTTGCTACAGTAGACAATAATCCATCCCACACACAGCAGCCAAGGTGATTATTTTATAATTATAATTAAACTGTGTGACTCCTTAACTTAAAACTCTCCAATTACTTCCCGTTTGAATAAAAACTGGACATCCAATGGGCCGCCAATACTCTACATGATTTGCCATCATCTAGTTCTCCTATTTCATTTCATGATATGGGAAAAGTTTTTCTTTGGTACTATAAACTTCACTCAGGCCAGACATTTAATTATTCTTTTAATAAATCAAGCACAGCCTTTGAACTGTTCTTTTTCTGTTTGGAACTCTCTGCTCAGAACTGTTGCCCCAGATCTTTGCTTGACTGTTTTCTTCTTGTCTGTCATCCAGTTCTCAGTCCTATTATTATTTAATCAAAGAAATCTTTCCCAACTACAAGTATGATGGAGTATGTTGCTTATTCAAATCATTCTGTCTAATTTTATTTGATATCATTTTCTGCATGGTTCTTACTATCATTTATTAAATGTGCTATTCCAAGTAATATATAAAATCCATGCTTTCAAAAATTATATCCGTCTTTTCTCATGTCTGTATTTCCAATGCTGAGGTTTAACTCAGTTGGTAGAGTGCTTCTCTGTGCATGCTGAGGCCCTGGTTCAATCCTCAGCCCATAAAAATGGGAGAAGGACTTGGCAGCCCACTTCTAAAACAATCTCAAAAAAATCAGGCTTCAAAGACCCTATAAGAGTAACCCTGAGTCAGACTCAATTTGAGGGCACCTAACAACAACAACAATACCAACATATTGTTGTTAGATGCCATCGAGTCTGATCTGATTTATAGCAACCCTATCTATAACAGAACAAAGCACTCCTTGACACTACATCATGCCCGGCACTATGTCAGCATACTTCTCTGCTATTTATAGGATTTTCAGTGGCTGATTGTTTCAAGAGTGAGCTGCCTGGTCCTTCTCCTATACCTGTGGTGTAAGGGATCAAATCCAGGGCCTCAGAGCAAGCAGAGCAGCATTCTACCAAGCTAAATTCTAGCCCCCAATACCTGAGACAGAAGTCTATAAATATTTACAAAGAGGAAGGAAAGGAAAAAAAGGGAGGGAGAAAGGGAGGAGGAAGATAAGATGAAAGGAAGGAAGGAAGGAAGCAAAGAAGGAAGGAAGGAAGGGAAGGAAAGAAGGAAAGAAAGAAGGGAAGGCACAAAAAAGAAAATACATATCTAGTGTGGCCAATAAAAATAATTGGCTTTTTTTTTGGCAGTACTGGGGGTTGAACCCAGGACCTCACGCTTGCATGCTTTGCAAGTGCTATACTACTGACCTGCACCCTCAGACCTTTTATTTATTTATTTATTTATTTTTACTTTTTGTGACAGTGTCTCACTAAACTACACAGACTGCCTCTGGGCTCTAACCTGCAATCGTCCTGCCTCTGCTTCCTGAGTGACTGAGATTACAGGCATGCACCACTGCGCCTGGTGACATGTTTATCTTCTATACCATCTTCAAACTAGAAACAGTGTAAAGAAAAAAGTATTTTACCCAAAGAATTTCAAAACATTTTAATGCATGCAGAGGAGCATCTATGTGGAAAAATAGAACAGTAAATCAGTAGACAACAGACAAATGCAATTGACAAGAGAAACAGTAAAGGAAGGCCTTAATTTTGCACTGTTGGGAAATGTTAGTTGCATTATCTTGTTTTCCCTTTAGCTTTATATTAAAAATAAGAAAAAAAAAAGAATGACAAGAAATCACAATGACAACTCAAATGCACGGTTATTCTGCTGGGTATCACGCATTAGATAATACACTGGGCTACATTCTCACGGTTTATATTATTCCCTCTGGGTGGAGCTCCATTGATTTCAAGTCTCTAAGCTGCCGTTTTGGAGACTGCTGAGTGCAAATATTATAATGTCATTTGGGATACTCTAATGTGCTTTTTAGAAAAGTAGTCTCTCAGTAATATTCAAACATACCCTGATTGAGGTTTGAGCTACATTCTTGGTAAGAAAAGATGGCTCTGATAGCTCTTACACTTTATTCTCTGCCCTTTAAATGGACAAATCACATAAGAGACCCTGTCCAAGATTTCATTGATTCTAGGCAGAGTAGCCAAAGCCTTGGAAAAGTCCTTGGGTAAGTGCTCCTTAAGGACAAGCACACTATTTTATAAAACATAGTATTACAAAGGAGACTGCAGAGACACTTGATAAATGTTTGTTAAGTGAATAGATGAATAAATGAATGAAAAAATAGATGGGTGTATGTCAAAATCTAATTTTTTTAGTGGGAAAAATGAGTAATCCGCCCTATCAATTTGAGCATCCACATTAGGCACCAGAGAATAAAATGAAAATTTCCTTTGGAAGTCTTAAAGGGATGAATACTTTCTTTTCCTTGTTTTTTTACAAGCATTTACCAACTACTTATTATTTGTAACACATTGGAATGAATGAAGACCAATTTTTAAAATATCTGCTCTCAAATCTATTTAGAGACAACCCTATAAAGACCTCCATGTATCTTCAGAATTTTTTTCCTTACTACCTTTATACTAATTCACTCCTCTAGTAGATACACAAAATATTTTTAAAAATAAATTCCTTGTTAATGCTGCTCTCCATTCCTAGAAAGTCCGTGATCCTCCTGGTTCATTTTATTTAAGTATTTGAGCTTGTTCTTCAAGTGTTAATAGATACTATATCTGGATTAAGGCATCACAACAACCTAAATGTTGGATGTGTTTCTTAAGCCTTTCACAGGATTGCTTTCTCCAAGATACATAGGTATGGTGTTGTTGGCTTTCATTAAGCGTTCCTATAGTGAAATGTCATTGGAACCTCACCTTGACATTTAATGTAGGGCAATTTTTTGAAGTAGATATTTTCACTGTATTGCTCTGTGTCGACTCCCTGCGAAGTGTCACACTAGGAAAGTTTTCAAAATGAAAAGCTAGTTAAATCCTTTTTTGTCCCAAAGAATTTTTGACTATCAGAAAGCTTATATTTGAAAATACAACAAAACATTAGACATTATATGAGATTACATTGCCCTCCTGTCGTTATGCTAATTTCTACATAAGAAATGAGACAGTGGGGCCTGTAAATTTACATGTAAAAATTTTAACAATTGAAGCAAGTTTCAAAACATACATTATTTCACTTTTTTCTTCTTCTAAGGAGTACTTCAGTGATGTGTACAGATCAAAAAAGTCCCTATCCTCATGGAATGTTTATGCCTTATTTTTCTCCTTTTCTTAATTTTTTAATTTTTTTTTAATTTTGGCAGCACTTGGGGGCTGATCCCAGGGCCTGACTCATGCTTTACAAATGCTCTCCAACTGGGCAGCACCTCCAGCCTATTTTTAAAATTTTTTATCTTGAGACAGGGTGTCACAAAGCTACTCAGGCTGCCTCTGGCCTCAAACCTGCAATCCCTCTGCCTTGCCCTCCCAAATTGCTGGGATTACAGGAGTGAGCCACCATACCCAACTTCCTTACTATTTTTTAATGGGAAGAAGGGAGCAGAGAATTCCCAACATTGACCACTCAAATTATCACACATAGCTGTTTTATTACAAGCCCTTATAATTTATTTAGTCATAACATCTTTTCTATGTTATTAAAATCTTTTCTCAAATGGTTAATATTCGATTTAGGGTTTATACCATAATTTACATAACCAATACTAACATCTTAAATATGCAAGTTGTTTTCTGTTTTGTTTTGTTGTTTTAATTGCCGAAGTTGAACTCAGGGCTTTATTCAGGTTAAGCAAGTGTGGTACCGCTGAGTTACACCCCCATGCACCTTTTTATTTTTTATTTGAGACAGGGACTTAAATATAAATAAGATCATGTGCTTGGCACAGAATAGAGAAGTATTTCGATCTGCTGTACATAGGGTCGCTATGAGTCAGACTCGACTCAGTGGCACCTAACAACAACAATAATAATAAGCTTCACAGGCTGCCTCTCTCTGCCATCAAAACTGCATTTCTCTTGCCTCAGCCTCCTGGGTCGCTATGATTACAGGCATGGACCATGGGCCGGGCTTACTATAGATGTCTTGAATACAGTAATAGTTTATTTCCATTCTATGCTACTCCAGTGACTTCCCTTCTCTTTTGCTGACTAAAGAAGATATTGGGGATAATCTGTTGGTTCTCAACAGATGTTCTTACACATTTCTCTTTAGAATACCCATGACAATCTTTAGAAACTGGCTCTTTCAGTCATAAATTTCTTGTTTTTCTACTTTAGAATAACAGCTAAATGTTAATGTTTCAGAAGAAGTCATGGAGGTAGAAGGAATCTCATGTACCCATGTAATCTTCATAAACTATTTAGTAGAAGACACACCCGGATATGGTACATATGGCTCCAGAAAAAAATAGAAAATCCAATTTGGCAAGATATGTTCTTTTTAGAAACCCCTTTTATTCAAAGAAGTAGGTTCAGTGCACAAATATTTATAGGAACATGCCAGAAATCCTACAAAATCATTGTCACCAGAGAGTAATAAAAAAAGGATTGTAAAATTAAATGCAGATCTTATTTTATACAGATACTAGGTTTTCTACCTAGTTTTCTAGCTTTATTATTGCTGTCTCTACAATTTTCATTGACCCAAGTTCGCATACTCTTTAATATATACCAAGATATTTCTCTACTAATCTCTTAAACTCTTTAGACTGTGATTTAATGTAGAAATATTTTGTTAATTCAAATTACAAACTTTGTCGATTCAACTAATTTTCCTTTGAAATAAAATAATATGAAATGCTTATATATTTCAAGTTTAGCATTATGTATCTTCTATAAGTCTTTAATGAATTTTTTCATGTCCATAATTCTCAAAAAGCTTCCCAAATGTTGGATTCTATAAAACAAAGCTGCCTTCATTCTTTACTTCTTTGGTTGTTCCTATCTCTCCTCTTCTTTCTGTTCTTATGTGTGATTGTAGCCCCAGAAGTTTGTCATAAGCTCTGTTCTGTTTTGTGCTGCATACTTTCCTCACATAATCCTAATCACCCTCTGAATGCTTAGCATTTTATAAATTCTAATATTAACTTTTTCCCTAGTTCAAAACCCATATAGTCAACTGGTTACAGATTGTTTCCATCTGAATATTTACAATCACAAAGATTTGAAATGTGTACCGATTTCCTTCCTAACTCTGTTCATCCTCACATATCTCTTGGTGATTGTTGTTGTTAGGTGTCATAAAGTCAAGTCAGACTCACATCAACCCTCATAGGGTTTTCAGTGGCTGATTTTATCGGGATTGCTTTGAGAGTGGATTACTACATCCTTCTCTCGTTTTTGCAGTACTGGGGATCAAACCTGGGTCCTCAGAGAGTGTGGAGCCACACTCTACCAAACTGGGCTAAACAGCAGCCCAGTAGACTATAAATCATATATACTATGCACACACACATATATACATATATCAAATGATGGCATTAATCAAAGGAATGCTAGCCCTTCATGCAACAGCTAGGACAAAGAAAATGATGAAAGCACAATTGTTGTTTAGGGAGCACAAGACCATTTTGAAATTGTGTTTGAAATTTGAGAATGTTGTAGAAGTGCAATGGAGGTATGAGTGTGCAACAGAACCTCCAACATGCCTAACAATTTCACACACTTGTGGTAAGTTTGAGACACATGGTACTGTGTGTAATGTGCACAAGAGAAGATGTGGGAGGCCTCGCACAGCAAGTCTTTCTTCTGCCACTATGGTGTTGGGATAGTTTACACAACACATACAATATGTGTTAGAATAGGGGCTGGGGTTTAGCTCAGTTGGTAAAGTGCTGCTCCACACTTTCTAAGGACCTGGGTTCGATCTCCAGCACCACAAAAATGAAAGAAGGTCATGGCAGTTTACTCTAGAAACAATCCTGAAACAATTAGCCATGGAAAACCCTATGAGGGTTACTATGAGTTGGACCCACACAACAACAACAACAACAACAACAATGGTGTTGGGATAGTCTACCAATGTGCACATGAGACAGGCGTTAGCAGAGCAAGCATACAAGGTATTCATAAAATAGCAAAATGGAAAATTTTTATCCCAAGATATGTATATACTTATTGGCATCCTCTGCACATATGTTTTTTGTTTTTTGTTGTTTTTCAAAAAATTATAGTGACAAATGGTTGGTTCTAGTTCTAAATAAAGTGAAAAGGAGTGATGAAAGAAAATAAATGTTTGCAGGGATGTGTGTGGGATACAGAAAGAGATACTGAAGCAAAGAAAGACATCCTGATACATACAACAGGAGAAAAGGGAAGAGAAATAAAGAAAATGAATAAATATATTTTTGAAGCATTCAATACATACAATATGTGGCAACAAGAATAAAATTATTGTTAAAATGTTTGCAGCTTAAAATGTTATGCAGTTCCTGTTGAAAAAATGCTAAAGAATCACAAAAGAGAAAAAAACAAATATTTATAATGAGCAATTGTATACATATATTAATTTATGTACTGATAATTTAGTTGTAGTTTATGTTTTGCTTATTGGTATATTTTTAACAATATATTTTCTTCTTAAAGCAAATATTACAATATTTTTAACTTTATGCATTCTGGGCAAATGACAGCTAATATTCGGTAATAGAAATGTATGCTTATGCTAATCATTCCATCAAACTAGAGGTATCATAAATTTTTTAAAAAGAAGGTATGTATGTATGCATACACACACACACATGTACTTACCTGAGACTAGTAGACACTTGGCACAATGCAACACTTCCAGGGTTGTTTTGTTTGAGTTAGAGCTAAAGCATTTTTGCAAAAAGCGTTCATATATAGTCTGCTTCTGCCAAAAGGCATGCCTCTCTATACAGGGCTATTGTTCTGCTTCTGAAAGCAATCTTGCTTCAGTAGAATGGATGACCTTATTCTGAAGTGATTGGCTCATTTGAAAGGCCAAGTATACTTCTTTTCCATGTGCAAGGGAAAGCAAGACTAAATCAGTTTATATTTCCTGTGAACATGAAAGACAAAAAAAAAAAAACACCTTTGGCTCAGAGAAACCATGGCAGAAAACATGTTACATAAAACAAGGCATCATTGAATTTGAACATTGATTTGCATGAAGCACTTGTAATCTTACAGGAAACACTAGACTACATTTCATATTGGGATTAGGAATTTTTATTCATTTATATATTTTATTAGCACTAAGCATTTTGGAACAGAGGTATTGCAAGCTGGACAGCAGCTGGTACTGATTTCCAAAGCCAGTGGAATAGGCGTCAGAGTTTCTTCCTTACAGGGTGATGTCATCAGTAAGCCAGTTTCCGTACCCCCATATCCTACCAAAGAAGTTCTTCTCTGTGTTAGTTCTACCTTCACCTGCCAAGAAAAGAAAACACCCAGCTTCCTTTATTCTACAGTGAAACAAAGTGGTTTGGACACAATTTGGAGGAGAACTGCCAAAAAAAACCAAAACAGGCTTTCACTTAATAACGTTTCCATACATTTAGATGCTTTCCTAGCATATATGACTTTAATTGATTTTTACCTTTTTTATGGAATACAACTGCTATAGTAGAAATTGAACTTTGGCATTGATTCAGGATGTTAAAGAAAAGATATAAAACTTTACAAAACCCCAAAACTATTTAATCTTTGCTAGAGGGATTTGTTTTTTCTTTTCTGTCTTTCACAAAATATGCAATGCTTGTTGTGAACAGAAAATAATCCTAATATTATCTAGGGTAATGCTTTTGCCTGTTTTATCTGAGACCAAAATTCTAAAAGAGATAATTCATTAAAACCATATTATTTACACCAAGAAACAAATAAATGCTATTTTTTATATAAAAATTATTATATTCACAACATTCTTTAATACTGAAACAATCAGCCATTTAAAACCCTATGAGGGTCGCTATTAGTCGGATGTGACTTAACGGCACCTAACAACAACAAAGATACTTGTGTGTCTGATCCTCATGAGACTCTCCTCGACCCTAAAAAATGTTTTTAGATGTTAATAACTGCAGACAGTTAAAACTTATCTTACCATTAGAATGCTTAGGGCAGAGTACTTCAGAAATTGTGAATGACTTCAATCATTTTAGGAACACACTGTGGCACTTAAAATCATCTCATCCCTCATTAAATATGATTTTGTCCCTTGTGCTTTCAAAAAACTTCGCTTGTAAGTAATAAATTTCCACTTTGGAGATACCAAAAGAATTAAGTTATGCTAAATATAATAGAATCATTGATAATAGAGATCAGAAAAATGTATTAGGCCCTTCCTTTGAAGTCTCATGAAGGACAGTTTTCAATATAGTGTGTGACTTAGTGAGTTCTCTAGTCTAGCGTTTAATGGGAATTTTCAGTATGCTAATAAAATGCTTTTAAAAATCTATCTATTTAGGCCATGTGTACCCAAGTGAGGCAGATGTTACTGAAAAGTGGAATAGGTTCTCATTTTCTGTAGTTCATTAATATCGACTATGAATGGGAAAGGCAGCATCTTTAGGGTCTCTACCATCCAAAGAATCATCAAATGAGCCAAGGAAACTAGAACCAACTACCTCTCCCCTTTTATGACTGTTGGACTACATCCATCAGGATAAAACCTTACTGTTTGGCACAAATTGGGGTAGCATTTTCTCTAATTTCATTTTTGTGTATCAAGTTGGGTTGAAGTAAAATAAGGCAGAGAAATAAATAGGTGCTAGAAGAAGACAATTAAAAGATAGGGAATAGATTGCCAAGGAAGGAAAAGTGTAAATGAAGAGGATGTGTTTGTAGAATTAAACCTAAGTTTCCAAAACTAGCTCTCTTTTCCTATCTTCTTTTCTTCTTTCCTCTTCACTTCTTGCCCTTTGCTCCTCTTTTTCTGGCAACCACGTGCCTGCCTCTCCCTTCTCTTGGGCCCACTATCTTCTCTAAGGTTCTTTTCCTTCTGCAAGCTGCTTAACTTTCTTTTCTTTCACTTTACCTTTCCCTGGAAAATAGAAATATCCTTATGCAGATTTACCCAGGGAACCCAGTTTAAGTACCTTTCCAGTAAAAGGTGCTTCAGTTTTACTTGTAATTATTTCTAAATGTATTATCTTTTAATAAACCTTGTCTATATTCTCTACTGTAAAAAAAAAAAGCTTCTGAAGGTAACATTTCTCACTAAAAACATTACACATGTCAACTAATATTGTCACTTATAAGTACTCGCTTGCTATGAATATAAAATGAGATAAGAAATACAAAGCATTTAGCAAAGCATAAGCATGTTACAATTGACATTTTTGTTCTTCATAAATGAAATATGGTATCATTTACAATAAGCAGCCTGAAATATAGTGTAAAGGCCCAACCTTAAATCTGTACAATAGTTTCTGCTGTAATTGTTTACTGGAAAATATAGAGGTCATTTTTCAGAAAATAAACCATGGTTTTGAACAAGAAAAATCATGCAATTCATCATGGGCTATTTAACTCATCCTTTCACCAACCATTCATACATTTTCAATAAATAAATACTTATTGAACAAATCATCTCAAGTATTATGTTAGTCACTGGGAATATGGAAATGGGCAGAAAATCTAATGTGTTTAAATTCCAGTGTTAATGACAGATGCATAAATGAATAAAGAACAAAGAAATAGATGCTTAAGTGGATGTTTGCTGTAGGTAAAGGTGAGGAGAAATCATGTGAGAAAGGTCCATATAGGAGGCTTAAAATACTGATGACTCTGTCGCCCAGTAGTAAAGTATAGTATAAAGGTCACACCTCGGTGTGAAACAAACAACCTGTCCATTGTTCATGTGAAATGAGTGGTCATCCTTGCATCTATCAGTTGCTATTGTTGTTAGGTGCTGTCTGACTTGGGTTGGACTCATAGTGACCCTATATACAACAGAATGAAATGCTCTATAATACTCTGCTATGCACATGGTCTTTTTGTGTTTGAGCCCATTATTACAGCCACAATGTTTCTTCTCATCTTGTGTTGTGCCATATCAGCAAAAGGTGTTCCCAGGGGCTTTGCTCCATTCCCATCATTAAGGTTGACTCTACATTGAGGAGGCAATTCTTCCCCAAACCTTTCTTGAATGCCTTCCAACCTGGGGGACTCATTTCTGGCATTATATTTGACAGTGCTTCTTGGCTGTACACAGGGTTTTCAACTGTTTTGGGAGTGAGCTGCCAAGTCCTTCTCCCTAGTCTGTCTTAGTCTGGAAGGTCAGCTGAAACCTGTCCACCATGGGTGACCCTGCTGGTATCTGAAATACCAGTGGACTAGCTTTCAGCATCAGCACAACACACAAGCCCCCACAGCACAAGCTGACAGAAATGTGAGGGCTACATCAGTACGATCTTGAAAACTGCATCAATAATTATTTTAAAAATGGAAAACTAAAGGTATGGGGACACAGCTCAGTAGCAGAGTGCTTGCCTAGCAAGTATCAGGCCCTGAGTTTAATCCCTAGCACTACCAAGTATTGGGTGAATATCACGGCAATGTTTCAACTAATAATATAAGAGTAAAAATGAACACAATCAAACTCTTTTGAGAAAAAAACAAGTGAGCAGAAGCTTACATAAATAATTCAAGAATGCTGGTACATTATAAAGCCCAGGAGCCATGTTACTTCAAGATATAAAGATGCTGGGCAATGCCAAAGGATCTTGCCTTATGTCAGGAGGGCAAAGAGGGCAAATGCCAAGGAGAAATACCATGCAGTCAAGTTTGTTCTTATCATTTGTACCCTACTTGCCTCCATTTACTAGCGCCTATACAACCTGGAAAGCTCTTCTGTTGCTCAACTGACTGATTATAATTTGGTTCTAATAAATTTCAGTATGTTACCTCATCAGATTTTGGCTTCTGTTGCTTATGGCTCTTTGAGTAATTAATTAGTTGATTAGTGTGTTCTTTGTCACTCTACCTCATTCCAAAAATGTTTTGAGGTGACTAATTTTCTATTGGTCTAATAATAAATAATATATACATCAATAGGCAGTTGGAAAGACTTTTTCTTTCGGAGGGAAAGACATTGTCTGTCTACTTACATGTATGACTAAGGAACAGATTTATGATAGGTTATATTTTATTTTGCTTAGTCACTCTTCTGTTCTCCAGAAACATGATAGCAACAACTATAGTATAACATTGTAATTATTTCTTTACATATGTATCATTTTCCAATGGTTCTCAAATTTTAATGCACACGATTTTAATGACCCAGGAGGAGGGGGATTGTTAAAACATAGTTCTAAGGCTTTCTGATTCACTATGTCTGGGTGCAGCACCAAAATCTCTTTCTAACAAGTTCTACAGGATCTATTCTGAAGTACGATGCTGTCAGTGATAGAAAAATATCCATACATTATAAAGAACTCCAGTTAATAGGACCATTATTCAAATTTACACGCCTACCACTAAGGCCGCAAGTGAAGATAAGGAAGATTTTTACCAGCCCCTGCAATCTGAAACAGATCAAGCATGCAATCAGGGTAATTACTGGTGATTGGAATTAAAAAGTTGGAAAGAAAGGAGATGGTTCAGTAGTTGGAACGTATGGCCTTGGCGACAGAAATGATGCTGGAGATCACATGACAGAGTTTTGCCAGACCAATGATCTTTTCATTACAAATACATTTTTTCACTAACATAAATAGTGACTATACACATGTAAGTCACTAGATGGAGTGTACAGGAACCAAATTGACATTTCTGGAAAGAGACAATGGAAAAGCTCAATATCAAATGTCAGAACAAGCCCTGGTGCTGATTGTGGGTCAGACCATAAACTGCCCATATGCCAGTTCAAGCTGAAACTGAAGAAAATTAGAGTAAGTGTACAAAAGCCAAGGAATGACCTTGAATATATCCCACTTGAGCTCAGAGACCACCTCAAGAAGAGGTTTGATGTGTTAGACACTAATGATCAAAGACTAGATGAGTTGTGGCATGACATCAAAGACATCATTCCCAAGGAAAGCAAAAGATTATTTAAAAAACAGGGAAAAAAGAAAAGAACAAATTACATGTCAAAAGAGACTCTGAAACTTGCCTTTGAATAACAAACAGCTAAAGTAAAAGGAGGCCTGCAGTCGTAGCCCTGTGGTAGCCCTGTGGCATCTTATCCTGTCAGTTCTCTGAAGCTAAGCAGGGTCGGGCCTGGTTAGTACTTGGATGGGAGACCGCCAGGGAACACCAGATACTGTAGGCTTGGGAGAAGGACCTGGCAACCCTCTCCCAAAAAGCAATCTGCCATTGAAAACCCTATGAACAGCGGAGAAGCACTGACAATAGTGTTTCAACTGTTGTAAGTAGGGTCGCTATGAGTCAGATACTGACTTGACAGCACCTAACAACAACAAAGTAAAAGGGAGACATGATGAAGGTATAGAACTAAACAGAAGATTTAAAAGAGCAGCTAGAGAAGACAAAATCAAATATTAATTATCATGACATGTGCAAAGAGCTGGAGATAGAAAAAAAAAGGGACGAACACACTCTGTTTTTTTCAAGCTTAAAGAATTGAAGAAAAATGTCAAGCCTCAACTGGCAATAGTGAAGGATTCTATAGGGTAAATATTACATGATGCAGGAAACATCAAAAGAAGATGGAAGGACTACACAGTCACCATACCAAAAAGAATTGATGGATAATGAACCATTTCAAGAAGTTACATATGATCAGGAACCAGTGATACTGAAAGAAGTGGAAGCTGCCTTGAAGGAACTGGCAAAACACAAGGCTCCAGGAATTGATGGAATAGCAGTAGAGATGTTTCAACAAACAGTTGCAGCACTGGAGGTGCTAACGTGTTTATGCCAAGAGATTTGGAAAACAGCTACCTGGCCAGCTGACTAGAAGAGATCCATATTTGTGTCTGTTGCCAAGAAAGGGGATCCAACCAAATGCAGAAAGTATTGAACAATATCATTAACACCGCACACAAGCAAAATTTTCCTAAAGATCATTCAAAAGTGACTGTAGCAGTATATAGATAGGGAATTGGCAGAAAATCAAGCCAGATTCAGAAGAGAGAGTGGAACCAAGAACATCATTGCTGATGTCAGATGGATATTAGCCAAAATTAGAGAATACCAGACAGATGTCTATGTTTTATTGACTATGCAAAGGCATTTGACCATAGAGATCACAACAAACTATGCATAAAATTGTGAAGAGTGGGAATACCAGAACACTTAATGTACTCATGAAGAATCTGTACATGGACCAGGAGGCAATCATTCAAAAAGAACAAGGAAACATTGCTTGGTTTAAAGTCAGGAAAGGTGGGCCTCAGGGCTGTATCCCTTCATGATCCCTTTTCAATCTCTATGCTGAGCAAATAATCTGAGAAACTGTACTTTAAAAGGAAGAATGCAGTATCATGATTGGAGGAAGACTCATTAACAACCATATTGTGCAGATGACATAACTCTGCTTGCCAAAAATGAAGAGGCTTTGAAACATTTATTGATGAAATCAAAGAATACAGCCTTCCGTATGGATTGCACCTCAACATCAACAAAACAAAAACCCTCACTGGGTCAGTAAGCAACTTCACGATAAATAGAAAAAAGTTGGAGGTTGTCTAAGATTTTGCTTTAATTGGTTCTACAGTGCACACCCATGGAAGCAACAGTCAAGAAATCAAAAGATGTATTGTATTGGACAAATCAGTAAGACCTCTTTAAAGTGTTGAAAAGTAAAGATGTCACATTGAAGACAAAAGTATGCCTGATTTATGTAATGGTATTTTTAGTCACATCACATGGTTGTAAAAGCTGGACACTGAATGAGGGAGATAGGAAAAGAATTGGTGCTTTTGAATTATGGTGCTGGAGACAAAATTGAATATACCATGGACTGCCAAAAGAACCAACAGCTCTGTCCTAGAAGAAGTGCAACCAGAGTTCTCCTTGGAAGCAAGGATGGCTAGACTGTGACTTATGTATTTTGGACATATTGTTAGGAGGGAACAATCCCTGGACAAGGACATAATGTTTGGGAAAGTGGCATGTTAATGAAAAAAAAAAAAGGAAAACTTTCAACTAGATGGATTGACACAGTGTCTGCATCAATGGGCTTAAACATAAATAGGATTGTGTGCCTGGCACAGAATTGGGGAACGTTTCGTTCTGCTGTACATAGGGTCACTATGAGTCAGACTCAACTCCAAGGCACCTAACAACAACAACAAGTTCCATTGGTGCTGCTGATGCTGCTACTTTAGGGATTGTATTTTGAGAACCATTGTTCTTCTACCTAGTGCCTGGTAGATACCTAGATGGTGGTAACTAAGTGTTACCTCTTTACAGAACCTTTTAGAAAGTATTCGATGAATCTTGAAAACAGTGAATAAATGAGTAATGGTACTTTGTTTAGTCCTCCAAGATGGGAAGAATGGATAGCTTCTGATCTCACTTCTCAAAATGTTGTTTTTTAAAAAACTCTTAGTTAAGCCTGGGAGCAAAAGCATAGTGATAGCTGAAAACCTAGGAGTGGAAATGCCAAACATTTCGATCTTCAATTCCTCCAATGATAGAAAAATGAATGCCACTCTTCTTGGGAAGATTTGATACATATTACTAACCAAGTAGGTTATGACAACCTAGAAAGAGAAGCAGCCATCAGAAGAATCCTGTAGATTAGTTCCTCATGAAGAAACAAAGGCTGACTAGTAGCATTTTTTTCCTGTTACTTACAGAGTACATCAGGAAAGTACAAAAGTTATTGAGTATCTGAGATCACAAAATTCCTTCACATATCTTATACAACATTGAGAAAGATAAGTTAGGTATCTCAGAAAATTAAATGATTAATAAGCACTTAATGAATATATTGATATCAGCCTGAAAGATGATTTCTAGTAGAGTGGCATAAGCTTAGCACCTCATTACTCAGCTTCAAATATCTGTTTTTATGACAATATTTGATGATGACATAAAGGTGGGCCACTATGTTTGACTCAAAACTGAGGGAAAAATTTATTGTAAGACACAATGTAATTTAGCAATACCCAGATAAGCTAAAGCAATGATCATATTAAATAAACTTCATACTGGTAAAATATAGCAAGTCCAACTATTAATCACTTAAACCTTAGATTTAATAATCCCATGTGTGAGAAAAGCTCATAACCAGCAATAGATTCAAAAGAAGCCAATGAGACATTGTGATCATCTTAAATATATATACATATATATATGAGTATGAATGTAAGCATGACTATATATAAAAATATCAGTGCTGGAGACGTCTATTGAATATACCATGGACTGCCAAAAGAACCAACAAATCTGTCCTAGAAGAAGTACAACCAGAGTGCTCCTTGGAAGCAAGAATGGCCAAACTGCGTCTTACATATTTCAGACATGTAGTCAGGAGAGAACAATCCCTGGAGAAGGACATCATGTTTGGGAGAGTGGCAGGTCAACGCAAAAGAGGAAAACCCTCCACCAGATGGATTGACACAGTTTCTGCAACAATGGGCTTAAACATAAATAAGATGGTTTGCCTGGCACAGAATTGGCAAGTGTTTCAATCTGCTGTACATAGGGTCGCTATGAGTCGGACTCGACAGCACCTAACAACAACAAGTATATATGAATATGTATGCCTTATCTATACACATACACATATACATATGAACTTGGCAACCCACTCCCAAAAATCAATCTGCCATTGAAAACCCTATGAACAGCAGAGAAGCACTGACAATAGTGTTTTGCCTGTTGTACACAGGGTCACTATAAGTCTGATGCTGACTCAACAGCGCCTAACAACAACAACAACATCTATATCATAAGTAGACATGAATGATGTGTGTGTGCAAGTATCATATCCTTTTACCCCAAAACATTTATTCAAGCCAGGCATGAAGGCTCACACCTGTAATCTCAGCAACTTGGGAGAGAGAGGCAGAAGGATCACAGGTTTGAGGCCAGAGAGAGCTGGCGTAGTTTAGCAAGACTCTGTCTCAGGATAAATAATAAAAAATGGGCTACAGGTGCAGCCCAGTGGTAAAGCACTTGCTATGTATGTGTGAGGTGCTGTGTTCAATGCCCAAATACAGAAAAAAAAAATTCAAACACACAACAAAGCCCCAACATAACACAGTAAATGAGGTAAAATTACTTAATCTCATAAAATGCAAAGTTGCCTTGCTAGACAAAAAATGAAATAAGTAAGACAACTCAATTCAGCTAATCTATTGGCAATTCTGGGGGTCTTGGCATACAAATAAAATGTGCAAATCCCAGCTATGGTAGTAGTATCCAGTCTGGCTTACCTACCCACTTGGTTGTCCACTATGGCTTACATATCCATCAGGACTGTTTAGGATCCTGAGATTTACTGGGAATTCCCATGCAGTAACAGCTATTTCAGGCACCTCCTGATTAGTTGGCCCCCATTTCATTGACTCTATCTTGGAAGGTGACTGAAGGCATGGAGGTCCATCCTTTGCCTCTACCTTCTGAGCTGAGGTAGTCCTTTCATGCTATGGTTTGGAATGGGGTGAATGTGTTCCCTTGAAGTCCATGTGTTAGAAGTTTGATGCTCAACAGCTGGGCGTGGTGGCGCACGCCTGTAATCCCAGTGGCTTGGGAGGTAGAGCCAGGAGGATCGCAAGTTCGAGACCAGAGGAAGTCTGCGTAACTTAGTGAGACCTTGTCTCAAAAAGTAAAGAAAAAAAGGGGGGCCTGGGGGTGCAGCTCAGTGGTCCAGCACTTGCATAGCATGCAAGCACGAGGCCCTGGGTTCAATCCCTAGTACCACAAAAAAAAAAAGTTTGATGCTCAGGTGACAATGTTAAGAAGTGGTGGGAACTTGAAGAGGCGGGACCTTAGATCTTTAGTTTAAGGTCCTTAAGTCATTTGAGGAGTTGTCCTCACAAGGAATTGATATTGGTTTGGTGGAGTTAGTTATTATTGACAGAGGGTTAGTATAAAAGGAGAAACCCAGCCTATCCCCTTCTCTCACTCTGGCTTCTGGTACTGCCATGTTTCTCTCTCTCTCTCTCTCTCTCTCTCTCTCTCTCTCTCTCTCTCTCTCTCTCTCTCTTCCTCACCCCCTCTCCTTCTTACCTACTTCCACCAATGTGATGCCACCCACCATAAGGTCCTCAACACTACTGAGCCATTGCTGGTATGGTGCCCGTGAACCTTCTGAACTGTTAACTAAATAAACATCTTTCCCAAAATTCCTAGCCTCAAGTATTATGTTAGAGCAGTGAAGAATGGGCAAGTGCACTCTTTGTTCCAGTCAGCTTTCATCTGAGAGCAGGGGTGGGTGGAAGAACAAGCTCAGCACCAATCATGTCATACTTGCTTTAGGGCTCCCATCTGATGCAATTATCATGGAATTCCGTTGCAGACAGTGGGCTAGGTTATTGGCCCACTAAGATAACAAGGCATTATCTTTGTCCTAAAGAGGCTTTCAGTCAAGTGAAATGATGTGTATACCTGTGGGTAGATTTAGTTTAATATCTGTCTTAATAAGTGTATGCAAAGTGCAATGGCAGCAACATATACTACTTAAGAGTAGCTCAGGGAGACAAGAAATTTTCATAGGAGAAATATCATTAAAGCTCAAAATTAAAGGATGAGCATGTGTTTACTATAAGAAAAGTGATGAGATTTAACCATTCAAAAACAAGAAGGTAAAAGGAAGCAGTAAAGCAGGACCAAATTTGAACCCCCTTGAATTTCACTCAAAGATATGTAAAATAATAAACATCAGTAAGAACTGATCATTTATAATGATATATGTATAAGAAGGAATATCTATTGAACATTTGTCTTTTCAAAAATGCAAATTAAAATAACATTAGTGTTAGACCCCTGGCACCATAAAAATATATATATAATAACATATTAGTGTTTGTAAACCTATTGGAAAGATAACCATCCTTGGGTGTTTCTAACATACTACTACTGACTCTAGGACTAGAAAATTTTAAAGTGGAATATTGCAAGGATAACAGTACCTGGAATGATTTAACATTATTTACTGCCATCCTGTATCACATGACTCTTGAGTATGTTTAAAAGTAGTACTTCAGTAAATGGAATTTGCATAACCCCCACTATGGAACCTTGCACTGGAATCATGCTGTATAATATAGGGGTACCCTCAGGGATAAATGCAGCTCTGATTCATCACTTGGACTTAATAATTTTTTTTTTTTTTTTAGCCAGGCAGAGTGGCACATACCTGTGATCCCAGCGACTTGGGAAGTGGAGGCAGGAGGATTGCAAGTTTGAGACCAGAGGCAGTCTGCATAATTTAGCAAGACCCTGTCTCACAAAAAGTTAGAAAATGGGCTGAGGGTGCAGCTCAGTGGTATAGCACTTATAAAGCATGTAAGCATGTGAGGCCCTGGGTTCAATACCTAGTATCGCAAAAAAATAATAATAATAATAATTTTTTTTTCAGAATGCTATACTTGATGCTGTTTTGAAAAGAACACATCCTTTGATATTCTGTTAATTAGAACAAAGAGATCCATATTGGGTTCTATACTTACCATGCCTGCAGCCGTGCCACTGAGGCTTCTGATCCGGTCAGATCTCAGAAGCTAAGCAGGGTCAGGCCTGGTTAGTACTTGGATGGGAGACCACCTGGGAACAACAGATAATGTAGGCTTGGGAGAAGGACCTGACAATCCACTCCCAAAAATCAATCTGCCATTGAAAACCCTATGAATAGCAGAGAAGCCCTGACAATACTGTTTCACCTCTTGTACGTAGGGTCTATGAGTCACACACTGACTGGACGGCACCTAACAAAAACAACAACATACTTACCACAGTCAATAAAATAAATGGATTCATTTTTAATACAACTAAACCATCATTGGGCTGGGGTTTAGCTCAATTGGTAGAGTGCTATGCTGCAGTCTCTAAGGACCAGGGTTCAATCCCAACACTGCAAAAATGGGAGAAGGACCTGGCAATCCACTCCCAAGGCAATCCTGAAACAGTCAGCCATTGAAAACCCTATGAGGGTTGCCATGAATCAGATACCGACTCGACGGCACCTAACAACAACAACAACAACAACAACAAAGCATCATTACCAAAATAGCAATAAATACCAGCTTCCACCCTAGGTAGATTTGCCTTTGCCATTCCGGACACTGGCTCTGTTCTGTCTTCCCTTGACAAAGATGAATAATATAGATAACTATAAGCTTTTATTTGTAAGGCAATTAACAAACATTTAAAAGTCTCATTTTGTTCACTTCAAAACAGTGAAGTCCAAAAGTAGGTATACTAGTTATTGCTAACCTGTTCCAGAAAGCCATTAGGCATTTTCCCAGAAGCCTGGGGGAGTGGGCAACTTTGACTTTTCAGACTCCTCCAGTGACGAGAAAGGAACAGCACAATGCTGCCAACCAAAGAAACATTGCTTAGTAGCCTGGTATTCTGGGAATTTTTCCAGCCTATTTTATGGAGTTAGCCCAAACACCATACTGTTTCCAAAATGCCTGACTGGGTTGATTACTACGCCTATAGTAATTTCACACAATTGAATGTTAAAACCTTGTTCATAAGAGAGTTTCACTACTTCCTTTTGTTCCTTTTTTCCTTCCCTCTCTACTTTTGTCTTCTGTTTGAGTCATTCTCTTCCTTCCTTATCTCCTATCAATTATCACACCTCAATATTTCATAGTTTGGCATGAGATTCACTTTATTCTTGCACAACAGAAGATAAGAAGCACCTCAGGAACTGGCTAAATACAACTGGATTGAGTGTGGGCCAACCCTACTGAAGGCTAGCCCCTTCAGGCAGGGGTTGCCAAGACTAATAGCAGAGTGCATAGGTCAAGAACATAAAGGCATGACTTTTTATATTTATAAGAAACCAAACTGGGGCAAAGAGACAAAGAGTACTTTCAGTGCAAAAATATCAGTCATCAGCAAATACATGAACCTAAGATAACAATATTATGTGGAGTCACTCTGAGAACTGAATGTACCAAAAAATGTGAGTAAATTACTCAGCACATTGTCTGATATTTAATAAATTCTCAGTAAATGACACTATCATGATCATTACCACCTTCCTCATCCTTTAGTTATTATCACCATCAAAATCAGAGAAATTTTAAATTGGGGCCTGCTGTGGTAAAATCATGTCTAAATAGTGGCTCTTTGTTGTTTGGTGTAAACTTAATATGAAGAGGGCAAGAAAGGTATTATTTCAAAAGCAGGTTATGTTTCTAAACCTTCAGATTCAGCCAAGTGTAGTGGCATATGCCTCTAATCCTAGTTACTCCATACGCTGAGTCAGGAGTATCATTAAGTTCAAAGCCAGAGGCAGCCTGTGTGACTTGGACATTGTCTAAAAATAAAAACTTAAATTTAAATTTAAAAAAATGCATTGGGGGTGCAGCCAAGTGGTAAAACACTTGCAAAGTATGTGCAAGGCCCTGGGTTCAACCCCCAAGTACCATGAATAAATAAATAAATAAATAAATAACCTTTAGATTCACCAGCATGGTAGTATATACCTGTATTACATGGTAGTACAAACCCAGCACTTGAGAGATTGAGGCAGCAGGACAGACCGTGAGTTTGAGGTCAGCGGGCCAGCCTGGTCTACATAGAAAGTTCCTGCACTACACAATGAAATCCTGTCTTTAAAAAAAAAGAAAAAGAAAGAAAGAAAGAGAGAGTGAGAGACAGAGAGAGAGAAGAAAGAAGAAAGAAAGAGAGAGAGAGAGAGAGAGAGAGAGAGAAACAAAGAAAGAAAGAAACTTTAGATTCATTAGGACCTCGGATATTCCTAAATGGGCTTTGTCATACATCACCTGCCTAAGAATACAGTGACTGGTTAGGTTTCCTCTTAGTGTAACAATTTCATGGTTGTACAGTATGTGGCATATATTGAGAATCGTTCTTCATTTTCAAAAACTCTTGTTCCTCTTTCTTGGCCTGAGGGTGGTTCATCTTTCAGTAGTAGTGCCTGTGCTTAGCATGCATAAGGCAGTGGGTCTAATGAGAATGACCAAAACAAACAAAAACAATTTCGCTTTCATCTCTTCCCAACACCCAGTTTCTAGTGCCCAGGGCACCTTCATAAGAGAGAAGCGCTAAACACAGCAGGTGGATATAATCTGGCTTCCCCCCTTTTAACCACATCTCACCTTCTCTCTAATACAGAAATTTTAAGACTCAGACAGCCTAGAACCTTTGTTTTCAGAAGCCACAGTTACAAGCTGTAACATTTTTTCCCAATTTAAGTTTAATTTGCATTTCATTAATTATTAATGAACTGAACATATTCTCATATTTACCAGCTGTATTCCCTCTTTTGTGAATTGTCCTGTGCCTAGTACTCCTGAATATGATTTTGTTGTTGTTGTTGTTTTTACGACAAAATGATTAACACTTTACCAAAGACAGAGTAGGGTATTCTTTTGGAAGTACAGAAATTTTATATTTATAAAGCCAAACTCATTGGCATTTTATGATTTATTTATTTTATTATTTTTTTTGTATGTCCGTGGTATTGTGGGAGCTGAGCCCAAGGCCTCACCCACACTTTTGCAAGTGCTCTACCACTGAGCTGCACCTCCATCCCAGTTTTTATTTTTATTTTTTATTTTGAGAGAGGGTCTTCCTACATTATGCAGGCTGCCTCTGGCCTCAACTCAAGATCCTCCTGCCTCCACCTCCTGGCTATTATTTTTTTAATCATTTTAAAGTTCATTGTCGTTAGGTGCCCTTGAGTCAGGTCCAACTCTTAAGGACCTTCACAGGGTTTTCAATGACTGATTGATTCAGGATTATTTGGGGAGTAGACTGCCACATCCTTCTTTCATTTTTGCAGTACTAGGAATGGAACCCTGGTCCTCAAAAATATAACAGTGCACTTCTACTTTCTCTAGTTTAACAATAGTTTGATTTTTTTCACTTTCACATTTTCATCCACCTGGAGCTTATTTTGGAGTGTAATGTGAAGTGGGGAAATGCAAGGATATTTCTTCCAAGTTGCTAATCATTTATCCAGCACCATTTGTGACTAAGCTTTCTCCTTCATATTTTGTGGAATTATAATGACTTTAACATACATGATATTTTTAGAAATAATATTTATTTCTGAACTATTTATTCTTGTTCATTAAGCTGTCTGTTTATATACCGAAACTATACAGATTCACATATTAAAAGTTTATAATGTGTTTGGTGGTAGTGGTGGTGGAGGTTTCAAATTTATTTTGATCATCTTGTCTGTTTATTCTTTCTAAGTAAATGTTAGAAAAAAAGTTTTAAATTTCTCCTCAAACTCTTACTTTATTTCAACTGCATGAAACATAAATACCTGTAGGAATTGTATGAAACATAAATAAAGTCCAATCATCTCTTTCAAATCATAGTTTCTTCTCAGTTGTAGATCTCAATAAGGTTTTTAATTTTCTTTATATGTTACATATAGATTGCAACAGTATTTATAATTTTCTTTATGATTTAGTGATTTCTTTCTAAGATTATTCCTTACTGATTTTTTTCTTGATATATTGACTAGGAGTTCTTTTAATTATATTTCTAATTTTATATTAAACATAATAGCATTTTCAATTATATTCATAATCTTTTAACTCATGTTATGCTTGGAAATTATAACTTTGTCAAATATTTTTACTTCATATTTAGATTCAGATTACAATTATTGATCAGAAATCTCTAAATAAAGCCAAATGCCATGACACATGCCTGTAACTCTAGCGACTCAGGAGGCTGAGGCAGGACCATCAAAAGTTAAAGGCCAAATGTAGCCCAACAATTAGCAAGACCCTATTTCAAAATGAAAAAATTAAAAAGGGGCCAAGAGTGCAGTTCAGTGGTAGAGTGCTTGCCTAGCATGAACAAGGCTCAGGTTCAGCCAGAGTTAAGAGAAAAAAAAAAAAGAAAAGAAAAACAGAGAAGAAAAGAAGAGAAAAGAGGAGAGGAAAAGAAAAGAGAAGAGAAGAAAAAAAGACAACAGAAAGGACAGGAAAGGAAAGGAGAGGAGAGGAGAGGAAAGGGAAAAGATGAGAAGAAAGAAGAGGAGAAAAGTTAAATCCCTAAATATTGGTAAAAATTAATTATGATAATGGGATCCTTTTTTATTCCTAGTTTTCACCATTAAAAAGAAAAACTGGCTACTGATTTAAACTAAAGACTATCACATTCAAGTAATAGCCTCCTATTCTTTACAGTGTTTCATGAAAAGCATAGAAATATTCAGTCTCCCTTCCAGCTTTTTGACATAAAACATATCACTTCCTTTAAATATGTTGATTTTCGATCCTCTATGAATAGATTTTATGATACCACATCATGTTTTCTTTTCTGAAATTAAACTTCACGTGGTTGTGGCAAATTATTTTTCATCACCCACCCGTGATAGACTTATAACCAAAGAATTTAAATAAATGATAAAACTTGTTATGTCAAACATTTCCCCAAAATCCTGCTTTATAATCACATTCATCTTCCTTTGTCCATCAAATTGGAAAAACTTAAATAGATATGTATACAGCTCTCCTGGCCCAGTTTCTGCTGAAGGAGATCGTGCCATTCATTGGTCATGACTGATTCGTCCAAAAGTGGCTTAGTTTTCTCCCTAAAGATTTGTTCCAATGTTTCACTAATTATTGACGTGAAAGAATCTCGCAGATTTTCTTCGAAGTATTGGCCTAACTGAACCCATCTGTGCTTCAAGTTTCTAAATGTGTTTCAACATAGTATGGCACTTATTATCATTATATTGCATTTCCCAAGGGAGTTATTCCATTGCTCACCAATAAACAGCAAACCCTGAGTTCTCATACCAAATTACATCAACTTTCATAGCTATGATCCAGGCTTTGTTCTCCTATGATTAAAATGTTTTAAAGTCATTCAGATTGAATTTATGGGATTTTTCAATGCCTATTATTATTGAGACTACTATTGCTATTTGAATTTTAAATAATAACAATCTGAATGTCCACTATTAGGTGGACTAACACACAATACAGGTAGCTGTTATGAGCTAACTCATTGTTAGGTACATTGTATACTTGACAACCCACACCTACCTGAGATGAAAGTGAACTATTTTCAACTGCATGCCATTATGTAGATTATTTGCTTTTTCAAAAAGCAACTTTAACATTTATTTTAAGATTGAGGGAAAGTTATAAAGCACTGGGGGAAAAAATAGCAGTCAAATAGAGAAAAACTAAGAAATGAACTTGTATTCAAAGACCCTGGTTCTATTGCCTTAGCTGAAAGTCTGCCAAAAATAGTGAGAAACAAAGAGAAAATTGGATTGATATAATTGTTCTTAAGCTCCCAAAATTTGTAAGAATAATAGGAACTCTGGGAGATTTTGTTACTAAGTGTGTAAGGAGACTCTATCTTATTGATACTTAGAAAACAAGTATTTCCATAGGGATCCAATTAATATTCTAAAATGTTTATATTTATCAAAGAAAATTTCCAAGATGCTTCCAGTAAGATAACTTCCTAATTACGTGCATGATTAGTGTTTACAATTGTCCATGCATCCATTCACCCTGGTTGTGTTGAGCACATGCAACAAATCAGTTCCTGCCCTAGGCTTTGGGGAGGCACCAAGGAAGAGAAGCCCCTCCAGCTCACACTGTGGTTCTCATTCACACATCTTCTTTCCATCCACTACTCCAACTGTTTCTACTGAACCATACTGAGGGGAAGCCTAGCTACACAGAAAGAATTTATTCCTCTAGCGTTATTTTAAGTGAGTAATTCCACTCTTAAAATTACTTTTAAACTGGTTTTAGCTGTGTATCAAAGTGATGGACCTGAGCTGGCCCCACTGAAACATCTCACCTAAAACACAGAGGATTTGCTTTAAATTAGTGCCCATCTTGATAGACTAAACAGTAAAAAAAAAAAAAAAAAAAAAAAAAAACAGCTTAAAAAGACTTGCAAGTCATGAATATCCCATAAGGTGGTAGAGAGTAGAAAGGAAGAGAGACAGGGACAGGAAGTGTGTGTGTGTGTCTGTGTGTCTGTGTGTCTGTGTGTGTGTGTCTGTGTGTGTGTGTTTGTGTGTCTGTGTGTGTCTGTGTGTCTGTGTGTGTCTGTGTGTATGTGTGTAGTTATTAGAGCCTCCACAGGTAATCATATGTTCTTGCTTATTTAACACAACAGAAAGTCTCCTGGAAAAGAGTTTGTCACAGATACCCAGCTTCTATGATAAAGAAATTCAAAGTAAAACAAGTATAATACTAGATGCTGTTGTTGTTAGATGCCATGGAGTTGAATCCAACCCATAGTGACTCTACAACAGAACAAAATCCTACAGACACTGTGGGACACTGTGCCATGCACATGATCATGTTTTTTATGTTTGAGCCCATTGTTACAGCCGTTATGTTTCTTACATTTTGAGTCATGCCACATGAGGAAAGGAGGTCCTAGTAGCTTTACTCCATTCCCATAATTAAGGTCAACTCTATTTTGAGGGTCTACACCTGTACCACCCTGGCATCTGATCACCTCAGATCACTGAAGCTAAGCAGAGTCTAGCCTGGTGAGTACTTAGAGAGGAGACTACCTGGGAATACTGAGTGCTGTAGGCTTGGGAGAGGGATCTGGCAGCCTACTCCTGAAATAATCAGTCACTGAAAATCCTATGAATAGCAGAGAAGCACTGAGATACCGCCAGGCATGGCACAGTGTTGGGGAGTGTTTCATCTATTGTATATAGGGTTGCTATGAGTGGGACCTGACTAGAGGGCACCTAACAACTACTTTGAGGAAGCAACTCTTCCCCAATCATTTCTTGAATGCCTTCTACCCTGGAGGGTTCATTTTCTGGCACTATATTTGACAGTGTTTCTCTGCTATCCATAAGGGTTTCAAAGGCTAATTGTTTTGAGAGTGGGCTGCCGGATTCTTCCCCCTAGTCTGTCTTAGTCTGGAAGCTCAGATGAAACATGTACCATGTGTGGTACTGCTTGTATCTGAGATACTGGTGGCATTGCTTTTAACATCACAGCAACAAGCAAGCCCCTACAGCATGACAAGCTGAGAGACACATGGGGAATAATATTAGATACATTGCAAAAAGTTTAAAGCTTTTATATTATCCTTTTATTTTTTTCAGTCCAAGAGGTTGAATCCAGGGCCTCACACATGCTACACAAGTGCTCTACCTCTGAGCTGCTACCCCAACCCTATTTTAATTTTTTTTATTTAAGCTACTATCTCACTAAGTTGTACAGGCCAGTTCTGGCCTCAAACCTGCCACAACTTCCCTTTTATATTACTCAATTTTGACCAAGGCTCAGGGAAACAGGCTATCTCCTACACTAGAAGGGAAAGTAGTTGGTATATTTTTGGAAGGAAATTTAACAAGGTCTATCAAAATTTTAAATGCACAAATGCCTACTCAATATGTTCATTTATTTTATTTGGTTCTTTTGTTTTTGCTTTGTTTGTTTAATTTTGTTTTTTTGAGACAAGATCTCACTTTGTAGCCTAGTCTGTCCTGGAACTCACTATGTAGACTAGGCTGGCCTTGAACTCGCGTCAATCATCCTGCCTCAGCCTCCCAAATCCTGGGATTATAGGCATGCACCACCATGCCTGACAATGTTTTCATTTCTAGGAATATTTTTCTGTGGAAATTCTTACACAAATGTCCAAATATGTATGTCAAAATGTGCACTGTAGCTTTGTTTACTATAGAGAATACGTAGAAACCATCTAAATGTCTATTGGTTGGAAACTGATTAAATTATGGTATACTTACAGAATGTTATTCAGCCTATAAAAATGAGAAAGGTCTATAGGTGCTACATGTTGTGATATATGTTTTTAGATGATTAAAAAGTAGGTTGTTGAAGCATGGTACAATCTTGTTTACATAGAAAAAAATGTGTGTGTGTGTGTGTGTGTGTGACTAGAAAATTACCAGCAATATATCTAAGAAACTACTTTTTTTTTCCAGTACTAGAGTTTGAACCTCCTAGCACATGCTAGGCAAGTGCTCCCCCACTGAGATGCACCCCAAGTCCCCATTTTATTTTTTTGTTTTGATACATGGTCTCACTAAATTGCACAAGTTGCTTCTAGCCTCTAACCTGCCTTAGCCTCCTGCGCAGCTGGGATTATTGGCGTGTGACTCAGCTTGTAAAAAACTCTTAAAACTTGTTACTTGGTTGCAAAGAATGAAAGAAAGAGGTTGGTCTGAGGAGGTGGAAAAAGAAATGTTTGTTTTCACTTGGTGCTTTTCCTATTTATTTTTTTTTCATCATTTTAGATGAAGCTTTAAAAAGGAATCATTCACTACTCTTGTCAAATTGTATGAAGTAAAAAGTTTATAAAAGATGTGATATCAGAATTTGCTATTTCAGCTGCTGTCACTATAATTCTCTACATTGTGTGCTTTAAGAAAGTTTTACTGGCACATAATCTGAAACAGTTGAATGCCTTTAGATCATTTAAAGCACAAATGACAAGATATCAGCAATTACTAATATACTTGAAGATATGGCTTAGAAAGCATATTTCATAACATATTTGGTAACAGAATAGGGTAAAAAAACAGCTAAGTTATCAATTTTATCCATTTACTTTAATTGCAGAAATTTTCAAAATTAATTTTCAAACAAATTATATACTTTACGAATGGTTTATGCTTATGAAAAATGACCATATCTTCCTCCTAGTTACTTTGCACACTATTGCCTAATTGCTACCATAACCTCCACAATTGACCAGCAAGATACCAAGTTCAACATATATTGCCTATACTGAGTTATTCTTTAATAAACATATGAAAAGGTGACATAATATTCCATTCTTTTGTTCTTCTGCACACCTGAAAAGAATACTTAAATTTTATCAATACTATTTCCACATATTCTTTTATTGTATGGCCATATAAAAGTGATGGTCCTATAAATTTATTTTAAACCTACGTTTTTTATTAGTGAGATACAGCTTTCAAGTCTTGTTGTTGTTGTTGTTAGGTGCTGTCGAGTTGATATCCAACTCATAGCGACCCTGCATACAACAGGGGAAACACTATTGTCAGTGCTTCTCTGCTGTTCATAGGGTTTTCAATGGCAGATTGATTTTTGGGAGGGGGTTGCCAGGTCCTTCTCCCAAGCCTACAGCTTCTGGTGTTCCCAGGCGGTCTCCTATCCAAGTACTAACCAGGCCCGACCCTGCTTAGCTTCCGAGATCTGACGGGATCGGATGCCACAGTGAATAAAAACATGTGAATATAATACTAGCACAAAAATATAGTTTTGAAACTGGCTTTATTTCCAAATTTGAAATACATCCCAAAGACTGCATGAAATGAAATCTGGAAAGATATTCATATTACTATATTCGTATGATGTGAAAATTTGTGAATATTTGATCTATTCACAATTTCTGGTTAATGTCAACCAAATTAAATCAAAGGAGAAAGGAAGATGGAGTTACGTATCAATGAAAAGTTATATAAACCCAGCAGTGATTTAAGTAAAACATACAGAAATATCTCCTGATACATAAGGCTATTAAACATTGTTTGGGGGAGAGTGGCAAGGAAAATAAATCTTTAGATATTACTTAATTAAACTGGAATGACTGCCCTGGAAGTGGAGACTTTTATGGTAATCATTTATGGGAACAAATTGGAAAATAAGTTGACAGCATGTTAATAATGAAATATGTACTGTATTTCACTAAGAACTAAAATAAAAATTAAAGAAAGTTCTGCAATGTTTATACTAAGATGATTCCTTGGGGAAAAAAAACTAAAAAGACAATTCTATTTTTCAAATCCACTGTTGCTGAGGAGTAAACATAAAGGTTTACATAGAAGCAAAAAAAAAAAAGAAAATGAAAGGTCTTTGGAAACCAGGAAAATAAGTGTTAACTTGAAGTCTGAGACCACATAGCTGAGTACATTTCTATAATTCTTTAATGTCCTCTAGGAACTTGTGGCTAATTACAAAAAAAAAAGAAAGAAAGAAAGAAAGAAAGAAAAGAAGAAAGAAAGAAAGAAAAAAGAAAATGGCTCCAGAGCAATTTTAATTTGCTTTCTGTTTAAATAGTACAATCTATCAGGTTCCAATGTCTCCAAGTTGAAAAAATTTTATTATTTCTTTTTCCTGAAAAAAAAAATACTATTCTTTACCATAAAAACTGACAAATACAAGGTCAAAGTCAAAGGTAATATAATGACATGTCTGAATGTTCTTCTATCTAAATGAAATGAAACAGACACAGTCTCTTTCATAAAGGATCTAATAGAATAAACCTAGTAAGCAGGAAACCTTTTCATTTAGCTTGGCTGATTTGGCCTTGGTTTCAGAGGTGAAGAGCAGTCCCTAGTATATGGTAAGTGGCCATTAACTTGGTGGTATTTACCAGCCTTGGTAACTTCTTCTCAGAAGGTTTTTTGGTGTGAGAGCCAGCTCATCCTAGCTCTCACACAATTCTTGTCCCAATAGGCACCCAATTCTAATCCACCTCTGATTTTTTAGCCCTCTAAAACTGCTGAAAAAGTGCAGATTAGATTCAAGAATATACAGTATTACTGAGGAAATTATGTTCTGTGCACATACTGTTTAAAAGATCCTTGAACAATCTGATTTAAACAATTGGTGCAAATTAAAATAATGACCAAATCCATGGCCGTTTTAAAACAGGAGTATTGCTACCACTCTCAAGAATAGAAGCAACACTTTCAAACTGCACTGAGTTAAATCTTTCATCATCTCTACAGTCCTCTGTGCTGTCTTTCTCTATATTTTATCTATATCACTCTATACTGTATGGGGACAGCCTACACCAATGCTTTCACATTACCTTGGCAATCACTTCGGCAATATGTCACAAATATTAGATAGTGATGACTCTTTTTAATTGATTTTAACATAATCCTATTTCTCATGTTCAGAATTAACCTCAGCTAGTATTGCTTGGATTTGAGATTCTACAGGTTATACATTCTTCAAAAGCCAGTAGTATTCTTCATGGAATGGTGCATGTTAAAGCACTTACAAATATAAAGCCAATATTAACCAGAACTGATTGTTATCCTTATTGCTGTCTTGAATTTGCACCAAATCTTACAAAGTATTTCACTTAACAATACTTTTCTAAAATAATTCAAGACCAGGAACGAGGATGCTGTTCATTGGTACAGCACACGGTCAGCATGTATGAGACCCTAGCTTGATACCCAGCTCTTCAAAACAACATAATTTGAGATCATGAAGAAACAGATTATATCAGCAAAGTGCTTCTGTTATAGTGATAAATTTGGAAAATAAAATAAAAATTTTACATATAAATGCTAATCTTCATTTTCTTTTGTATATTAACAAAAAAGTAAATTACATTTGTTATGCATTTTCTACAGAAGGCAATGCTTTCACTGCTCATTTAATCCTGTTCATAATTACGTAAACCAAACAATATTATTATTTTCTTTCACAGAAAAGGAAAGTAAAGGTTAGACAGATGAAGTAACTTGACATTAGTCATGTGACTAAACACAGCACACTAACCTCAAAGGCCTTACATCCTAATAAGCAATAAGTTCATTCATACACACATATTTGTTAACCAACTGCCATATGCCATCCCCAGTGGTCTGAGCAGTCTACAGTTTCACAATGTCAGTAGAAAGGCTTTCTTCTATTTATTCTCCCTGAGAATAGAGGTGGCCTCCTGATTCTGTGGATTAGTGTCTTGCGCCAATTGAGAAAAATTCTCAAACCTTCTTAAGTAACGCCTCTGTTTAATCCTCTTTCTACTCTCCTCTGGGACTCTAACATGCAACAGAATACTTCATTATGTCCTCTGACTCCACCTTTTTCTACATATTTTTCCATCTCTGTACTTTCTTCTGAATAATTTGTCTAATGTATCATTATTAGTGTTTTATGCCCTGTTAAATCTATCTGTGGGGTTTTAATTTGAGTTTTTCAGGTTTTCCTTCTAAAAAATTTTAAGATGGTGCTTTCTCAAATCTGTTAGGTCACTTTTATAGCTTCTGTTATCTGCACCTATTTACAAACTTGTCATTTAATTCCTTAGTTGTGACAATAATTGTTTCATTTTCTCTGACTGATAATTCCAATATGTAAAGTTAGGAGACTTGTCCCTTCTGACCTATGTTTCTGCTGGTACTCACACCTACTGCCTTGTTTCCTTGTGTATTTATCCATGAGGACTCCTTGAGGTCTAGTATGAAGGGGACTTTCTCCAGAGAGAATATATTGATTTCTGCCACATGCCTATAGGCACTAATTGCCTAAAACCACTTCAAATCAAGGTCACCAATTGAAGATCCCTGGTTTCCAAAACAATGTATAGTGAAGGCTACAAATCTATTATAATACTAGCTGCAATTTCTTTAGAATGAGTTGTTGTTGTTGTTGTTGTTGTTGTTTTCTTCCCTTTTCTCTCCTCTTCTCTGATATGCCAAATCTCTATGGTCAGAATGTTTATGCTCCTGTGTACATGTTAAAATTATAACCTTCAAGGTGATGATATTAGAAGGTGAACTCCTTGGGGGTCATTAGGTCCTGAGGTCAGAGTCCTTATGAATAGGAATGATGCCTTTATAAAAAAAGGCTCAAAGGAACTCATTTGCTGCTTCTACCACATGAGGACACAGACAGAAAGTGTCACCTATGAGGAAGTGTGTCTTCACCAGAACTGAGGTTGCCTTTGCTTTGATCTTGGACTTCCTAGCCTCTAAAGCTATGAGAAATACATTTCTGATTTTTATAAATCACCAATTTATAGTATTTTCTCATAGCAGCCTAACTGACTAAAGCACAAAATGACCCTCACTGCAATTCCCTGGCAACAGAGGATAGATTGGTAAGAGCACAGCTTCATTTGTTCCCTTGACCTATAAAGATTAGGATCTTTAGGATCCCCAACTCTGTATAGGAAGGAAGTCCTATTACAGTCCCTTAATTGGAGACATTCAAAGAGCCTGCCAAAACTATGTCTAATTTGACAAGGTGCAAAAACACCCAGGGAAAAAACTTTTAAGTTCTTCATATCTCCATTCTTCTTCACTTTTGTTCTAGAGAACTATCTTGTCACTTCTTAAGCATTTTTAAGAAAGCTTTTTAAAATGCAGCATTCTTGGTTGTTTTCAGCAAGAGGAATCATCTGAATAATGTAACCTTATTGAATCACTCGACATTTGATAATGTAACCATCACTGAAAAAAGAAGCCCAACAGGGTGCAGTGGCACATGCCTGTCATCCCAGTGACTCAAGAGGCTGAGGCAGGTGGATAGTGAATTCAACTCGAGGCCAGAGGTAGCTGCATAATTTAGTGAGACTCTATCTCAAGATAAAAAATAAAAGGAGGCTGAGGGTGTAGTTAGTGGTAGAGCAACTGCAAAGTATGTGCAAGGCCCTGGGCTCAACCCCCCAGGATGGCTAAACAAATAAATAAGGCCCAATAAAGAGTTGAGATAAGTCTCTTTCCTAATACAGATAACATTCTAGTCAGAATCATATCAAAAAAAAGAAAGAAAGAAAAAGACAAAGTGATTTTAAGTTTAAAACTGTAGAGAAAATAGATAAGCCAACAGATATTAATGGAGGGATGTAAAAAAGGAGGATATTGCAAAACAGCTAGCCACATTTATAAAATTCAAAAGAAATTTTAAAAATATCAATAACTTAGAAAAGGAACCTAAATTATACAGAAGTTAAAGTTAAATTAAATGCCATCCATGTACCAAATGATTTAGGCAAAAAATAATTTATGGTATAATAGAAAGAGGGTTGAACTAGGAATAGGGTTTCAGAGACTGGTTCCATGTCACATTTACCTGTAGAATGATCTTGGGATACAATTCAACTGCTAATTAACTGTACCTTTTGGGTGATCTGTAAATACAAGGCACTCTTCAGGCATGGGCTGGGAGTGGTCAGGGACTAAAAAAGGATAATACCTGTACTTCTTGCACTACGGAGCCACCCCATGAATCTAGAGGCACAAAATTTCACATCTTCTAGTTGGAAATCTAATTCAACCCTATAGATTACTTGACCTTGAGTAAATCTCTTACCCAAATGATATGATAACATAGGTTGAGACAGTGGTTTTCACATTGGCTCCCTATAATATTAAGTGTTTAGTTGATTTCCTCCATCTCCATCCTACTGCCCTATACCTATACTACAGGCTTCCTGGAAACAAGGAAGGAGGGGAGTCCTGAAGCTTCATCCTGAAATCAACCAGAACAGTTCTGGGTTTATTCATTCTAATCGTGGGCTTTGCTGTAATATTTTATGAGCAGAAGTAGAAGATGGTACAGCTAGCAAACATTTTTAAAAACTTACTAGTTGATTGGCTGGTTTACTCAAAGAGGTAAAACAGTCACAAAAACTGTGTGTTTGTTTTCCATTCTGGTGACCAAAGAAATTTAGGGAATCTGTAGAATTACTGCAAAGGGCATGTATCAAACATTAGCCATTGACAGAAAATGTTGGTCTTAATAGGAAAGGAGCATATATGGTGTGTGCATGTGCCTGCACAAATACACAAAAGAGAGACGTAATACATATGTGGACATCCAATTTTAAAATTTTAAATACAAATAAATCAGGATCATTGGGGGAAATTTCAAATAACATAATAGGTTATAATATGAAAAGTAAACACCCCTACCTATCATGCTCATTCCAATTTATTGTATATTCTTCCAAAAAAGTTTTCATAACTATCCCAACAGATTTGTGTACTTCTTCATATAAAAGGAATTTTTGCTATATATTCCATGCCTCAATTTGATGTTCTCTCTTCATGTGTCTTGGAGATAGATAGATATAATTATGGATATAGATATAGATATATACATCCTCCATCATTTTAACATTGCAAATACTTCATGCATGGATATAGCATAATTTATTTAACTAATCTACTATGGATGTTTACTAGATTTTCATAGCCTGTTTTCAATTATTTCACTATTATAAAAATACTGTCACACTTTCTATATTACCAGTTTAAAATATACTTGGGAACTGCTTTGACTATATCTTGTTTTTTCTTAATCAAGAGATAATTCAAGTACAACCACTCTTGGAAATTTTTGACACATAGAGGGGACCCTCATGCTAGGATCATTTGATAACTACTGAGTTAGAAATTTATTTTAACCCCTAGGTTAGCATATGCTGTTTTGAAGTACAGTAGACAATGGAGCTTGATAACAAATGAGAAAAATGAATGCCCTGTCTGGAACTCACCAAAGTTGATACACTGATGCACCATGTTCATTTTCTGAGCACTTATTCTGTGTCTAGGATTGTTGATAGAAGAATCACGTGTGGTCACATTTGTGGCTGGAGGCAGTTATATTAACATCAAGTGCAACCCAGTGCACCAAGGGCTATCATGGTAGAATCCCCGTATGATTTTGTTATTTTAGTGTAAACACTGAAAATGAAGAACTAAGCTGTTGCTATCTGTACCAGTGTATATAGTCATGCTCCAAGCATTTCCAGTAACTTTTCTATAGAAGAAAAAAACAAAAATAAAGACTTTTGCAAATAAGCCTCAGTTTTCATGTACTGTGCAATCATTTCCTATTTGTAGTTCATGTATTTATTTTTCCTTTAAAATGAAGAATTTATCTTTCCACTCATACCTCTCTAGCAGGTCTTCTGCCCCTTTATGTATCTTTATGCGCCCTTTGAATGCAGCAGAGGTTTATCCTTATGCAAATCTGTCTGTGGTGAATGCAGACCAGCACGTGATGATTTCATCATTTGTACCTGACACTTTCTCCATATCTATTCCATACTGACTGCTGTTTAGTCTCCTTTCTATGGTGGGAAGATGACTATCCGGGTTCCTTCACTAGAAAGGTAGAGGCTATGTGTTAGGAACAAGTATTTTACTGTGATCAATGAGACCTTGGAAACATCTAAAAAAATAAAAATATTAACTGATACCATTAAATCATCAACAGCACAAGTGCTTTACAAAACCAATCATTATCCCCAGTTTACTCATGAAAAGCATGAAGAAAGGAGAAGGTAACTCACAAAGTCACATAACTTGCAACTAAAGAGCCAAGATTTAAATGCAAATCTACCTAATTGTATCATCCATACTTTGATCCATTACACTATACTGCCTCCACAAATAAAGGTAATTTCCGAATACAGATAGTATTGAAATCCCTTAACCATGCAGAAAAGCACCAAGTATATACCTCTTGCCCTTCCAACCCTTCTAGCCCCACTGGAAAACAAACAAAAAGCAATTTTTTTTCCCTCTAGCTTAAGAAGAAACCTGCCTGGACACAATGAATAAAAATAAAGTTTATTATGTGAGGCAATTTTGGGTATAGTTAAAATATTTAACTTTTATACCTGCCTTCCCATGTAACTTTGCCACCTTATGGTTTTTAAGGACACTAAACCTCATCTATTTTTACCAATTTCTGCTAAATTATGCTGGAGGGGAAAACTAATGCTCACAAAGAAGCTAACTTGACAGATAAAGCTCCAACGAAGCTAAAAAGAAATTTTTATCTATATTAGAGTCGTATTAGTCTAATCCCACATCCCAAAATGCCATACTTGGATTAACCAATCTCTATTAGATAAGCAGGATATAAATTAGCAAAGGAAGACTTGGCCCAACCTCTCTGCTGGAAGCATATTATTAAGCAACCATGCCCAATAGTATTAGAGAGATACATGTTTGACTATGAACTTGAAATTCAATGGGAAATAGAATGCCAACTGGCACAGTTTCTCTTTATTAGTTCAGCTTTTCTTTCTTATGTAATGTAGTGAGAGTAAAAGCTATACCTGTTTCATGAAGTCAATCATCTTGTACACACCTATCTACCGCCAAGTTAGAAAATCTTTTGCAAAATCTGTCTCTAATGTAATCTATCTCATTTTATTGATTAACAATGTTCTTCTGAGAAAGAACAAGTGTAACTTTTTGTGTCCCATCCAACCAAATTGTGCTTCAATAAAATTGCTTTCCTCTTTCCTTGTTTGTACACATTTTTTCGATTGTCTGATAACATCTGCACTTCAGAGTGTAAATTTCAACATTGTTGATGTTTCCAAATAGTTATAAGTTCCAGCTGTTTGTCCTTCTCTCTCCAATGCAGATCTAACATTACAAAGGAAAAGAGGAAGAAAGAAAATGTAACTAGTTCCCTGGTCTCTCATTACAGAAGAGATAAATTGTATTGTAAAATTTCTATTGGCAATTATATTTTTTAAAAATCAGAAATTCTCAGAAAGCAATATTTAAACATTCCCAGTTGCCTTGATTATTTTGAGGCAGGAAATTGGCAATTCAGCCTCGTTTTTCAGAAGGTTCAGATAAAGCACAAAACTCCATGCCTGAGAAAAATCATTGTACATATGTAGAACTTGATGAGCAGCATGGAGGAACATTTATAAAGTAAGTACAGATGACTTCATGGCTGTAGCTCTCAAAGGCTAAGCAGTGCCTACTTCTGTAGCCCTGTAAATGAAACCTCTGCTCTCTTAACTTTCATTAAGGAAAAAAGATTGTACATACTACCTCCCCACAACCACAACCTCTTACCACTTTTTTGTTTTGTTTGGTGTGGTTTTGGTTTGGTTTCTTTCTTTTCCTTTGAGCCTGGGTCTTACTATATAGCCCAGGAGGGGCCTGCAACTCTCCATCCTGTTGCTTCAGCCTTCTTCCAAAGTGCTGGAATTACAAGCATGTACCAACCTACCTGGCTGTCTTCTTTCTCTTCTTGATTTCAACTGTTTTACTTCTTTTCTTTCTCTCTTCTTTCTTTCTTTTTTCTTTTTTTTTCCCCCTTACACTGTTGTTGTTGTTAGGTGCCACTGAATTGGGTCCAGCTCCTAGCAACCCTATGTAAAACAGAAAGAAACACTGCCCCCACACTGTGCCATGCAGGGCACTACATCTGACAATGCTTCTCTGCTATTCATAGGATTTTTGATGGCTGATTGTTTTGGGAGTGGGTTACCATGCCCTCCTCCCAAGCCTACAGCACCCAGTATTCCCAGCCAGTCTCCCATCCAAGTACTCACTAGGCCCAGCCCTGCTTAGCTCCAGAGATCTGATGAGCTCAGGTGCCAGGAGGTACAGTTGTAGACCTAAGAGACAGAGTCTCACTACATTGCCCAGGCTGTTCCCAAACCCCTGGGCTCAAGCAATCCCCCTGACTCATCCTCTGTGCCTTTCTTTTTTTAATTCCTGGAGTGTTGCTGTCTTTTAATTTAACTATGAGGAAGAAACATCAACAAGAAGCTCTTGTGAATCAAGAAGTAGGAAGACACTATTATTTCTTTCCATCATGTAGAATTGTTTTGCAACCACCTAGTCAAGTTGAAAAGGGCTATATCAAATATATGCATGAAGGTAATACACAAGGAATTTCTATTATACAAAGGTATATAATAAATATACATCAACCAGCCAATTAATAATTCAAAACTATGCCAATACCACTGGCCTGCTCATTTCAAGAGTGTTTATAAGATAAGCATGCTTGGCCTGGCACAGTGGCACACGCCTGTAATCCCACCGGCTTGGGAGGCAGAGGCAGGAGGATCGCAAATTTGAGACCAGAGGCAGTCTGCATAACTTAGTGAGACCCTGTCTCAAAAAGTCAAAAAATGCGCTGGGGGTGCAGCTCAGTGGTCCAGCACTTGCAGAGCATGCAAGAAGAAGAAGAAGAAGATAAGCATGCTTGACTTCTGAGAATTTTTTTTCAAACAATTTCAAGAAATGCCTTAGTTTTCCATGAAATAATTAATCAGCACCATATTCGGCTACCTGTTTGAACTCACCAGGCACTAGGGAATTGTCTATTTAGGGAAATACAACCCACATAATTATATCCTATTTTTAATTTTTAAATTTAAAATAAAATAAACCCAGTTGCACATCATGCTTAAATCCCTGGAAATATTCTCCACTTGATAAATCACTTGTTCAGCCATAAAGAAGAAATAATATGATAATCAGGCTTTCCTTCTAAAACATTAAAAGCAGTAATTGTGTTTTGGTTTTGTTCTGTTTTTTTGTTTGTTTGTTTTTGTTTTGTTTTGTTTTGTTTGCAGTTCCTATAGGAGTAAACTAAACTGACATGGATAGGCTTAGTAAATGACACACTTTCTTCCAAAATAGATAGCCAAATTATCTTTCTTCTTTCTCAAATGCCAGTGAAATCTAATATCATTGCTTGACTAATTGTGAAGACATCTAGCTATACCAGGGTAGGTATCTGATAAGATCCTTGCTTTTATTCTTGGCCTGGTGCTCTTCCCATTGAATATGTCATAGACAGAACCAGATGACACAGTGTGTTTGGGAAATTGAGTTAAGGAGGAATATGCCACTCTGCCTGCCAGGTGCCCCAGTATGTTATTTCACCTGCTGGGTACAAAAACTTCTCTCTAGAATTCAACAAAGAAAGTGTTCCCTTGATTACTCACATATGAGCTCCTGTACCCAGGGGTCATTGGGTCATTGGGTCCTTGATACATATCCAGAGAATCCACCATATTAAGGTGATATTACTACTGCCATCCATCCTCATGGTGTACACTGATTTAACCTATAGGTTCCAACCACAGCTAACTTGTTTTAATAAGATCACACAAAGGTCCTCAACTCAAATCTGAGAGAAAAAAAAAACTATAAAAACGAAACCAAATAATTCCTCTTGAACTTCCTATCCTTTTCTCAACGAAAATCACTTCAGGTTTTTTCTGAAGTTGATCTTGTTTCTTCTGTTGTCATTCATTTTGTTAATAGTACTTTTTGTCTATTTAGTCCTTGAAACAACCATGAAACAGCATTGTCCACACAATATTCTTGTTCTGGCAGCTTCCAAGATGCCAAGAACATGTACTTGTCTTTATTTAAATGCTCCACCATCACCCCCAATAGCTCATTAGGCCAGAGACTTTATCTACTTGGCAAACATGAATTGAGCAACTCTCCCATTCCATGTTTGACATCATTTAGATGCCAGAGATAAAAGGATGAGTAAAACACATAATTCTTAGGTTCGTGAAGAATTCATTCAAGGAGAGAGACCTTCATTTTTTTTCAATCAATCATTCTTCTGTTATTTAATAATAACTGTAACAAGTATAGGAAGGGAAGGATTTGCTCAGCTGAGGAAAGATCTAACCAACAGGTCTGATCTACTCAAAGGAATCGGTCCTCGATGTGATGATCTTGATAAATAACAATCCCACATTAGAAATTCACATAACATTTTTCTTTAATGATGATACCTCTAGGTTCCCATATCAAAAGTAGTGTTATCATCAAGAATCAAATATGCGGGAACTCTTGGGAAGGAAAAAATGGGTTTAAAAGTCATTAATTGCCATGAAAAAAAATGTACACATATAAAATCTACAGTTTATATTTGTATATTTTGTCTATTTACCCATCATTTTTCCTTCAAAGGACAGAGACAGTGAAGTCAGTATCTCTGATTTTTATCAGAAGATCTCATTGTAGTTTCTTACTTGGTAGTTAAATAATTGTGGATACAAACTTCATGCCCTGTTAGCTCACTGGACAGCACAGTGAAACCCTGATCCTCATATCAGCTATACAGAATACCTCATGACACCATTGACAAGCTGCATGATCTCAGGCAACTGCCATCAACTTTGGGGCTTCAATCATCTTTGCTTTAAAATGAAAGTAATAGTTTTTATTGTAGAGAATTCTTATGAGAAATAAATGAGAATATTTTGCAATAAATACATGTATGGTATTTAGTATATCCCAGACACTGTTCCAAGAACTTTTGGATAAAGAAATATTTTTATGGTGTTTTAACCACATTTTCCACGTGAGGAGATGAAGGCACAGAGGAGCTAAATCATTTGAAAAGATAATAAAACTAGTAAGGAGGGAAAACTCAAATTCAAACACAGACCTTACACACCTAGCCACTTCACTCAGAGCTTTTAACACACTTATAAACCACTGAATGAAATGTCTGTCAGATTGTGAGCTTTTAAAAACGTTAATTACTATTATATTCCACTGTCTATATATCCATGTTCTTATGAAGAGTTGTTCCAAAATTTCCCCAGACCGATACTGTTCTCTACATGGAAAAATCAGATCATCTCTTCTTTTTTCATTCATGTTTTACTCTCCCACCAAAATTATTGCCTTCTTTTTCCCTTGTAACTTCTCACTAGTTCCCTCTATCAGACAGATATGTGGCAACTCTTTGTTTTTACTTTAATTATGACAGAATAATAGAGAAAGTAAGATTACTATAAATACAGACTTTGGTAGTATCTAGATTGAATGCAAACATGGCTTTTAGCAAAGATTCTAAAAGCCATGCTGGCATTCGAAGAAAATTCTTCAGGCATTCCTCGGTAGTGTTGAGGTTCCACTACTTGAATTAATCACTCAATGTCTTCTCAACATACATATTGTTGTTGTTGTTGTTAGGTGCCCAGGATTCCGCATCCAACTCATATCAATCCTACAACAACAGGTGAAACATTATTGTCAGTGCTTCTCTGCTATTCACAGGGTTTTCAATGGCAAATTGATTTTTGGGAGTGGGTTGCCGGGTACTTCCCCCAAACCTACATTAACTGGTGTTCCCAGGCAGTCTCCCACCTAAGTACTAACCAGACCCAACCCTGCTTAGCTTCTAAGATCTGATGGGATCAGGTGCCACAGGGTTATGGCTGCAGGTAACATACATATTACTGTTAGTTTATTCCACAGAGTGCATAAGTTACACTGAATTTTAGATGGTTCAAAAGAAGCCTTCTTAGGCATTTGCAAGTATTTTCTGAGGAATGGCCTCTCTGTAAGGGGGAACATGCTTTCTTTCACTTTCTTATTGAAAGTAAATTTCAGTAAGATATCATCATTTATTCAACACCATAAGAAAATTAGAAAAATGAAGATTTCCTTTAGCATTTGCCAAAGCTTCTGTGTTAATTTAAAGCTGGTTGTATTTCCACATATTCAGGGAATTACTTCATGTATTGAAATATACTATTTTTATATGTATTAAACAAAATATCTCATATTTTCAAAACAATAGAGATTGTTTTCATAAGGCCTTTAAATTTCCAATAAGGTTTTCCAATAAGGTTTTTTTAAATAAAGTTTTCCAAGCAGGATATTTTTAAAATTAGTTAGATAATCTCCTTCCTTTCCCAAAAATGTCATTGTGGAATCATGATCATGGCATGTAAGGGAATTGTTCTTATATATAATAATTTTATTTCATTTCCTCTTAAAATCCAATAAAATGTTATCTCCTCATGTAATGTTATAAAAATTTAGTCCTCTTGAAAGCGATTATAATTAATCTGAGGTTTCACACACATATTTAATCTATTAGTAGAAAATTTTCCCATCTGTACTGTAATTATCTCAAAAAAGTTTGAGAAGAGACTTCAAAAATCTTTAACCATTCATTTAACTATTTTGTTGATTGCTCTTCCCTGAGAACAGCCCAAGAGGAAACACACTGCTGGCTGCAGTGTGAAAGATTGAGGCTAGAGAGAAAAATGGCCTCTGGTAAAGTTTTACATCATGGAATTGTTATATCAGTGGAAATCACAGACCCTCTGTGTTAAGGGCTTCACAATAGAATTTTCACCTTTCAAATACAATTTAGGTTTAACACTGTTTTGAGATAAGGTGTGAGCTGAGTGACATCTCGGAGTCTTTTGATCCTTCACCTTGAAGGGTTGACTACATGGGAACATAATAGCACCAATCTTGAGTGGAGAAGTGGAACTGATTTTGCTAAAACATCTGAAATATCCTCTGCCTAAACAGTAGCACCTGGTCGTACACAGTGTACCAAGGAGTCTTTGTTCCCAGGAGATGCTCCAACCCAGTCTCCTGCCCCTGACAAGGATTAAGTGACACAGCCGAGGGCAGTGTCCAAAGTCTGGGCTGTTCTTTAGTTAGACTTGCTTCTATGGCTTTCCTCCCCCTCAAGTTTTGAATACAATGCAATTTCAACTATTGCTATCAATATTTTCTGTTAATTAAAAATAACAAATGACACTGTTGTCAGAGAGGAGTTGTGTTCTCAGTAGTAGATGCCACCAGAGCCTGGAAATCACTGACTTTGGGGAAAGTAGGACTCTGCTCCCCAGTCAGCAACATGTGCAATACAAACAGGGGACTCAGGAGGCTAAAACCAATTTAAGCTTGTCAGTCTCCAGGCAGATGCTGCAGAATCTTCAGCAAGGGCTTGTGATGAGGGAGTGTTGAATGGAAGTAAGCACAGTCAGTCTTCCAGTTTGGATCACTGAAAATGATGGGATTTTAAATTATTCATTTATTATTGTTTTATTCCATTTTTGGTTTTACCTGATTTGAGCGCCTTATTCCTTGTCTGGTGTCTCTTGAAGAAATGTGCATTTCTATGAGAGACATTTGCTCTTGTTTCAAGGAAACTTCATGGAAGAGAAGTTCATTGTTAACATCTGCACTTGGTTTAGAAAAGCTTTGATTAATAAGGACCACCCTATTCTTCATTTGTCTGACATGTGGAAATATTTGTAATCTGTTCCTGGTGAGAGAGATTTCAGCAAGGACCTGGCTTGACTTCCAAACCCACTCTGCCGATGAAAACCAGCCCCCTGAATCCAGAGGTCAGTGGGGAACAAGCATAGGTGTTTTATCCTCCTCTTTCCCTCCCCCAAACACCAACACCTGTTAGAAGTGAGGTTGAAATGATCCTGTTGGAACTGTGGGACAGAGACCCAATTCCAACCTGAAAGAGGCTCTGATGTATGGCGTATAATGAGAGCTGGAGACTGCCCACTGTTACACATCATTATCATTCAGATCATGAAAGAAAATGAAATGGTTCAAGCAGATAACAGCTGTTTTTATTCTGCTTTTCAAAGATTCTCTTAAACAACCTGATCTCATGGCTTTTATTTAAGGGTGAACACCCAATTGTAAACATAGGAGCAATGCATTCTCATGATGTCAGTAATAAAAGCATATATAAAGCAGCATGTGTATTCTGGAAAGCTAACTAACCATTAAAGCCAAGAAACATAGTCTGGCACAAATCTTATTATGTGTCCAAGAGGACTTGATGGTATGCACATAAGAAAATGTAATGAAACAGCGGGAAAGAGGAAAGGAAAGAAGAGAGGGGGAGGAGCTGGAGAGAGAGTTGCAGTTCCCTATCTGCAAGATATTAGCAAAATTAGACACAGGTAAAGCTGCCAAGACCATCTGGGAAAGGGGTTAGTATAGCAAGTAGAAATTAAAGCAATTTGGTTTTTGTTTATCTAATGCACTACAGAAACACATTATTGCTTCTTTTGTTGTTGTTTTTGTTTTTGTCTATTAGTTATAGACAATGAGGCTATTACAAGACATGCACAGGAAAAAGGAAGAGGCCCAGTCTTCCTTTTATCAGAAGTTCAGATCTCATGTGGGGCCATGTACATCTATTGTGTTTGTAATTGCCATGATCATTATCACAAGCATTAGGTCTAGGTCACTTGAGGAATTCCATAGCGCCACACATTGCTCATCAGAATTCTGTAAAAATAAAATTGTATGCAAGGGAATTTTGACAGAGTAGACCTTATACAAAGCCAATTTACTAGATGCTTGTCATAATTTTTTACATTTGCCAAAATATAGCAAAAAGATAAGCAATCTCTCCTAACTGCACTGGGAGAAGGCAAAGCTCATTTTTAAAATGTTTTATTTCAGTATAGGTAGCATCCTACATTATTAATGGGTCATTCTATTAATGAAACATAAATAAATCATTCCTTCACTGTACTGGATTAGAAAAATTTTGGTGTCTTAGGAAAATAAATGTATATATGATCATATAAAATTTACACCTAATGTTAGTTTGTAAACCACATGAATTATAACATGAAAACAGGAGATGAGTTCAACAAGCCACTTGAAATTGAGAATCTGTGGTTCATGTGCTTAGACTAATGCTTAAAACAAATAAAAATAGAAGGCATAAAAATGTCAGCTCCATAGATTTGCTGCTAAAAGATCCTTGTTCACCTGTGCATAAAATACAACTGCCCCCAAGGGTGTGCACGTTTACAAATGCAAATTAATCTTTTACCTGTCCAATGCACATGTATAATGGATTTCAAAATAGAACAACATAAAATACTGAATATGGGATTGTTTTAAATCTCTTTGCCAAAGGAAAACTACAAGGAATGGTTTGGGATCTTAAATTATAGCTGGATTTTCTGCTCTTAGATGCTCATCAGTCTACACAGAAGGGGCCCACGACATACTGTAGCAAAAGCTTGTACAAATATATGACTTTCTATTTCTTTAAATTGAATAGGAAATGATGTGGAGGCTTGAGCTGTTTTAAAATGGATTTTCTGATTCTGTTAGAAACAATGTTCAGATTGAACTGCCAAAAATTTTTATCAATGTGAAAAATGCTGATTCCATAGACTTGTGTTAAAAGACAACAATACACACACATACACACACACACAAGTGCACAAACACATCCCTAATAAACTAAAATTCTATCTATAATTTACTTATAGCTACACTATTTTTTCAGGGGTTGAGGTTTAGCTCAGTTGGCAGAGTACTTACTGCTCTGCCCTTTCTGAGGCCTTGGGTTCCATCCCCAGCACCACAAAAATAGAAGAAAGACATGGCTATCCACTCCCGAAGCAATCTCAGGAAACAATCAGCCATTGAAAACCCTATGAATAGCAAGAAGCACTGACAATAGTGCAGAACATGGCACAGTGTCGAGGAGTGTTTTGTTCTGTTGTACATAGGGTCGCTATGAGTCAGATCCGACTCCGTGGCACCTAACAACAACAACATGTTAGTGTTTCAGGTTGTGAATTATCTGGATTCCAGAGCCCTAGGGTCTGTCTTTCTCTCTCTCTCTCTCTTTCTTTCTTTCTTTCTTTCTCTTTCTCTTTTTCTTTCTTTCTTTCTTTCTCTTTCTTCCTCAGTACCTGTATAGTGGCCATTTTCCTGCTTACCAGTGCATTTACTGAAATAAAAGTAAAAATAAAAGGAAAATATAAACATGACACCACTCCTGGAGGAACACTAACAGCACACACATTTGTATCAGTTAACAGGTCTGAATATCTGATGGATAAATTGCTTCACAATGATGTGCATATATGGAAACCCATTAAGTTGTACACTAACTAGAAAATAAAATAAAGTAAAATAAAATAAAACAAAACAAATGATTTCAAACAATTGCCTAAAGTAAGGATTTTGAATGTAAATGTATCCTGAAACATCAAAGCCACATCAATTAAGCACCTACGGTAGGCCCAGGGCACAATTCTAAAATTTAGTGGATCCCTTCTGCACATTGGATGGTTAAATCGTTATGAAACATGAATTTGGATGCCAAATGAATAAAAATTTGAGCGGCTGAGTGCCAAGTGACTTCAAACATCTGTGGAGTGGAAATATACCTGTACCAAGGCTTGCTACTGTGCTAAGGACAATTAGTGTTTCTGATCACTTTCTTGCTTTAGATAAAGTACATCTCTTCTGAAGGGAGCAGGTGTACTGATGGCTTTGTAAATCTTCATTAATCAAACCACAAGTACACTCTTCCCTATTTTTTGTAGAACCATACAAAATCACAACTGCAAGAAAGAAGGGTGCCAATTGTGAGCAAAGAAGAGTAAATTTTGCCTTTCTGCTCCTCCAGAATTCATAGGAATCCAAAATCAATAGAATAAAGACACTTTGGAAATCTGCCCCTTTAGCCCCGGCCTTTGGTATATTAACGACTACAAGATGTTGGGTGCATATTTGAGCAGTAAGAAGATCCTGCTTCCTAAAGGGAAAAAGAACCTGGGAATAGACCCAGAGGAACAATAAATAAGTGGACAGGTCTGGGAAACTCTGAATCTCAGCACGTTCCAAAGCTTAGTAACAAAGCTGAAACCATAGCATGATCTCTCCATGGAAGGAAGTACAAACCGTTTCCATCATTGTGGCTTCTAGAGCATGTTGTATTTTTTTCATAAGCACATATTTTTCTTACATTGGAATTCATTGTACCATGTTAACACTCAGCATGCTGCCGTTGCTCTTCTTTTTTCTTTGTCATGGTCATAAAATGTTGCACTATCTAGCTAAAAAATAGTAGAGTTAAAGAGAAAGGAAAAATCTTCATTAGAAACCATGCTTTGAATTTAAGTTCCTCTTTAAAGGGTGAAGTAAAACAAAAATACTCTGCTCTCCCAATGCTTCCTTTCATTTTGAAGAGAATTATCTCCCAGGTGTTATTCTTTCCTTCCCTTACGTTTCTCTCCTTTCTCTCATGTCTCACCTTTCCTCCATACATCCAGGATGCAGATTAGCACTGGCCTCCAAGCCCCAGGCATCAAAGGAATTAGGTCAGACCCAAAAGAAATCAGGTTGCAGGCAAGAAAAAAAATTAATAAAATAGAAGCTATGCCAGCTTGGAACTTCTCTACTCCTTTAGGCAGACTAATAATTCCTGGCCTTAGGTATTAACAGTATTAAGTAATTGGTGTGGAGGAAAAACACAGCAAAGATATTTGAGAGACTAAAAGATTTTAGTAGTACTAGCAACATGAGGATATGTTGAATTTGTTTAAAACCAGCCTGTGTATAATGCTTGAGTAGGCTAGGTTCTCAGCCTTCAAACAATGTTTGCAATTAAAAAATAATTCTAGAAGACCTAGTGCAACATCTGTTTTCCTATAATTCAGAGGGTTTTTTTTTTAATCATTTGAATTTGTATCCCACACAATATTAGTGGCCTTTTAAAACATGCATTGTCTATATCCAGGAAAGTCATTTTACATAGCATGCTTAATGCATATTTACTCAAATAGCATTATGTTATTTTCTTTTGGATTATTGTAAGGAGAAAAAATAGAGAGAGCAGTACTTTATCAAAAGATATCCACGCTTAGTTCATTCTCCAGGTGACCATTTTAGTTGCTATTATTCCTGCCTCCAAAATGATTGGAGGAGCAATTCAAATTCAACCTATCACATTATCCAAGGGCATTCTATGAATAGCAGCAACTGAGAACAAGTTCTGGCAAAGATGCAAAGGCAGGCTATCAAAGTCAGCAATAACATTCATGAATGTTTTCCAGAGTTGGTGCATGTAGATGAGACTATTTTTATATGATCTCCAAACTATGAAAATTATTTTGGGAAAGATATTTTTCACAATGCTTAGATTAGCCATTTTGTATTTTCTTAGCATTTTAAGGGTTTTCTCACATGATGAAATAAACCTTTAGGTGGCACTAGTCATATTTACACATGCCATCTAATTTAATATTTCCAGTAATCACATTTGTGGTAAGAAACCATGGCATAGACGTTAGGTAATTTGCTAAAGGCCCGCAATTTGGAATGTAGCAAAGACAGAATTTAAACTCTGGGCATTTGAATTAATTTCTTGTGGTTTTTCTGTCTTGGACAACCTAAGTTTTAGGAAGGATGAAGCCTCTAGTTTTGGAACGTAGTAAATCTCTGTTTGTGATAGCTCTCACACATCCCTTGAAAAGATGACATATCATTATCAATTATTATTCATCAATAATGTAATTTTAACCAAGGAAAAATATTATACTAGCTTATATACATGCACCAGTCAGACTTTCCTTGTTATGACAAATACCTGAGGAAAACAACTAAAGGGAAGAAAGATTTATGTTGGCTCCTGGTTTCAGGTTTCAGTCCATCATGGCAGGGAGGGCAGGAGGGCATGTCAGAGCAGAGCAGCTCACACCATAGCAGCCAGGAAGCAGACAGAAAGCCTGCGCTAACAAGCTTCCATCTTTCCCTTTTATTCTATGTGAGCCACTAGCCTATTGGATGGTGCTGCCTATATTCAGAGTAGGTCTTCCCCACTCAGTTAATCCTCTCTAGAAATACCCTCACAGTTGCACACAGAAATGTGCTTTAGTAATCGCCTAGGCATCTCTCAATGCAATCAAGTTGACAATCATGATTAATCACCACACACATAGTAAGAGGTTATTGTGTATGTACAAGCTTTACTTAGACATGTTTCTAAAAAGAGAAATAAATTAACCCAGTCATTTTCCTCCCTGATCATACAATACTACTCTTTTTTTCTATTGTTCCCTCATGATGGCTACTAGTGATGACTCAGCAAGTGGTGATTTCCTCTTGGATATTTACTTTTTTGTTATATATGTATCAAAGTTCCTGAGCTTGATTTTATTCCTTTTAAAGGAAAAGGGATAGTTAGTTCCCGTCACCTTTGAATAGAAAACCAGCATTGCATTCCTAGCTCTCTGGATAAAATCTTCCTCTTCTTTCACCATTTGTCTCACAGGTGCTACTTGAGCATTTGACCTCTATCATCCCTACTCAATTTAACAATGAGGGCAGCATGACATCCTGAATCCATGGCCCAGGATCTTCTTTAGAATAGATACATCATTCTGGTGCTAACAAGGAACAGACCACATAATATTTCCAATAAATTAATATGATGTCCATACCAAGTGACAGAAACTGTCTGACAGAACAAAATTAATTGAGAGATTAAGTAAAATTATTTCCTCACCAATAACCACTACATTGCAAGAAAATATTAATTTCACCTACAAAAAATAGACGTAACTGTAGGCTACTACTATAGATACCTTTAGTACTTATTTGTGAGTATAATACTGTGTTAACAGCTAACGCAGAAGCTAAATGGTAGAGCATTTACTTGCCTGGCATGTGCAAGGCTCTGGGTTTGATCCCTAGCACCACAAAATAAATAAAGAAATATAAAGAAAACACCATGTAATTACTAGACTGAGATTATTCCATAACAAAGTTTGAGCTAGTTATAACCAGAGAGAAATGACCCAGTACTTTGAAAGTTGCCTTTCTCCTTAAAGTCAGTAGTTCACTGAGTTCTATCAAGAAAAGTTTACCAGACTTCCTTTTATACCATCAGACAGCCTCTCACTTTTTATGTGATGAACTAATTATTTCCTACTATGACATTCTTTATTTCATCAGCTATCTATAGAGAGCTCATTGTGTGTCAAACATTGGTTGAGTACCATAGAGTATAATATTTTCTGTGACTGGTTGGTAAATAGTTTGTTTCTCTCTTACTTTTTGCCTCCAATGGGCAAATGCTTATGAATATGGACTACATGTACAAATTAGCGAATCAAAATCTCCAAAATATACATGGGTGAATATATTTTAACTACTAGTAATAGTAACATCTTTTTGATTCTTTTTCAATTTTGTTTAGCCCATTGAATATGTGTTTATACAACTTTGGTCCTTCCATAGTGTGTGTGTGTGTGTGTGTGTGTGTGTGTGTATGCACATACATTGTACATATATTTTATACTGTGACACAACATTCCCTATGGAAGTGTACCAAACCTATTTAGGCTACAGACAGCAAGAGGGGAGGAAAAAGCAGTCACATTGATGCAAAGTATAAGATGTCTATGAAAGTGGCCTGAAGGCCAATCTATCAATATACAAAAATCAGCACAACTTTTAAAGGCTACCCACATAATCTTTTGGAGGAAATTAAAAATTATATGTTGGAAAGTGTGGGTTACCAAAACATTCTTTACCTCTAGCTTGCCCCTCTGGCTTGTCTCATATTCTTGCAAGTCTCATTGGGATGCTTCCTAAACACACTTCACCTTTCTTTCTTCAGTTTCAGGGTAGAAAGGATCTCTTTAACTCCTGAAGACAATAAATCACAGTTTGTGTGGTAGTTCTCAGAAGACACTTAAAGGACTGAATTGGATGCTCTACATAGCACCCTTGCCAAAAGAGTTCGGAAATGACTTCCAGCTTCCCACAGTAATAAAATGGCACTGTTTGGCATCTTTAAGGTAATAAAAGTGGATTTTTTCCATTCTAGTAAATGAGAAGAGAGCCTTGGTTGTTTTAAAAACTGATTAAAATTCATGTGTTTTCCTCAAATTATAGAGCGTGATATGAGTACACTTAGGTGAACTTCAGACCACCTCAGAACATTATTATATATGCAGCTCTCTGGGGAAACAGCATGTGCTAGTGGGTGGCTAGAAAGGAGGCTGGAAGGATGACCAGGTGCTGTCAGAACGGTGGCCTTGGTCAATAGGTGGCGCTCTCTCCTCTGAGTCAGGTTGAACAAATTCTGAGATTGCTCTTTGGAATGGATCTTGCTTGAAGGAAATGTCTTGGATGTTCTTCAGTATTTCTGGAACTGTTAAACAGCTGCTGAATCTAATCACAGACTCTGTATTGGTGATGGGAAAAACTCTGAAAAACAGATTTTGTGGCTTTAAGGAGGAGTTTTATGCAGGGAATTATCATCATTTATATACAAGACTTACAAATACAGTTTTATGCTCTTCATTGTTTCAAAGGAAAATTTTTTGTCATTCCTATTTGACTCATAAGGTCTAGGAGGAAATTTGATCATCTTCCACTTCCCATCTGGTTATTCATAAGGCACCTGCATCCCTGTGATTTCTCCTAGACTACACAATACTACCAACTGAAAACAAACATTTCATAAATGAAGGACACCTTTCAGAAAAGGAGCTGAACATTAGAAGCTTGTCAGCCAAAGGCACAAGATATAGCTTTCTATTTTTTATTTGAACTGTACTAGAAGTGGAAATTATAACTTTTAACCAGAAAAGACAAGATTAATACTTTTTACATAGAGTTCAACTCATATGTGTCTTTGTTTACATGCTGTAATTAGAAGGCTATTACAAACAAATTAGTAGTATCATGGAAGAATTTTTAATGACTTACTGATTTCAACTATTGCCAAATACCTTCATCTACTCATCACACTCCTAATTAAGAGACACCAATCTATGTGTTTGTATAAGCTCTTTGTTAAAATTATGCAATAATGGCTTTATTAGTTACAGACTAGCCCATTAGGTAGACAAAACTATCAAACAGCTTTAAAAGATTATTACAAAAGAAACAGGATGTAGAAACACCCAGTTTAACAATAGTGGAGAGCGAAGGCTCCCTAAAAAAAGATATTATAAGAGGAAGCGGAAGCATCACTGCAGTTCATAATGATGGTCTGTAAACATTTAAGTACATGTTTATTAAGCCAATGGCAGCTTGATTCAACAGAGTAATGGATATAAATGCTAATGCCTTTTGCTCACCAATTCTCCCAGTGAGTTTAACCCAAATCAGAACATCTGACTTCAGTGGCGAGCCATCAGTGATAAAAGAGGAGTGGCTCATTCCTGGCTATACCTGAAATGCCAATGGAAGTAGTATTTTTATAGCTAGTTCCTAACCTTCACCTTCAAACACAATTTTTACATGCTAAATTTTGTGGTGGGCTGGGATTTAGCTCAGTTAGTAGAGCACCGCTCTGCAGTCTCTGAGGTCCCGAGTTCGATTCCCAGCACCGCAAAAATGGGAAGAGGAGGTGGCAACCCACTCCCAAGGCAATCCCGAAACAATATGCCATTGAAAACTCTATGAGGGTCACTATGAGTCGGACACGACTCGATGGCACCTAACAACAACAACAACAACAAATTTTGTGGTCTCCAAGCAGACCCAAGGCAGAGGTTAAAGAATGAAAAGTGTAGTCCCTAATAAACTACTGATCATCCGTAACATATGATATAAGTGTATAGACCTATATTTAGCTTTAGCGCTTTGTAATGTAATTGGCCCTTTCCTCTCAATATTTTTTGTTTGTTTGTTTGGGGGGGTTGTTTTTGTTTTTGAGATAGGGTGTCATTGTGTATACAAGGCTGGCCTGGAACTCACTATGTAGAACATGTGGGCCTTGAACTCAGGTGAATCTTCATGCCTGAGCCTCCCAAGTGCTGGGATTACAAGCGTGCACCACCACACCCGGCTCCTTCTCAATATTTTTATTAGCGTATATTAATTATAAAAAGTAAGAGGTTTCATTATGACATTTCCATACATACACATAATGTACCTTGAAGCTAAGAGCTTTCAAGACCAGATACCACATGCTATTTAATTATGCACATACTGTTGTTGTTGTTAGGTGCCTTTGAGTCCAACTCATAGTGACCCTATATACAGCAGATTGAAACACTTCCTGATTCTGTGCCAGGCACACGATCTTATTTATGTTTAAGCCCATTGTTGCAGACACTGTGTCAGTCCATCTGGTGGAGGGTTTTCCTCTTTTGCTTTGACCTGCCACTCTCCCAAACATGATGTCTTTCTCTAGAAATATGTAAGACACGGTCTGGCCATTGTTGCTTCCAAGGAGCACTCTGGTTGCACTTCTTCTAGGACAGATCTGTTGGTTCTTTTGGCAGTCCATGGTATATTTAATAAACGTCTCCAGCACCATAATTCAAAAACATCAATTCTTTTCCTGTCTTCTTTGTTCAACGTTCAGCTTTCACAACCATATGATGCAACTGAAAATACCATGGCATGAGTCAGGCACACCTTCATCTTCAATGTGACATCTTTAGTTTTCAATACTCTAAAGAGATCTTTTGCCACAGCTTTATCCAGAGCAATGCGTCTTTTGATTTTTTGACTGCTGCTCCCACGGGTGTTGATTATAGAGCAAAGCAAAGCAAAATCATGGACAACCTCAATCTTTTCTTCATTTATTGTGAAGTTGCATACTGACCCAGCAGAAAGGATTTTTGTTTTGTTGATATTTAGTCACAACCCATACTGAAGGTTGATGGTATATTTACTGATGCACATACTAGGTAGTCAGTAAGTATTTGCTGAATAACAAAATGAGTGCATCAGCATGTGAAAATGAGTATCTCATTTTTCTCTTTGCTAAACAGATGTAATCTTATTTTCAGGAAAAAAAAAAAGTAAAGGCAGGAACATTCATATTCTTGATTTCTTTAAGGGTAGTAAGTTTATCCCTAAATATGGAAACTATACTATACATATCCTAATCTTTCTGCTTAAAGATTAAAAGAAAAAGTTTTGGTTAGTAAATTCTACATCTCTACCTCTCATATTAAAAGAAACTTGCTAAAAAGTTTATGATTATATTTAATCTTGTCCCTCACTTGTACCTTCTCTGAAACTTAACTTTAAATTACCTACTTATCTTCTTATGTTCCAAATATTATTGAGCACATGCAAGACATGAATCATCAGTTTCCTTTGAGTATTCCTACTTTTGTTTTTCTAATTTTAACCCTATCCGGGGTAGAAAACAGTAACATGCATATTTTGTATCCAAATGATATTTATCTTTATGTAATTTATAAAATTCCATTTATTCATTGATTTAACATATGTTGGTTGAGTACCTGACGTTCGAAATAATCAAATACAAAATAATACAAATGTAGGGATGCAGCAGAAAATATTCAACTTCTGTTTATTCCACATGTTCAGTTACCTAATCCTACTTGTTTACTTTTATTTGGCCTTTGGTTCTAAGTTAACATGTAGGCCAAAGTTTTTCTGTACGAGAGTGGTTCCAAAAGTTGTCCATACTTAAGAAGCACCTATGAGTATGTATGCGGCAAAACAGGTTCTGAATTTAATTTCTCTGGAACAGGCTCAGTAGATCTGGCATGGATCCCAGGAATTTGCACATTTCTAACAAGTTTCCCAGGTAATTGTCAGGCAAGTCCTTAGAACATGCATTAAGAATCACTGCCTTAAGAGTTAGAGATTTTCCTTTTTATGCCATGCTGTATTCTGTTGTTGTTGTTGTTGTTGTTAGGTGTTGTTAGGCAGTTGAGTGGGGTCTGACTCATAGGGTTTTCAATGGCTGATTGTTTTGGGATTGCCTCCGAAGTGGATTGCCACATCCTTCTCCCATTTTTGTGATGCTGGGAATCGAACCTGGGATCTCAGAGACTGCAGAGCAGAGCTCTACCAACTGAGCTAAATCCCAGCCCCTGCTATATCCTAGGTACAACAAACATCCTTTCTTCATTATTTTTTCCTATAAAATACAATTTTTATTTTCCTGATTACACTGTATATAATTACAACCAAATCTATTGTGATCCATGAAGAGTATTATGATTTCTTTTTAAGTCCTCTAAAGTGGGAGGGATAAATGAAGAGTACTTAATGTGATTATTTTTAAAAACTCATGTTTTGATGATCAGAGAAATACTTTATTGCCAGTATGGGACTCTAAATTGGTAAATCATTGTGATGATAATTTTTGGATTTTTGTCTTTAACTTTACTATTATTCTATACAGTATTATTCAAATGTTTCCACTAGGTATTTTTGTTTATTGCTTGCTTTTGTAATTTTCCCTTCAAAATATTCTATTAGAATCCCATGGGAGATTTTTCTAAAACTTCACAAGTGTAAGGGAACGGAGGTCTGTTTTCTTTCCTATATCAATAATCTCTTAATTCAATCTCTTTGAATGGATTGCTTCTCTCTGCAAATCCATTCATCCATTTGGCATCATGTTGTTGGGGTTTAGAGAAGGATATCCCAAAGTATGATGTTTTGACATGCTGAGTACTTTGAACTAAAGCACTGAAAGGACCTCAGAAGAAAGGTCTCCTTCTGACCTTCTCCTATTCTTCTTTGTTCTACTCTCAATTTTCCCCCAAGCCAGGCCATGGAAACTAGAATTCCTCTTCTCTAAGGTGAGTCATAGAAACTAGAACCCTGAAGCCAGCTATAAAACCTAAAAATACTACTCTGACCTTCCCCTATCTTGCCTGACAGCAGATCATAACACTTATTTTGGAAAGTGTCCTGGGCCAAGAAGAATCTAAAGCAGCCTTTGCTAGGTTTCCCTCTTCCACTCTATTACATTAGATCATACCCTTTGTCCAATCACATTTTTATATAGCTACTCATTCTTCATCAAATTTAAGCATAAAAAATATAATTTCTATGAGTCATTGAGTTTTCATTTTTGAAGATTTCTAGGCCATCTAAAACTTTGATGAAATAAATTGGTATGCTTTTCTCTTTGTTATAAAGAGTGTTGGCCATGATTCCTATTTTGAGTAAGGAAAGGTATCATACCTTTCTACCTCTACAATGCCATGGGTATGAACACAGTGATATTAGTCAAGGTAGAAAGAAAATCTGTGAGTACACTTTACTTGTATAGATCTACCATTCTCTCTCAGAAATGTTATTTCATAATTTGAGTTCTAGATGTGGATTTCTTGCTTCTATATTACATAAGCTATTTCTTTAAAAAGATTTTATATATTTCTAATGTTTCCTAATTTGAATATTATTGTTGCATGATGTAGTGATTTTTTTAAAAATAAATCAATAATCCCCATGCTATATTAACAAATTTCAGTTGATATTATCCCCTCTTCCCACTGCCAAATACAGCACCATTCAGACACTTTCTTTGACAACATTTCTATTTTTATATTCTTTTTCTACCTTTTTTCTACCTTTTTAAAAAATACATACTTTAAGAGGCCACGTACTTTCAAGAGCCACTTGAAAATGGCTTGTATAGATCTTTCAAGAGCCACTTGAAAATGGCTATTACTAGCCAGTTGTGAAATGCTTACTTCCACTGAATGCTGTAAGCACATCTATCTGAATAATCTATCTAATCAAAGACTGAAATCTTTTCTGTTTTTTTGTGAAAACATAATACCCAATGATAACTACCAAATATATATGCTAAGACTAATCAAAAAGAAATGAATCAGAGTATCTGCTCTTCTAAAAACAAACAAAAGGAACAAAATTCTGCATTCATAGTTTTAAAAGTCTAAAATACATTGAAGCATTATTTTTAAATATACACTTCCCATAATAATTTACCCTTGGGCCTGGAAACAATTATAATAAAATTTTGTGGGGAAAACCCCCCACTGTTTCTGTGGTGGCATTTCTGCCATGGATCAAATTAGAATTCCTATAAATCTTGGACTTGAGTGAACAGGGAAATAAAATGCTCATAAAATACCTGTATTTATTTAGACTGAAAGAAGAGTTTGGGTAAGATCCCAAACCAATCTTTCTAACCTGTTGAGGTCAATATGTTGGTACCTGATTTTCTATTTGTGGCAATATTTGTAGACAGAGTTTTGTTAAAATTCTATATATATTTAGATCATTACTTTTTAAATGAAATCATGATAATTTTGGCCCAATTCTCTGCACCAACATGTGTGTTTGCCCACATGAAAATCTGCTAATTGCTAAAAGTAAATACAAAATTGACAAGTTTTCCATACAAGGGGTGATGAAACTGAGAATCCAGGAATCTAATGCACTGGATCAATGATCAACCAGGCAATAGAACTCAACCTCAATTGGACAAAGAAACTTCCCATCAGTATCTAGGAATATATTACCAGAAGAGAAAATGGGTTTTGGTAAACTCTAAGTAGTCAAGGCCTGCAGCCATACCACCGTGGCATCTGATTCCATCAGATCTTAGAAGTTAAACAGGGTTTAGCCTGGTTAGCATTTGTATCGGTGACCGCCTAGGAACACCAGGTGTTGTAGACTTGGGAGGACCCGGCAGAGCACTCCCAAAAACAATTAGCCATCAAAAACCCTATGAATAGTAGAGAAGCACTGACATAGTGCCAAGCATGGCACAGTGTCAGGGAGTTTTTCATTGTACATGGAGTTGTTATGGGTTGGACTCAACTCCAGGGCACCTAACAACAACAACAAATAGTTCAGGAGTTAGATATAATCATAACTAGATATTAGTTGTTATCTGGTGTGTCTGTAATTATAAGGAAACTTCATAATCCTTTTCTTCTCTGTAAATCCTAAGTAGGAGATGTCAGATATTTAACCAAAAATGTAAGAAAAGAGAAGAGGTAACCCAGTCTATAATATGTTTCTCAGTCACTTGTCAATAATGTCAAAGTGAAACAGTTTATTGAATTAGGGTATGGAAAATACATTTAAAGCATTCTATTTGATAGCATTAATATTCTAATTCTTATGAGCTCAAGCCAGCTTGGATTACATAGTAAATTCCAGGCCATCCTGGGCTGCATGGCAAAACTTTGTCCCAAATAAACAAAAGAAATAGCACATCAACAAAAAAAATCCACAATTCTCATCAGCTTATTGGATATTGTTCTCCTAAAAGTCTTATTACCTGTCTATCTCTTATGCATCAATTTTTAGTTGGTTTGTCTTTGTTTTTGTTTTTGTCCTGAGACAGAGTCTCGCTAGGTAGCCCAAGCTGGCCTCAAACCAAAATCACCTTCCTCCTGCCTCAGCCTCTCAAGTGCTGGGATTATAGGCATTCACCAGCATACCTGTCTTGCTTTCATTTTTTGAAAGTTTGTTTTTTACAAGTAGTTAATCCATGCATCCATTCATCTATCTATCCACCTCATATCTTTATATCTATCTAGATATCTTCTAAAACCAGAAGGAAGAAGACTTTTCAAATACCTCACCAGAACACTCCCACACTGATGAAAGTAAATAGAAACTATAAGAAAATAAGTTTATCTTCCAGATTTGAGACCAGGGACAGCTGTACCCTTTGAATTGAATTCAACTCAGCATGATTGTCCATGTTTCCTGAGTTTTCGTGATGTTCTTTTGATAAGATAAAGTGCCCTGTTGTGTCCTTCAAAGTTGTCGAATGATGTTAACACAAGGAATTTTTCTGGCATAATTATACATTCTGTCCAAGTCCCCATTGACAGGAAGTAAACTGCTTTTTTCCTCAGTTGTTGTGCTTAAGGGAAAGGCCAGATGGGTCAAGTAGCTAAAAGTACAAAAGAAGCTTTCCGGTGTCATTGGTGGGAAGTTCAATATTATTGCATCCCAGTAGCAGCTGCTTCTGTTTGAACTCAGAGTTATGAAAGATGAACTATGTTAAATGGTAAATCATTAAATACCAGCTGAGTAAAAAGCACTGTATTGCATTTCTGTGCTTAAATCACTAGCATCAGTCGTTTTTTTTTTTCCCAATACTTGGGAGTTGAACCCAGGGTTTCACACATACTTTTGTGGCTATCATTGGGCTACACACCTAGTCCATTTTTTACTTTTTATTTTGAGACAGGATCCCTCTAACTTACACAGGCTGCCTCTGGCCTTGAACTTGTGATCCTCCTGCCTCCACCTCCCAAGTCGCTGGGATTACAGGTATGCCTTGCCCATATAACATCTGTCTTCTCAGGTGCAAAGCATTACTCTTTACAATCATGCAGTTAAACACTGACAGAAAAGCCAAGACTAAACCACACAAAAAACCTTAAATAGCATCTTTTAGGCTTGCATTTGGTGAGAAAATGATCATCAGCAAATATTCAGCAGTGGAACTAAGGCACAACATTGCATTTAACACAGCTATGAAATATTTAAGAATGCATAATCCCTTTAGAGCCTCATTTTTTCTCCCATTATGTGTTTATTCTTCAGGAAAAGAAAAACAACTGTTTAAATTATGCCCATCTAATACCTTAGATTTATTGCAAAGCCTACAATTTGCTGGTTTCCTTTTACTATTGATCCTTCTCTTACTTATGGGGATGTGAACATCATAACTGGAGATAAAGTTCATACTGTTTCAAAACTAAAAGTGTACAATAATGGGTGCCTAAGGTAGGATTTCAGGACTGTTAGAAAAAATGGATCCCTCTCATCTATTTGAATTAGGCAGCAAAATCATCACAAATGGCAATTACAGTTATAAAGTCCCACTCCCTGCAGAGTTTAGATTTATAGCGGTCTGATCACAAGCAGCTTCTGTAAGACAAGGGTCTTTTCTTCGTGTCTCTGCCACATGGCCCTTCACTGTGTGTGCATCCACTGTGAGTTTGTCTTGTCTACATAAATGTTTGAGCTGTCACGGTAGTGTCATACTAGACCCGAATCATGGCAAGATAGTAAGGTAACCACAGAGCATCTCAGCTACATAGTCCTTTCACCTCCTCTGAATAGATAGCCCAGCAATATAAAGCAGATGAAAATCTAGAATTCACTTTTAAGTTACCAACTTTTCATCTGTTTTTGCCAGAAGCTAGACTTCAGGGGTTGCTACCTTCAAATTTGAGGAGAGAAAACATAGTTTAATTGCATAGATTAGGATCTACTAATCATTTTTATGGCACGCATATTTTGAAAATGTAGCCTTGTCACATCATTCTATTCTGTGTCAGCTAGGAACATACTGCCTTCTATAGACTACTGGAAAAAGATCTAAAAATTGTTCTTAGTTTTATTTACAAACTCATTTCACTTAGTAGATGAAAGGAATATTTTTCTTTTAATTTCTACTAAACGAAATTGTAAAATTACCTTTCTATTAATCATACAACACATGAAATTCCAAGGAAAATTGTTTATTAGCATTATACTTATTATAAAAATACCTGAATCCTTCAACAGAACACATATTTTATTTCACACTTCTTTTTCATTAGAAATCTTAGTATTTTAAGAGGCATAAACACATTTCATTACACAAATATATTTTTCAGTGTTTTATTAATTAGCGCCTACATCCAGTAAGAGCATCATGGGAAGCTTACACACACAAAGTCAGAATAGTATTTAGGCAAGAAGCAATTATGTTTGTGCAAGAAAATTATAAGAATCTAAATCATCTTGTGTGATTGGCACAAATTATCAGCTGTGCATCAGTGTACTGGGACTAAAATTCTATCACATATGTGTGAGAATCAAACCAAGCAACACATATAAAGTACTTAATATAATGCCTGGCATACATTAAGATCTTAGAATAAGTGAAAGGTTATTGTCCCAAAACACATAAGATGTATTTCAAATATATACTATATTGTTTTTTTTTTACAGCCGGCACCCCATTCCCTGCTCACTTCTACATTTACTAAAAAAGACTTATTTTTATAGCTTCTCATTCAGGGTGTTTTATCCACTGCAAATCTTTCAGAGATCAACCAGTGAGACCAACTTGGAAATATATTAACTGAAAACATATATGGCATGTGGTTACCTCTTCTGGGACATTAATAGACAAACAGAAAATGTCAGAAGGTCATGTTTCAGAAGAAATATAAATCTTAGTGAACTGCAGGACATGATTTCACTAACCTGAAAAAGGAAAGACAACAATTTTGACAAAATTAAACTTAGCCCTATGGGACATGTTTATCCCCACACTGCCTGCTTTTAAGATTTTATAAGACTACTTATATTTGGGGGCTGGGGTTTGGTTCAGTTGGTAGAGTGCTGCTCAGCACTCTCTGAGGTCCTCAGTTGGATACCCAGAGCCTCAAAAACGAGAGATGAACATGGCAATCCACCCCAGAAGCAATCTCAAACAATCAGCCATTAAAAACCTTATGAGGGTCACTATGAGTCGCATCCAACTTGACAGTACCTAACAACAACAACAACACTTATATTCAGGTTAAATGAAAGATAGCCAAATATTGTTTAGTGGTATTGGAGGTCAGGCATGTCCAGGACATATTTTAGAACATGGAAGCAGGATCGATAACTATTATTAAATGCTGTCTTGTCATCATATTAAAATATGTATGTCCATACAGCCCAGGATGTTCACTAGACAGAACTGAGGCTATGGTAACTGACATCTTTTGTGTAATTGACAGGAAGGAGCACGAGTCAGTCATAGAGAATCTGTAACTGAGATCCTGAATACTGAATAATGCAGCACGATTACAAGCATTGTTCAAGGCATTGTTCAGCATCTTTGTTAATGAATTTCCTCTTAGTTTTTTTATTCCCATCCTAATGTTATACACATACATGCACTGTATAAATAATGAAGGTAGAGGCTTAAGAGTTTCATGTTAAAATGCTACCTGAAATGTAAAATGAAACCCTCTAATTAATTCTCAAACCACTTAGGCTAATTTCATTTCAGACTATGTCATTCAACAAGTCATGTCATTACCAAAGCCAAGGTTAAATTGTTCTTTTGAAAAATATAAAGCCAATCTTTATAGAGCTCTGCAAAAATGAAAGAATTGACCAATCTTGCCTCACTTTCATACTGAAAAAAAAAAGATCTATGCACTGATATATCAGGCTTTCTCACTAGTTAGTCATCTTATCTATAATAGTTAAAAAGTTTCAAAGGACAATAGGTTTTAGCATTTTATTGCATACTTCATTTCAGAAGGGCAAATCAATTTCTCTTCATTTCTGCAGGAAGATTAATTTTGTCACTGAACATTCCAGACCTGAGTTACTTGAAAGGAGTCACTCACACACTTGCATTTATGGAAGTCCCAAGCCCGGGTGTCACATAGGATCCCAAAAAGGATGACACATCACCCACTACGGCCATCTGTTGAGTGTTTTCCCGACAGCTGTATCTCTTGACCATCACAAGTGCAGATAGTCACAAGAGGCATGAAGGATGTGTACAGCCGTCAGACATGGAGAAAAAAAATCCGTTGTTCATCTGTGACACAACATTGCTTTTAATTGCATCATAATGATTTTCTAACAGACAATGGGATGGAGTGTAGTCGTAGAGCTGACATAAAGCACACAATAAAGCACAGTGCAGCTGAAAAGCCAATTGGGACTTCTTAGTGCCAGGAAGGTATTTTGTCCCATGTGAATACTTAAGAGCATTTTTTTTCCAGCTAATCTGTCTACAACCCTCTCTTACCAAAAATAACTACCACTATCATTGGGCCTGGGCAAGTTTTAAATGTAAATGTACATTTTTATTTCAAATGTCAAAGGCATTAACCCTTGACTTTATTTTTAATTTTCATAATATAAAATCCTAAAATAAGGCAAGTTTATTCTTGGGTGGATGATGGTTCAAAATCTCACTCTCCTGATATTTTTTTAATACCATTTAACATATTTATTCTTACCCTTCAGCTTAAAAATCAGTTCAACTATGTCTTTACCTCTGACAAAACATTCTCCTAAGCAGCATTTGCAACAGTGTAAAAATGCTAGTCAGGCATTAAAATGTTTGTTTTTAAAGTTCTGGGAATTGAACCCAGGACTTCATGTATGCTAGGCAAGCATTCTACTACTGAGCTATACCTCTGGCTCCAAATCTTTGGTTTCTTAATTAGAACAATTAATATCAACACTAGTTACTACCATTATCTGAGGACCCACTATGGGGCAGTCCTCCAGTCAGTAATTATAAACTTCAACTTAAAATGATTCCAGTCAAAATGTTTCTTTGTATGAAAGTCTAATTCTCTGTTTCTGGGAGCTCGGTTGTCAAAATATGATGGATTAATCAGCAGAGGCTTTCTAAATCCCCCACCTTCTTTCCATTCTGAAGCATTAAAAAAGGGGGAGGAGGACAGAAAGAGAAGGGGGACACACAGAGATAGAAAAGGAAACTCCAAATGATCTGTACTTCCATATTTTCCATTTATTTTATCATCATGATTATAATAACCAATATATGTTGATCCAACCATCCATATACACTTGACAAAAACACACATGCAAACACATACACAGGCATGTCTCAACTCTAATCTCTCATTTTTTTAAGTCTACCTCTGGTTGCCATTTGTTTGCATGGCATCTTGTTCCAATCTTTACTACTCTTCAGAGCAAGAACAGACATTGGACACTGTGAAAAGAAAAACCTGTGCTATACTTGCTTTGGTTACACTTGGGTTTATTCTCTATATTTTAAGGGGGAAAATGTTTACCAAAAATGAACTAACAACCATGTAGGGGAGAAAAGGCAACATCTTTTCTTCACTCATCACAGGACTCGTGGCTGACCATTGCCTAGCAAAAGATAGATTAACAGGAGAAAAACATAACAGATGTATTTAACCTAAGTTTTCTGCAGTATGGCTCCTTCAGAAAGGAAAACCTAAAAACTGAGGAAAAACTGTGTATCTCTATGGAGAGGCCTGATAAAGAGTGGAGAGACATTTAGAAATATGATCAAACACAAGGTATGAGGGAATGCTAATAAACTAGAGGAACTTAGAAAAGCCTGTTTGTTTAGATTCTTCCTGGCTTCCAAGTATAAGGCAGAACTCCTGTAACATGAGGGTCCTATGACCTTCTGTTAGGGGAACTATGTCACAGAACAGGGCTGAGGTTTAGCTCAGTTGGTGGAGTGCCACTCTGCGCTCTCTACAGCCTTGAGTTTGAGCCCCAGCACCGCAAAAATAGAAGAAGGACTTGGCAATCCACTCCCAAAGCAATCCTGAAACAATCAGCCATTGAAAACCCTGACTCAGACCCCGTTGTGTGGTACCGAATAAAAACATGTCAGGGAATTTCCCTATGCACTATGTTTCAGGGGAGACAAATGGGAGCAAGTCAAGGAGAACCTTTTCACTTTTATTCTCAATTATCTTCAGTCAGCAGAGCTGGAGGAATACCTCAGTGGTAGAGTGCATGCCTAGCATGTATAAACCCTTGGATTTCATGCCTGGCACCAGAAAAATAAAATAAAATAAAATAAAATAAAATAAAATAAAATAAAATAAGTATGCCAGTATCCTTCTCTTTTCTCTTTCTTTTCTTTTCTTTCTTTTTTCTTTTTTTGTATCACATCATAAGCCCTGATACCTAGGAGCTGTACTTTTACAAGAAAATAGAAAATATCTGAATTATCTATCTAGGATCCCATATGGTCCCAAAATTTGAAGTATTTATTTTTGAAATTTACTATCTATATTCATAAACTATCCATAATGCTTTTCAAGACCAGCTTTTTCTTTAATGACCTACTGTTCATGGTCATAAGGCTTTTCTGTGAACCTGTCATTTAGTTCCACCACTTCATAGTGAATAATTATGAGAAGTAATTAGCTCATTGTGCTTCACCAGGAGACTACTGTTAACCTTTTTTATCCAACAGATATTTGCATTCTAAGAGAAAGTAAACATTCTCTGATTTAAGATTAAATTGAAAGCAGAATTCCGTAAGTGTAAATCAGCCACAAAGTTAAGAATCAAGGGATCGGGGCTCAGAAAACGATATCCCAAAGTTTGGCACTAGGGCATACTGAGAACTTCAAACTAGAGGACACTGAAACAGCCTCAGAAAGTCTCCTCTGACCTTTTCCTGCCCTCCTATCTCCTGCCCCTCTTTCTCTCCTCCTTCCCCTGAAGCAATTCACAGAAACCAGAACTCCTCTTCCCCAAGGCAGGTCATAGTACCAGAAACAGTGTTCTAACCTTCCACAGCCTTTCTATGTGAGGCCATAAAGGAATTATCTGACCTACTTTGATAGTACCTGGGAGGTCCTGCCCCATACCTGGGAGGAAGGAATGCTACACAGCAAGATTAAGAAGCCTCTGAACCGCAAGCCTGGCTGGGTTTTCTCCTCTCTGTTATCATTAGATCATTTCTCTTTGTCCAATCACACTTTATCTACTGCTGGTTCTCATCTATTTGTATACCCCATTTTGTTCCTGACTGTTACTACAACTCAGAAGTGTGGTACACATTTCTACACAGCTGTACATTCTTCATCAAAACTAAGCAAAATAATAAGAATAATAATTTTCTCTAGGTCTTTTAGTTGTCATCTTTGAAGGCTCCTATGTCACCTAAAACCTTGATTAAATGAGCCTCTGCTTTTCTGTTGCTATCCTGTATTTTGTTACAATATGAGCCTTGGCCCTTATGAGAGAGAGGGAAGGAATCATAGCCCCCCCCCCCCCCCGTTCCCCGCCCCTTTCCAAAGCCCTCATCTGTGTAATTTGGTAATTTGGGGAAGGAGAAAGAAGGTGCATATTTCTAAATAGCCTAACTCTATTTTAGAAATATTTCTTCTCCCTAAATCAGTACTCAGGCCCAATTCCAGCCCACTGTCATTTTGTTGAAGGTCCTAAAAAACATGATTCTCACTCCTGCTGTTTGGAACTGGTTGCAGTAAAGAATACCACACTGAGTGTCTGCTCCACTCACTTGTTCCCTGATATATGCCACATGGGCCTCTTCAGTCTCTTTCTTCAAACAATGGTTTCTGTATGCCAAACAGTGGAGGCTCTGTGGACACTTTTTCTCATCAACAATAAAATGAAGAAAATAAGGACTATGAAATTGTATACACATATAAATGGAGCAAATACTTACTGAGTGCCTCCCAAGAGCCAGGCAATGTTTTGGATAGTGGAAGAAAAGAGCTGAAAAAGGACACTAAGCCCATGGCCTCAAGGGCTTTACATTATAAAGGGGAGACAGATAATGAGCAAATGTATCATGGATATCCAGGTAGTAACAAGTCCTTGAAGAAAAATTAGCAAGGTAAGGGCTGGAGAGAAATGATGTGGGGAAGGGGAGGATTTGTGGGCACAAGATCTGGGGAAGGGGTTCAGTGGTACAAGTAGAGAAGCCCTACCTCTAGTCAGATTGGAGTGGGGAGCTCTGTAGGGGTCTCAGCACCCAGGGACTACATTTCCAGAGAGATGATCCTATATTGTTGTTATTGTTGTTGTTAGGTGCCATTGAGTTGGGTCTGACTCATAACAACCCTATGTACAACAGAACAAAACATTCACCGACATTGTGCCATGCCCAGCACTGTTGTCAGTGCTTCTCTGCTATTCATAGGGTTTTTGGTGGCAGATTGTTTTGTGAGTGGATGGCCAGGTCCTTCTCCCAGAAGTTCACATAGGCAGGTGCAAAGGCAATAAGGTGGGAAGGGCTTGGTGTGTTTCAGGAACTGGCTACTTGTGAAGGCCTTTATGGAATGATGGTATAGAAGTTACCAACTCCTCATTCTTCAAAAGGCTGTCTTGTACTCTGAGGTCATGCCTTTCCCTCCTTCCCCCAACCGCCATAGATGTTAACATGTCCTTTCTTTTAAGAAATGATGTAAGATTTTAATGTTAGTTGTTGCTGGCTGGTTGTTGTTGTTGTTGTTGTCCTCTTAATAGGCTAACTTGGCAGTAAAAATGTTCACAATCTTACCTTGCTCTATCACCCCACCCCTTGGCCCCAACTGATCCATGAAATACTAAACTCTGATAAGCACTGGCTTAAGACTTGCTCAGGAAATGCCAAATCTCCCTGTGTTCACAGAGCACTGCATCTTCACCCTCTCCTAAGCATTCATTCATCTGTTTATTTGTTCTCTCTCACTAATTTTGATGCTTATTTTCCAGGTTCATTCCGAAAGGACAGGAAGCATTGTGCTCCAAAACATCACATTTTATATGTTTGGCTTATTTTATTTTGTTTTAACATGAGAAGTCAGTAGTAAAATATAGCGCTGATTCTTCAATAAAACAGTAGGTCAGCAGAGCAGGTAGAGGAAACAGGACCCTCCCAAGATCTTTTATAGCACGACATCAAAATTAAATTGGGATGTTGAAAACATCTGGAGTGCTCTGTTTTCTATCTTCCCCCAAGTTTTCAAAGGGATATTCATGTTTTTTTTTTTTCTATGTGTTTTAGGAATAAGGTGAGGAGTTGTGAGCTTGCTTGCTTGATTGATTGTTTGCTTTCTCTTTCTTTCTTTCCTCCTTCCTTCTTTCCTTCCTTCCCCATCCTTCCTCCCTTCCTTTTTGCCTTCCTTTTCTTCTTTCCAGATATTTTCAAGGGAAGTGACTAGTAGTGGCCAGGATAACAAAGAAACCCCACTAAGCCTGACCACAACCTGTCAGAATGAAAAGTGAGTCCAAAGCTGCCACTCACCACAAATCCCCAAGAAACATGCCAGGAAACCAGCTAAAAGCAAGAGAGAGGCTGCTTCTGAAGGGCCACAAATGGGGCCCCCTGAGAATATTTGGGTCCCATTCAGACACAAAGTAGAGCAGTGGGGGAGGGGTGGAAATTGGAGATGGAGACAATCAGCAGGCCTGTGATCACTGTAGGTTATGATGGAACTGATTTACAATGCAAAACCACATTCCCTGGTAAACACAGAGACAAACTGGAAGCAGAGAGGAAGTAGGATTTCATTTGGTGATTTTCAGTTTTAGGATTAGCATGAGAACTGGGAAAACAACACTATTTATTTTTCCAAAACTGAGATTGCCTGTTCTTTTTTGTCGGATAAGTGAATGTGGACTGATATATTACTTCTTTGGGCTTTAATGCTAATAAGGCATACTTCCCACAGAATCTGACAAAGAGGATGAATACCTTGTCCCACTAATGGTTAATTTGTAGTGGCATGTGTGTTTCTTGAATGTTCATGAAGTTTTCTAATTCATCAGCACACAATTGGGCTTTTTTCTTCCCTTTAAACAGAATCAAATGCCAAGAGGGCAAGAAGTTTGGGGTGTCGTTTTATCCCTCTGCCAGGGTATTTACTACCCAAAAGTTATTGCTGATTTCTCTCTACCTCAGGAGCAAAATTGTGCTTCAGCAAATAATTTAGTACTGACCACACTTTAAAATGTTTATTGCTGTTGAATCTGTCACAGATTGCATCAAGCCACAGAGATGCTAATCTATCTCATGTATTTGAAACTCCTCTGGGAAACATATATTTGGGCTGACTGCTGAGTGAACATGACTGTTAGGATTATGAAGACCATACATAGTGAAGAAAAGCAGCATCGCTTTTCTGACTGGAAAGTAAACAATAGGGCGATTGTCGGCTTACACGTTGGGGCCAACAGCCCTACTGCTGAGGAGCTGAATGTAAAACCCAGGATCAGCGAGCAGTCTTGAGGTTTTCTTCTTGAAGTTGGATGTTGTCAAGGATTCAGATGAGCCACCCCAGTGAGTATGCAGGAAACAAAACAGGATATTCTTGTTTAAGGACTGCTTTCTGTAATTATGTGGATTTTTTAATGCAACACTTGAACTTTTAAAAACTCAAGGAGGCATACGAAGCACTCCAGAGGAGAATAAATAATTGGGATTTTTGTCTTAAGTGAAATGTGGTGCGTTTTTAATGAAACAAACTTGTTTGTATTTGCGACTGGGGCTATGAATTAAGTATCTGTAGACCATGCCTGGTTTGCCTCCTATTCCTGTCGTCAACCCCCCACCACCTCCACCCACTCACCAAGACTATTTTGAAACAGGAGGTCAAGTTGTCTTTGGAACATTGTGTTTCCTGCTTGGAAAATGCCCTGGTTTGTATAATAGTCTGACAGGAAAGTTTCAGAAGTACCAGGAGTTTCCCTGGGCGGGCGTGGGGAGGGGGCATGCAGCATCTATAAACTTTCCTTTGAGTTGTCAGGAGTTCCCCTATTGTACACACAAAGTCTTCAGAGTGGAAAGAGCTAGACTAAACGGTAAATACCTTGAGGAAAAACGTCTTTGCAAATATCCAGGCTGAGCTCGCTGGGGACTTTGTCTTGTTATCTGTCCTTGCTCCCTGAGGAAGGAACCTCTGGCTCGGGGATGTGCTGGTTAAAGCTATCATGCTCCAGACATCCTGTCCCTCCTTTCCCATCCGAATATCAATTCCGTGTATTAGAGAAAGGATGTTACATATGTGTATACCACGAAATTTGATTTTTGTGACAATTATTTGCCCCCGATTTAAGAAAATTACTTTGTGCTCTTTCTCTTTTATTTAATCAAAATGCCATGCCATTTCCTATTTCACTTGAATAATTGTCATAATTCTACAGCACAATGAAAGGATTATAGATTAGTGCAGGTCAGTTTCCTCTGTAGCCTCCTTATTTCTCTAAGATTCCAATCCACAAAAGGTCATAGACAGCATAATACTTCTGGACCAAGGACACCACAAGGTCCCTTTACGGGGAAACTGCCCTCACAGGGAAATCTTATTCTGCTGGGAAAGGGCCTGAGTTTTAACTGTTGTGATTCAGTGGAGAAAATCGAAGAGAAACTAGTCAGTACCTGCCCAGTTTAGTCAGGGGCACCTTAGGAATGCTGGCCTCGCTGTGGGGACAGTGCAATAGAGTTTAAAAATGGTGCTTGGGGCTCAGCCTGTCCAGGTTTGAATCCAGACTCTACCATTTGGCAAGCATTTTATTTAATCCTTTTTTCCTTGGTTTTCTCATCTGTAAAAGGACTATTGTACTTTTTCCAATTATTCATCACTCCATAAGGAAACACCTTGACATTTAGTGACTTACCAGAGTGATTTGTCTCTTGCTTTTCTGTAGACGGACTAGGCTTTGTCAGGTGGATCTCACTCAGCACTCATCACTGCCGGGCAGGCAGCAGGCATGGGGTTGTCTGAAGGCCTGAGGGTGCTGGCCCCCAGCAAGGGTTCATTCACAAGTTGACTCTAGTCTGGGAGCGTATCATTCTGTCTTGTGACCTGAACTTCTGAAGCAGTTCAGGGCTACAAGAGAACAAGGCCAAGGAAACCTTAAGGTACTGGTAGGGCCCTCCTGCATTATCTCTTCCACTGAGATTGGGGTTTTTCCTCAGATGCCAGGCTCCAGGCCCCTTGGTCCACAGACCCAGGGATAAATGCATAGATGGCAAAGCAAGCAAGAGCAAGGAAGATTTTATTGAGAGGTTAGACAAAGCTGCCATATGAATGGAGGGGGTCCTGACTGGGTAGCCAAGGTGAAGCTGTTGCTTTGTAGTTTTTTATGGGCTCTTTCTTTGGGCTGGACTTTGTGAGCTAGCTTTAGTAGACTGGTCCTCAGTTAGGGGGTACCTATATGTTGGCCCAATAGAGTTAAAGGGCAGCTGTTCCTATTGCTTCTACCTAGAGACTGATTAGCTAGGGGACTGCTGGGCAGGTCACAAGACTTGTTTTTTTCTTAGAAGAATAGTACTTGATCTGGTGACTAATTCTTTTGAAGAATGAGATTTAGGGAGAGGAGACTCATGTGGTCTGATCAAAACTGAGGTGAACGAATGAAATTCATGTCAGAATGAAACATTAATTTGTACATTAAAATTTTCCAATAAAAAAAAGCAAAGAAGGAATTAGAACAAATTAAGTGATGAGTGCTCAAGTGGAGTACAAGGATTAATTCTGTAACAACAAACAAACAAACAAAAAACTACGGTGACCAATTGATTGCTTGGAGACTGCCTTTCCTCAGTGGTTACCTATTGCCAGGCCCCATTTCCCTGAACCTGTCCGAAAGTCACTCCTATCACCACTACATTCTGTCCATCAGCCAAGTCCTGGATTCAGCGGAAGAATCAGACTCTATGTTTTAACTAGAGGAGTGGTAGATAATTTGCTAGCATCCTCAGTTCAACCTCAAAAATAGTATCAGCCATACAGAGTTTTGTGAGACTTAAATGAATTAATTTATATAATATACATTGTCCAGTGGGGCTGGGGTTTACCTCAGTTGGTAGGGTGCTTCTCTGTGCACTCTGAGGCCCTCAGTTTGATCTCCAGCACCACAAAAATGGAGAAAGACGTGACAACACACTCCTGAAGCAGTCTTGAAACAATCAGCCATTGAAAATCCTAAGAATAGCAGAGAGGCATGGACATAGTGCCAGGTATGGCACAGTGTCAGGGAGTGTTTCGTTCTCTTGTATGTAGGTTGCCATGAGTCGGACACAACCCAAGGGCACCTAACAACAAAAACTTAGTCTAGTACCTCACACATGTAATATATAATAAATAAAAGTATTATTTTCTAGATCCATGTTTTATTTTTCTTCGTTGCCTTACTTGTTATTTGTGTATATCTGTATGTCTTATGGATGGATGGATTTATTAGCCTTCCTACCCAAATATACCTTCACAAACCAAAAAACTTAATTTTTTTCTAGGGCCTAGAAGAGTAGGTCTGGTCCATGATAAGGGTATTATAAATATTTGATGACTGAATGAGTGAAGGAGTAAATGAATGAATAAGCCCTCAATAAATATAGAAATGGAAGAAACAACTATTTTGGATGTTTGGTTGTGGAACATAGGAGTGAGGGAGGATTATGAGCAGAGAGGTCAATATTACAATTGTTTAAAACTATTAAAATTAAGACAACCCAAACAAGGGAGGTAGCACATACCTGTAATCCTAGCACTCGGAAGACTGAGGTTGAAAGATCTGAGTTTTAGGCCACCCTGTACTACATAGCAAGTTCCAGGCTGGCATGAGTTACACAGCAAGATCTTGTCTCAAAATATCAACGACTGGGGATGTAGCCCACTGGTAGAACATTTGCCTAGCATACACATGGCCCTGGATTCGATCCTCATCAACCCCATAAAATTACAATGAATATTATCTCTCATATGGAGCAAAGAGCAAATCCAGGGCCTCACACATTGTAAGCAACTGCTCTACTGCTGAGCTACACCCCTAACTTTCATGTGCAATAGTTTTAATCTGAAACTGTCCCAGAAGGCCTATTTTCTCTCCAAAATGGGCACATTAGAAAATTGCATGTTCTTACTTACAGACCTTAAAATCAGACAAGTCTGGGCGTAAGGCTCAGCTCTGCTGTCTGCTTACTGTATGACATGAAAGTTGTTGTTGTTGTTGTTATTTTATTTCTCTGAATTGTAAAATCAGATAACAAGGCCTACCTCACGGAATTCTATGAAATGTAAATACAACTAACAAAGAGCTTCAATAAAAGTACTTGGTAAAACTTTTATAAAAAATGTGCCAATCCCCAAAAGTATTAATGATAAGGAAACTTTATTAACATGTATTTTATTTTACTTATACTTTATGTTAGATTAGATAACTTTTTGATTTTTACTTTTCAAAAACATCTCTTATGTTTCCAGATACATTCAAAAATATGAAAACTACATTTACTTTTTACCAACTCTACAGTCAATGACAGTATATTGACCTGTACACTTACCTTTTCACTCCATCATTCTTTGACAAAGAAATTGAAACCAAATATTGAAAAAGTTTTAATAACCATGTTAAAAATAAATGTTTACTTGCCTTGATGTCACAACTAAAAATTAAATTTTTAGTTTTCTTGCTTTGCAAAAGCTGTCAAATATTCCTTACATAGAGGGCTAAGGGTGCAGCTCAGTGGTGGAGCATAAGCTTAGCACACATAAGGCCCTGGTTCCAATCCCCAGCATTGCCATGAAAACAAAAACAGGATTCCTTGCACTGAAAAGCTGCTCTCCAGCCTAAGGGAAATAAAAGTTAGGAAAAAAAGGTGATTTGATAGAGAATCATACTCTTCAAAAGGAAAATATTCAGCCCCAAATTAGCATATTGCTAGCCAGTAGATAATACAATGTATGTTCAATACTCCAGTAAGAATTACAGCATGATGCATATACAGCAGGCATAGCTCAGTTCTCCAACCTGAAGGAGACTGATCCTGCAGAAGTCACAAAAGAACATAGTGAAATGTAATTGATTTGTTTTGGGAGTCGAGGGTGACCTACCAATACAGAACTCATTAACAGGTTTGATAGGAGACAGATGGCAACACTAAACTTACATACCTTTAATGTAACCGAGAAATAAATGGTGATTAGTAAATATTAGTTTCCTTTTTTCCCCAGAACAATTTTATCTCACGTTTTGTCCACTTCCATGATTTCTAGGCCCTGCAACCTAGAGCACAGCCACGTGTGCTAAGATCCCCATAGGGTCATTTGTCCTTAAGTAAACAGGCTCCATCTGATTATGCCCTAACAAATGTCAGGTGACAGGCTTCCTCAAGGCCAAGGAGAGGCAAGCAGGACCCAGATGAAATAAACTAGATCCAGCCAGATCGCATTCCTTCGTGATCCATCTATTAGGAAAATTGGTGTGCTGTGCCTGGTCTGCTCAGTGTACCCCACGTTTACAAAAGGGGGAACTCTTGTTATTCCCTATCAGGATCTGATTGGATCAAATCATGCCAGGCTTAGTCTCTTTGGCCAGTGTTGGTATTCCTGCCATAACTACTATTCCTACACAGAAGTGCTGACAAAACTAATTTTGCATGTTTATTTTTTTCTCCTTCCACACCTTACCCCTTCCAGAGAATGTCTGTAAGTCTACTCCTTAAAATAGTAAATCCAGATGGTAAGAATTCTCAACGAAATGTGTTCATAATCATTTACCTCCTTCAGATCTACAATAATGATAACTAATGCCTATAGTTTGGATTATAACTTGGTCAATTTATCTAACCCAGAGAAAATCCTTTAAGGGGAATTTCAATGTTCAGTCTAATATTTAATCTCAGGAACAAAATCAATGATGTGCCCTCATTTAAAAAGACTCATCACAAGGGTGAAGAATGGAGGAGCGAGGTGTCTATAATTTCTTGGAATTACAAATGTACAAACTAGAAGACTAATTTTTAATTATTCTCTACTGTTTAAAAAAGAAAAGGAATGCTTTTTCACACCAGGCAAACAGCAACTGGTTTTGTCTCATAAATTTACATATCTGAGGTGGTGTCAGTATTTAGGCAGATTTGATTAACAGGCCTTGTGTTATCATCCAAGGGAAAGAAAAAAAGAAAAATATACCCAAAGTCATCTGGTTAATTGGAGGAGGTGGGGAGATGAAGTTGCTTCCATTAAGTTCTTTTGGAACAGTTGCAAGATCCACAAAATCTGTTTTTAGCTCAGTCATTCATCCTGTTAGATGTGTGATGTGTTTTCAATTTAATGATAATTGCCCCTTCCATTTCTTTGATAATTGCCCTCTCTATTATCATTTATGGAGATTCAAATTATAAATCAAGACAAGACAGCCAGAAAAATATTATGATTGTCCCTTCTGAGGCCACAGCAAACTCAGGCTGCCAAAGTCTGAGAGCTTACACTATTTTCATTTGCATGCATCTGAACATTTTATTTTAGGGTCCAATGGTTTTCCTAAAGAGGAGGTTTGTAGGACAATAATAGAACTGAATGATAATGTGGACAGAGGGTATAAATTTAGTTTCCATTCAAGTTATAAGCTTTTATTTGAAATAGGAATCTTGTTCTCTTGACTGAAAGCAAGGTGAGGGAGGAATCAGCCACAAATATTTGCTATAAGTCACCTGTGTCCCTGTGGAGGCATTTCACAGTCTCCCAGGGATTACCTCTTTTTCTACTCTCTGCCTGTTTAGGGAAAAAAATGCATTCTTCTTACTGAATATGCTCCATGATCAACACAATGAGATGTGTGGAAAGATGTAAGTGAGCTTTTATCTAAGAGTCCAAGAACAAAAACAAAAAAAAGGGAAATAAAAATGTACGCTCAAGAATAGTTCTTTGAAGCTAGGTGCGGTGATACAGGACTGTAATCCCAGTGACTCAGGAGGCAGAAGCAGGAGGTTTGCAAATTCGAGACCAGAGGCAGCCTGTGTAACTTACTGAGATCCTGTCTCAAGATGAAAACTTAAAAAGGAGTTAGGGGTGCCTCTCAGTGATAAAGCACTTGAAAAATATATGCAAGGCCCTAGGTTCAAACCACTCTACTGCAAAAAAGAGTACATATATATATATATATATATATATATATATATATATACATATTAGGTGCCATAGAGTCGGTATCCAATTCATAGCGACCCTCATAGGGTTTTCAATGGCAGATTGTTTTGGGATTGCCTTGGGAGTGGATTGCCAGGCCCTCCTCCCATTTTTGCGGTACTGGGAATTGAACTCGGGACCTCAGAGACTGCAGCGCAGTGCTCTACCAACTGAGCTAAATCCCAGCCCAGAGCATATATATATATACACACACACACGCACACACACACACACACACACGCACGCACGCACGCACACATGTGTGTGCGTGCGTGCGTGTGTGTGTGTGTGTGTGTGTGTGTGTGTTTGACATGGTAATAGTGGTGCTCAGGTTCGGCAAGCAGTTTATTCTCCTAGAAAGCCACTACTAAAAATTAAATTACATAAATTTAGCATGAAATGTACGTTTAAAAACACAGGTAATAAATACACAATACTCATGATTCCTATACACCTGTAGTCATAGCCCTGTGACATCTGATCCCGTCAGATCTTGGAAGCTAAGCAGGGTCAGGCTTGATTGGTACGTGGATGGGAGACCACCTGGGAACACCAGAAGCTGTAGGCTTGGGAGAAGGACCCGGCAACCCACTACTAAAAATCAATCTACCATTGAAAACCCTATGAATAGCGGACAAGCACTGATGATACTGTTTCTCCTGTTGTACATAGGGTCTCTATGAATTGGATACTGACTTGATGGCACCGAACAAAAATGATTCCTAGTTACTGTAGTTGTTGCACGAACAACCTTCCCTGGGAAGATGCAAAAGGAACAACTACTTACCCCAGACAGAGAGTGAGCACAGGCAGCCCAAAGGAAGGATCAAGTTAAATTTTGAGAACCACAGTTTTATTGGGGTCACTTACAGTAACATGGAGGACCCATGGACAGCACTTACAACCAGGGACACCACCAAGAAGAATAGTTGTGAGGAGGTCCCCACCCAAGCCATCAATTTGTGGCCACCAAAATAGTGGTGAATGTCAACTGTCCCTTTATCATTATAGGCCCAACTATAGCTAAGCAGTTAAGCCTATATTGCTGCTGTGACTATGAGGCAGGGTCTTCCAGGTCATCACAACTGTTCTACTTTCAGAAGCTGATGGTCACAGCCAGCCTGGGGATTCTGTGACACAACAGTTTCACATTGTATAATTTCTATGCTTGTGCATTTGGTTGGTTGATTTCACAGTGCTGGGAAATCAAACTGTTTCACACCCATTCTGGGCAAGTGTTCTGTTACTGAGCTTTACCCCCATTCCTCTTGAAGGTTTTTTGTCAATTACATCTCTGTGTTGGAAGCACCACAGAAAGTATGCCATGGGTCATCTCTTCCCAAGTCTACATCCTATGACTTCATATTAGTAGCTAATATGATGAATATTAATAAGTAATATTAAATAGATTATTTATACCACCCATATCATGAAATGCTTAAATAGGTGCTTTTACCCTAGGCAGTCATTCTTAAACATTTTGCAGCCATGCTCTGGACAATAATATAGCTTTGTGAAAGAAAGGACCTCAAAGCGAGGTTGATTTAATTAAGCTCCTTGTTGCCTCAATGAGTAACTGTATGAACTTGGACAGTTCTCTTAGATGCTCTAAGGCATAATTTGTTACTGTCCTGCTTTTCCTTCTATTACTCTGAGAATAAAGCCCAAAATCTGTAGGGTCTTTTTTCCCCATATCTTTACCCCAGACTTCTTAAATTTAACGTTTACCCCAGACTTCTTAAACTTCAAATCAGGAATGCTTTTCTTTTCCCCCTTCATACTTCTAAGTCCTACACATTATTCAGGTCTCAGTTTAAATATCACTTTCTCCAGGTAGTCTTCCCTAATAACAATCCGCTTTCCATCGCATACAAAAAGTTAGGACTCATTATAAACTCCCATGGAAATTTTTAGCACTTTTCAAAAGTGGACCAAAATTAATTTGCATGTATTTATTTACTAAATATCAAACTCCCTCTTTTCTCTGTATTTCTTCTGTTTCATATGATTGTCAAGCTTAGCCCAATGGCTGTGGACATCCACTTTGCTAATCTAAGCAGTTAGATTTAATCATAGGGGTTTTTGTCTGTCTTTCTTTCTTTCTTTCTTTCTTTCTTTCTTTCTTTCTCTTTCTCACTCTGTTTTTGTTGTTATTTCCTTGTCTCTGTGCAGCCCAGATTAAACTGTTGAACTGGAACTCATGTTGATCCTCCTGCCCCAGCCTCCAGAGTACTGGGATGACAGGAATGCTCCACCAAGCTTGGCTCAGATTCTCCTTTCAAAAACACCCTTTCAGGACTGGGGTTATCACTCAGTGGTGGAGCACTCACACAGCATGGCTGAAGCTCTGAGATCAATCCCCAGCTCTGCAAAAATAAATAAGCAAACAATAAAAAAAAACCTCACATCACTCATTCTACTGCATAATTGCTAAGGACCGGGACTCTGGGGCTGAATTCTCTGTGTTTGCATCTTGACTCAACCACTTCTGAACTGAGTGACCTTAGCAAACTTTCTGCCCCTCCATCTCCATTTCCTAATTTATGAAGAATTAATAACAAACCTATTTCTTAAGAGCCTTTGTGAAAATTAAGTAAATTAACCTCTGGAAAGGGCTTAGAGCAGTGAAAATTAGGAATCAATACTTCACTGCATATTATTATTCCTGTTTGCTTACCTCCAGTTGGGATTTCCCTTGATTATGCCATTTTTCAGAATTCCTACTTCCATGGAGTCTCTTCATCTCTGTTACCTTTGATGATATGACATGACCCCATAGCTTTAACTGTTTCATCCACTCAAAAGACACCAAAATCTCTAGCTTCAGTTTCTCCCCTAATTTATATCCCTACATATCCAGCTACTTACTACAATCTTCATGAGACTTTTTGACACATTGAATGCAATGTACTAAATCTGCATTCACCATCATACAATCAAGTTAGTTCTTTCTTCTGACATCTGTAGTTTTGTTAGTAGCATTCAGCTTTTTCCATGAGGGTCCACATTGCTAACTGATCTATGTCTCTTCCTTTTCCCTACTGCACATCTCAGTAGTTACCAATTCTTCCTGTCTCTGAAATACCTCTTGCATCTTTTTCTTCCTTTTAATGCCCACTGCTACCACCTCATCTAGGTTCTCATTAATCTCGTTTTTGTCTGGGCTGCAACAACAGCCTACTATCCAATCTTCACAGCGTTAGACTCAGCTTAAACATATCAGGAAGAATTCTTCTAGAGTTAGATACCCATAATACATGTTTCTCTCTCTCTTTTGTGGGATGATTTATTTGTGTCTTCCCTCCACGATGTCACTAACCTTAGCCAACTAGTTTACCTCTGTAACCTAAGCATCTAAAAGTACTAAATAGTACCATTTACTATTAAATGTGTACTCTTTTTAAATTTAATTAGTATAGCATCAACACTGTTGTCAGTACATTATTAAGATGCTATTTCATTATTCAAAATAATGTTATTACATTTTAAATACCGCTAAGATTATTAGTTGGGCTAAATATTGAATAAATCCATTTTCTGTCTTTGCTTTGATATATACTACACACACTTCATCTACCTAAATTGGATGTTGGGTTAATTCACTCCCTTCTCAAACATCTTCAGCTCTCCCAATTGATTGCCTATTGTCTAATTTCCCCATCTTGGAATACAAAGTCCCAATTAAGAGAACAGGCTTACTTCTATGAAAGCTTCATTCTGCTCAGAATATTCGAGGCATCATTTTAATTAGAAGAATGACAATATTAGTTGTGATCTCAGAAGCTCCCTCCAGCTGTCATGTAGGGCAGTAGAGAAGGCACATCTGTCCCACCACATCAATTACACCTGCTCCTAAATGAAAGGTGCAGGTAGTTCAGAGGTTAATGTCATAATCCAGGCACAAGGACATTCATGAAGGAAAAGGGATGCACTTTTTTTCTGGTACTGAGGGGGTTGAACTCTAGGCCTTGCACATACTTTGCATGTGCTCTATTACTGTGCTCCACCCCCAGCCCCTTTTTTTCTTTTTATCTTTCTGCAGGATCTCATTGAATTACACAGACTGCTACTAGCCTAGAACTTGTGATCCTCCTGCCTCTCACACCAGAGTCACTGGGATTACAGGTGTGTGCCACAACACTTGGCAGGGATATATATATTTAAGTAAAAGTATTGAGACTGTGGAGTTTCCTTAAAACTTTTCAAATTAAAATTTTCTCTTTTGGATGTAAGACAACCTAAGGTGATACTGAAGTTTTCTTCTATTTTGTTTAAATTCATTTCATTCTGCCTCTTCTCCAGATGCAATGCCACCAGATATACTTTTTCTCTAAACTGTCTTTAATTCTTGAGCTATTTTACATATTAAATTGTGTACTTTCTTCAGTATTTACACATAATTATACTTTTTAAAATTTTCATTTGGAGAGGGCAAATGTTGCTTTCATATTACTTGGAAAGTACTATTTCTGGGATCTCATGGAATTTTTTCACCTGCGTTACAGTTAAGGGTACTCTTTCTTAATAGGTTTTAGAAGTACTGACCTTGTATTTTTACCACTGAAACTACCTCTGTATGACTACTAATAGTTACTCAAGCATCTGAATTATTGTTGAAATGCTATTGCTTTTAATTTGAAAATTTTTCCAGAGAAAGTGATTTCAAAATTTGAGGAAGGTGAGAGCCAGGTGCAATGGTATGCAGTGGTCCCAACTACTCGGGAGGTAAAGGAAGAACTACTTGATCCCAGGATCTCAAGGCTAGCCTGGGCAACATAGCATAATCTTCTTTCAAGAAAACCTTTTGAGACAATTACATGAAGAGCAACTCTCTTCAAAATAGTTTTTACTCACCAACAGTAATATGGATAGTATTCAAATAAGATAATAATCCCATGCTGATAAACAAGACATTCTCAAACTTCAGCAAAAGTAACTTCCTTTGTACATTTGACTACAATTGGTTAGTACTGCCTATATCAGAATCACTCACAAAGTTAGATATGTTCTGTATTTAAAATACACGTGTAGGAATTCATTCTATCTCTAATAACATATAAATTACCCAACATTGTGTTTGTTAAACCTTTTCCTCTGTGACTAGCCTCTCAAGAAAATATTGAAAATGCCTTGAATGCTGTATTTTCAAAATAAAGGCCCTATTTAAAAAAAATAGTAGAGGTATGTCCGTTCAAAAGCTACACTTGTTACTACAAGTATCAACAATTTCTCAATACTTTTTGTCCATACAGTTAGATAGCCTGTGTTAGGCCCTTCTACAAAGATGGGCTTTTTTTGATATTTGTTGTTTTGTTGCTGTTAGGTGCTGTCAAGTCAGGTCCAACGCATAGTGACCCTATGTACAACAGAATGAAATACTCCTCGACACTGTGCCCTGCCAGGCACTATGTCAGTGCTTCTCTGTTCTTCATAAGGTTTCAGGATTGCTTCGGGATTGTTTCAGGAGTGGGCTGCTAGGTCCTTCTCCCATTTTATTTGATATAGATGAAAATATCCCTCTCCCACAAAATTACATAATTGAATATCCATCATTTCTTTGAAATGTTGATCTTATAGCTATTACCAAACCATGAAATAAAATAAAAATTGTCAAGAAAGCAATTTAAGTGATATTTTATTCCTGTTGCTTTTCCAGCCATAGCCAGAGAGGTTTTTGTTTTGTTTTGTTTTGCTTTCAGTACCAGGAGATTGAACCCTAGCTTTGCACATGCTAGGCAAGTGCTCTGACACTGAGCCCTCCTTTTTTATTTTTTATTTTGACAGAGGGTCTCAGGCTGCCTCAGGTCTCAAGCCGGTGGTCCTCCTGCCTCAGCCTCCCTAGTCCCTAGGATTAGAGGTATGCACCAAGGCACTTGGCTAATAGAAATGATTCTACCTAGAAAATTTTCCTTTGTTATTTTTTTATAGACCCTTTGCAGCTTCGTTGGACCCTCACTATTCTACATGGTACTAGGGAGAAAAATTCAATATTAGATGGATTTACCTTGCACTTATTTTTATGCCATTTTGCTAAGTGCAAGGTTGTATGGATGAGCCCTAGGAGAGTGTCACAGCAAGGTCACATCCTGGTAAAGAATATAACCATTCCTTACCCAGCATTTTAAGGCCTCTGTGAACAACCTGATCACAGCCTGTGTGTGTGTAGAAAGTACCTTTTTATCCTGTTCCAGTTCATGTCAAATTAATGGTAATACTGAAAAGCTAAAAATTATTGGTCTCCAGAAACTTACTCTCTTGTTCTCTCTCCACTATCAATTTGCATACATAACAAAGAATAAGATATTGGTATTCTTTACAAAGTATTTCAACCAAGATGTGACCGATATTTACACTCAACTTTAAATCCAACAAACAACTAGAAACTGGTCTAACTTCTAGAATATATACAGTAAAGGAGGTTTTGGGGAAACGAGGGTTTGTTTCTCAGGGTAGAGATCATGCTTAGAATGCATGAGGTCCTTGGTTCAACTCCAGCACCATAAACATTAAAACTCAATATAATCTATAAATAGCCCATCTTGAAATTTTGTAGTTTAGAAATTCACTAAGTAAGTCATTTTGATAGGCAGTCATTTCTAGGTCAGGAATCTTGATTAACCTTTTTTCTGTTTTGGGCCAGAGACAGTGCTTGATTTTCTGCTGCAAGTTTTGAGGTTCACTTGATAGAAAATCCATCCATCTACACACTGCTTAATTAGGAATGAATTTTAAGTATTCAGAACCTACATATAACACTTTGACTTTTAAGAGACTAAAATGAGCAGGAGAGCAATAATTAGTTAACAGGCCACAAGTTGGCTTCACCATCTCACTGCTTCGAGAAATTTAACTAACTACTGCATTTCACTGTTTCTATCCCAAGTTAGCAATTTACCACTTGCAATGTGTTTTTGACTGGAATAGAAATGCCTAAGGCAGAGAAAAATATACCTCGGAAGCCAATTAAATACTGTTCAACTTGTAACAATCAATAAATAATAAATATGCATATCATAAAAGGGGGTACATTAAATGTAGTCATTTTTTTTTTAAAAAAGGAAATGATTGGGACATGGTGGTTCATTAATTGCAATCCAAGCACTCTGGAGGCAGAAGCAGGAGGATCACAAGTTCAAGAACAGGCTGGGCTATACAACAAGACCCTGTCTCAAAAGAAAAAAAAAATCTTGCTAATTATATGTGAAAAATAGTCTCTTCATTTTCTACCAATGACAAGTGGGGCACTTGTTTTTATTTAGAAAATATATATCTTTATTTTGACCCTTTCATCTTTGGTAACTGATAGCATAGCCAGACAGATGAAACTTGCCTCATGCTTTGAGAAAAGATAATAGACATCTAAAGATCAGGAGTCCTCAAAGACCATTAAAGTGAATAATGAAAATGTTGGTGTCATCTGTGTATTTTTAATATAATTACCTAGGAGGAAAGAAAATCCCCTAAGGCATTTCATTTTTTATATTTAAAATGTTTCTTGAGTTCATGTTGGTATGAGCTTTATATACTCCCCTCCATTCTGGTGTATTTGTCCCCTGTCCCTGCCCAGGAAGCCTTGCTTTCTGACTGGCCCTCAGTTCTGTGTTAGCTGCAAGAACAGACAGCTCAGCTTCTCCGGGGTTAAAGTTGGGCCCTTTTCACTTTATCACCAAGGCAGAAAGAAAGGGGGTTCCACAGCAATGGTGGCAGCTTTTCAATGATTGGAGTGTATTTTTACACTTGAAGTGAGCAGGTGGCATCAATGGGTTGTCTAATGACTAACAAGATAAGAGGGCAATTGATCTTTTTATTAACCCTTCTCCCCAGGTGGGTGGCAGCCTACTCCTCCCTTCTGGGTTCAGTTACATTGTTCAGTTCCAGGAATCATTTTAGACCTTTAGCTTTATTGTCTTAGCTGACACTTAAAACATAGGGGCCACAAACACAGGTATTTTGTTTCACCTAAACTCTGTCCTCTCTGTACCTCCAAATTGGTAAATACTTCATACTTTGAATCTGATATAAAATAATGTACATGCTAATGAATCTTCAATCCTATTGATCTTCTTTTCATGCTGCACTTGAACTGTGGGTTTGTTTGTCTTCCTTCTAGGTCTCAGACCACTTACTTTAAACCCCTCAACTAGTTCCGAAGAGTATGGAGCCTACATAGTTTCCTAAGGTAAATGATTAATTTCAAAATAAGACATAATGGATTCAATTATGGTATGAATTCATGTCTTATATAAACATGTTATGCTTTATCTATTGATTTTCAAATTATGATATTGAGTAATCATTGAGTAGAGGGTAGAATTGTGATCCTGGGTAAAAATGAAGGATAAGTAACTACATGTGTGACTTCCTTCTCTTCACGAGTCGGATTATCTGTTGTATGTTGCTTCAGGCTACCTAAATTTATTTAAAAAATCATTCTAATGATCTTAGGAAACTCCTGCCTTGGAATCTGCCTGGACATCACAAATCACCATCAAATAGAAATAATTAGAATTGCTACTTTCGTAAGTGAAGCCAGAAAGTACAAGGATGCATTCCTCTGCAGAGCTATAAAACATTTCGTTTAGACTCTACTGCTAGGGTGGTAGGTGAGATAGGATGGGATGCAGGGATTTATAGAGGATGTCTTTATATTTCTGTTTCCCTGAATCATCATCATCATTTACTTCCTTGGTTGTTATGGTGATTGTTGTTAGGTTCTGCTGAGTTGGTATCCAAATCATAGCAACCTTTGGTACAACAGACGAAACAGTATTGTCAGTGCTTCTCTGCTACTCACGGGGTTTTAAATGGCTTATTTTTTTTGGGAGTGGGTTGCCAGGTTCCTCTCTCATGGTTGTTGTTAGGTAATTGTGTATTCCTAGAAGCTATAACTTTTGTATTAAAGTATACCCATAGAGGATCTTCGATTCCATCTGTAGCAAAATGACTAAAGCCTAGATTTGGTACCAACCTAAATTACAGTTTGCACTATTTTAATAATCCGAGTGGTGGTTCTGTCGTGTACAACCTGTGACTGTGACCTTCAGATTTCTCATGTACAAAGGGAGACAAATAATAATACCTATTCCAACAAACTGTGGCATAGTATAAACAAGTTAGTAGATATAAAGCACTTAAGATATATTGTGTGGCACACAGTGAGCATTTATTTATTTATTTATTTATTTATTGTGGTACTGGGGTTTGAGCCCAGGGCCTTGTGCTTGTATGCTTGGTAAGTGCTGGACCACTGAGCTCTATCCTCACCCCGCCCCTTGTTTTTTTTTTTTTTTTTTTTTTTTTACTTTTTTGAGACAGGGTCTCACTAAATTCCACAGACTGCCTCTGGTCACACAGTTGTGATCCTCCTCCCTCCGCCTCCCAAACCGCTGGGATTATAGGCGTGCCCCACCATGTCTGGCTTTGTGAGTACTAAATTTCTGGATTAACTAAAGTGCTAACAGGGCACGGTGGTGCATGCCTATAATCCCAGCCACTAGGGAGGCAGAGGCAGAAGGATGGCTAGTTTGAGGCTAGAAAAAGCTTGAGGAACTTAGTGAGACCCTGTCTCAAAATAAAAAGTAAAAAATGGGCTGGGAGTGTGGATCAGTTGTAGGGACTTTGTAAAGCATGCATGCAGCCCTGGGTTCAAAACTCTAGTATCGCAAAAAATAATAATAATAATAAAATTTAAAAAAAATAAAAAGGAGATACAAAGAAAAAAAGAAAGAAAAGAAAAACTAAATTGCTGTTATTCTACCTCCTCGGTTTATTTGTCTCAGCCTCCACTTTCTTGTAGTCCACAAACTTGAAGGTTCTAAAAAATATTATTATTATTCTTTATTGGTGCTGGGTATTGAACCCAGAGCCTTGCACATGCTAAACACACATTCTCCCACTGAGCCACCTCCTCAACCCTGTGGGAATTATTAAGGGAAGCAAATTTCCAAGTCTCTTTCAGCAGCCTCTCTCCAAAGGAGTGATATTATACTTTCATGTAAATGCCAGGAAAGAAAATAATTGGCATCCCATTGCCCTTTGAATGGGTCCTGGCTAGCCCTGGGTGATGTGACACGTAAGTGACCTGAAAGCCGGTGCCCGCCAGCTCAGCACACAGTGTAGGTGGAGAATCAATTAGAAGGCTGGATACCATCTCAGAAACATGCAAACATCAACAGGCATAGAGTTTCAGGAAGCAACATAAAAAAGAACCTACAAAACAATAAGCCTTTCAGGGGGGAAGGAGGCACAGTTCTTCCAAATCAGAGTGATGATGATTATTATCACCATTAGAGCTTAATGACCTATACAGGGCTAATGACTTCATGTGTCCAGTAGATTTTCCAATAGTCGTGTTTCCACTCACATTCATTCTCCTCTTCTAAGAAGCATAATCATGGTGCGAATAGGTCAGAAAAGAACAAGTCATTGGATTTCCTTCTTCCCATCAGCAAAACCATTTTCCTTCTCTCACTACCACCCATCCCCCTGTCTGGTTTTTTGGCTTTTGAAGGCTTTTTGTTGTTGTTTTTGTTGTTGTTGTTGTTGTTGTTGTGTTTTAAATGCTGGGGATCAACCAGGGCCATTGTGCATAGGCAAGTACTCTACAGCACCTAACACCAGAAGGCAGGGTCTCTACCACTTCACTATACCCCCAGCCCAAAAGTTTGTTTCTCATTTGCACCATTCTCCTGTTTCCATTCAGGACTGAAGGTAACCAATCAGAGCAAAGAAAATTAGACTAGGGATATTTTTATAGAACCCTGGAACACCAGGTTCAATCCAAAATTGGTCATTACTACACCTGAACCTAGTTTTTCATTTCCAAAATGTAACTGGTCACTATCGTATCTGTTTACACAGTAATACATCAGTATTCTATCTGCAAAGAAGGTAGTAAAGAAAAAATATGTGAAATTGATATTTTACATATGTAGAGATATAATGTCTTATTTTATTTAGATATTTATTACAAATGCTAGCATTTACTTTAGCTGTATTTTATTTTAACAATCCAAATGCAGAATATGGTATTGCAAGGTTTAGACATCTACTGAGCAATTTACAATTATTGATTAGCGAATAAGTAATACCTAAATTGAGCTTAGAATCTTTTTGATTAACCATATTATTGTAACTCTGTGTGTGTGTGTGTGTGTGTGTGTGAGTGTGTGTGTGTGTGTGTGTGTGTGTGTTGCTGGGAATTGAACACAGTGCCATATGCATGCTAAGCCCATGCTCTACCACTGAACTATATCCCTAGCCATATACTATGATAATATTTATATTGTATAACATTAGTCAATATTGATGTTCACTGCTAAAGTCATCTAAAAGGACAAAAGTTGGCAAGGTAGAAATAATGATGATATTTCTAAAGAACAGACATGAATAATAGGTTATTTATTGGAAAACAATATTTCTTGTAAAAATAATAGATATCAAATATAATTCTTGCATATTTCTTTCATTTTCCTATTTTTCAAATTATAACCAGAAAATCTTGCAGGTCTTATTAGTACACATTATATTGGAAGCAAAGCAAGTAATAATTACTGTGGGTAGGATGATATTAGATATTAAGGCAATGCTTTAGTGTAATACATAAGAAATTCTATATTGTTTTATATTAAAATATTCCAGCATAATTTTTCTGTCTAGGGCTATCAATAAACCTTGATTGCTATGGTAATGTAAGAAACATGAATGGGTAATAGCTATTCCCTCTAACCATCATTTCAGGAAAGTGTCATTTTTAAAATATATGGCAAGGAAAGAGTTTTGGGGCTCTAGCCCCAAATCTGCATCTGAACTTTCTGAGTGATTTTGAGTAATTATCCTCTATCTGACTAAAATTTTTGCTGTACCATTTGAGGAAATACGTAAAGGGATCTCAAAATTGAAGGCTGGTTTTTAGGAAAAGAAAAAAATCTTCCAAGCAATGAAAATATTTAGCAGATTGTAACGTGCACCAAATCCACATGCTCCTGTTCATATTTCCTTCCATCCATCTGCCTACTACTCTAACCCACCAGTCCCCTTGCTTCAAGACTGGAAGTTTAGTTTAAAATGGATCCTTTTCATATTCACTGAAAACTTTAGCTCACTAATAAAGTGCAAACTAAATTTATTTTTTAGTCTTACCCACAAGATATGCATCCCCACCCCACCCTGTTTTTTTTTCTTTTTCAGGAATTGAAGAGATCTTTGTGTGAAAAGGTTTTTTGGGGTCGGGAGGATAACTCAGTGACAGAATCATGTGATTAGCAGTTTCCATGCCCTGGGTTCAATCCCCAATCCCCCTCCCCCCAAATAAATGAAAAATATAAAACATAAAATTACTTTTATTAGGAGTCTATGTTTCCAAAACTTTTCCAAACAAAGAAGTACAAAAGGAGCGTAAAGTGTGGTCCTTGATCTCTATAGGTTCTTTACAGAAATAAACAGTGTATAAAAAGTAAATATTAACACCAAAGAATATATCTATATAGTCATTTTAGTATAATAAATTATTTGATAGGAGATGTGATTAATGAATAGAGTGTGGATACCATGTGCTTTCCTGGGTTAAATAACTAGAAATACTATGTGTTTATATCATCCAGCATGTATGTTATGAGCTCTTTGGTCACTGAATGCAAAGCAAGACAAGAAAGGAGTTGAAGGGTCTGGGTCTGAATTTGGGTCAGTCCCAGGAGGCAAGTCTTTGGTTCTTCTAGGCTGAGGGAAAGCACAGATACACATGCTACCAAAGTCTCCAGCTTAAATGGAGTCCAAGGCTCCCCCTCAGATTGCAGCAATGCTGACTCCAGGATGAACAGAGAGAATTCATTACTTTCCAAGAGAGCTGCAAATATTACAGCTGAGTTCCAGCCTCTAAGACACAAATGTTGGTCTTGTGAACAAAGTTCACTAAGTACAGTAAACCCACCCGGCTGAAATCCAACCCAGAGGCTTGGAGGTCCATCAGGCATTAGTGTTCTCTCCCTGAGGACTCAGTTTCCTTCACTGTCCCTGTTGGGCCGTCAAGCTGCTTCTCTTGGCTTCTGACCAGCCACAAAACAAACCTGTTGAGAAAGCTTTGTGACATTGACCTTAACACAGAGAGCCTTGAAAATGTAGATGATTTATCTATTTCATACCTAGGTCTATGAATTAACTATATGCCATCAAAGGAAAAATGAGATTATACTCATATTAACTACCTAAAACTTGACTCACACAAGGAAAATTAAAATTTTTAAATGATGTTGAAATTTTAAGTTGCATTATGTTGTGAAAGTAAACTGTGAGAAGGACAAATAACACATGTTCTCACTCATTTGTGGTAATTAGAAAGTTAATGTCATTGTTGTTGTTGTTGTTAGGTGCCGTGGAGTCAGTATCCGACTCATAGCGACCCTCATATGGTTTTCAATGGCTGACTGTTTCGCGATTGCCTTGGGAGTGAATTGCCAGGTCCTTCTCCCATTTTTTGCGGTGCTCGGAATTGAATTCAAGACCTCAGAGACTGCAGCGCGGTGCTCTACCAACTGAGCTAAATCCCAGCCAATGTCATAGGAGAACAAAGTAGAATAGTGGTTGCTAAAGACCAGAAAGGAAGAGGAACAGAAAGAAGTCAGATAAGGGGTACCAAAACACAGTTAAATGGTTTTCTGTTGGTTATAACAATCTATGATATATTTCAGAATAGCTAGAACAGAAGATTATGAAAATTCCCAATACACAGAAATTACTAATATTTGAGGAGAAAGAAATGCTCATTACACTGATCTGATCATTACTCATTGTATAGATGTATCGATTTGTAGAACTGTACCTTCTAAAGATGTACAAATACATATGTTTCAATTAAAAATAGAGGGCTAGGTATATAACTCAGTGTAGCAGTTTGCCCAGCAGGCACCAGGCCCTGTGCTCTATCCCCAGCACCACATACATACATACATACATACATACATACATACATACATACACACACGCGCGCACACACACACACACACACACAACCATGAGTTCCTGATGACAATAATTATGCTACCATTATTTACTGAGTTTCTTTTCTGCCTTCCACCATTATATGCTTTAATTTGTACATATCTCATTTAATTTTCACAAATTTATATTACTAATAAGATATTATCCTGGGTTTAAAGATAAAGAAATGAGGTTCAGAAATTTAATTTGATCAAATGTAACAACAAGCAAATATGGCAGAGCCGGGATTTGAACCCACATCTCTATGAGGCCAAAGGCCATGCATGCTCTTTCCATTATGCACACTATCTTTCAGACACTGTTGCCTCACTGTCTAATGATGCTTTTGTTATATACTGAGGTACCAGAAAGATGACTGAGTTGACAGTTTTATTGCATGCATGTACATTAACATCAACCAATACTTATTATTTAGTCCCATGAAGTCAATGAATGTTTTGCAAGCAGATGGGCTCCAGATTCAGAAAAATCAATGAATATTTGAGTAAGTATGTGAATTATGAAGAGTAAAAGCATTATATATGCTTTTTCTTGGAAGTAAAGGGAAAGATATAGTGTTAATAAAATAGACCCAATGTTAATGACTTAAATCCGCTCAAAGTAGAAATCAATCTGATTTTAAGTTAGGTTGATTTTGCTCACTCCATGAACTCATTTCCCAGTGGAGTTTCTTAATTTTGACATTCAAAATATAGAATCCTGTTCATGGCTCTTTGCTCCCCAAATCAAGGGCAGTTTACTTTCCAATCTTTTCTCTTTTATTAGTCACATTCATATAAGGCTCACTTGGCCTTGTTTTCACATTCTTTGTGCTCTTACATGCTGGCTAACACATTGCTCTTACTGTTGAAAGATCTTCCATTGATTTTACCTTTTCTTCCTTGTGTCTATCCTTTGTACTCAGCTTGCAAGATCTAAAGTTCTGATTTTGCCCAAAGTCTTCCCAATTAATTAGATATAAAACATTATGGTGCTTTTATAGAAATCATCTTTCCTTATAGCCAAGGTTATTACCGATAGTAAAATGTATTTATTTTGCATATAGCAATAATTTGAACAGTTAAATTGTACTTTTCCTTGATCGAATTTTTCTGACTATAGTAGAAATTTTATTGTAGAAAATTTATAAATACCAAAACATACAAGAAATAAAAGCTATAGTTTATGCAAACACCCAGAGGAAAATATCTTTAACATTTTGTGTATTTCTTTCTAGTTCTTTAATTTTTTAATCTTTCCTTGACTTAATATATTTTAACCCACAAAAAGGAGATACAGCTCAGTAATAGATTGCTTCCCTAGTATGCACAAGGCCCTGAGTTCAATCCCAGAACCACAAATATATACACTTGGATAGATAGATACATAGATACATAGATACATAGATAGATAGATAGATAGATAGATAGATAGATAGATAATCATATTATCCTGCTTTCTTTCTCCTAAAGTTAAACCTTCTAAAATTTGGTTTCACTCAGTTCTTTGGTTTCACCCAATTCATAAGAGCCGAGTAACCAGTAGGAAGTTTGGCTGACAAGAGGCCTGATAAAGCGTTGACTCACAGATGCCTAGAGGTATTCAAACTTTATGTTTACAGAAACGTAATTCCATATGATCATTTGTGCAACTCCTGGGTAATTCTTCTCTTTGCCTTCATCATGTGTTTATTTCCTATTAATTAAAACTACACTGTTGCCAAGTACAGTGCCACATGCCTGTAATCCCATGGATTCCAGAGGCAGAGGCAGGAGGATGATGTGTTTGAGGCCAGAGGCAGTCTGTGTAATTTAGCAAGATCTTGTCTCAAAATAAAAACAAACAAAAAAGGGGCCTGGGATACATCTTAGTGGTAGAGCATTTGCAAAGCATGTGCAAGGCCCTGAGTTCAGCCCCCCATAGGACCAACAGAGAAAAAAGAAAGAAATACACCTATACTGTTATTATGTAGAAATTAGGAAAATATAATAATCTCAGATTACATAATAAGATATTACATTATAAAATAATACATCTGTCTCCTTGATTCCTAAATTAAATTATAGATCATAAAAAATAAAAACAATGCCCAACTTTGCAACAATGAGTTGCAAATGCCCTCAGTGAGTTTAGTCCCCTCTTGCGGGCCCATGTTAGCTACATGAAGGTAATATTTTCTTGTTCACTTTTCACAGTGTAGGTATACAGTCTGCTTCCCTTCCCATCCTAGTTTATTGTATCAAGACTTAATCAATTTTGTAGCCAGGTGTGGTGGCAAACATAGTATTTGATTATTCCACTCAGGTTTAGACATTTGTCCAATTTGTATCTTTTACTAACTACAAACTTTAAAGACACTTTCTGTAAGAAGCAATTGAAGTGTCACCCTCATAAGAGAAACAGTTTTACTGAACAAATTTTTCTCAACTATTCAGCACCCAGCACATAGCATGTCATCATGAGCTATCTGTAAATGAATAAATAATATCCTTTAAGGCATCTAAGCATGTCGTCAAGCAAGCAGCACTACTGACTGACAGGGGCTAAAGCTATCATAGCTTGCTTGAGATGCAAAAAACTTTCCATTCTGCAAAAACAGGTTTCCTTAGATGTGGTCTATAACTCTCCTACCTATAACAAATAGCATTACCTGTACCTTTTCATAGTACCTAAAAAAGATTTCTTGTATTATCAAAGTTAAATCCTAATTCTGGAAACTAGCAAGTATAGTCATGCATCTGTCTATAGAATGGATTTTACAGCTGAAGTTATAGCTCAACTCTGAGCACCATCAAGGCATGAGAACTGAGCAGCTGAGAGTGTTGAGGTTCCATAGGCAATGAGGGTTCAAGGGGACAATCATGAGGTGTCAGGACAATCAAGACACCACAATATTTTAAAATACAGACAGTCTGCACCAAGACAGATATTGCTAGCAAGAGGTCTGTGTTTTATTGAAGTCTAAACTAATTCCCCTCGTTTTATGCTACTGAATGGTTCATTTGCTTTTGGAGCCTCAGGGGGTAAAGGGGAGGGAAACAAATTAAGTTAAAACTGTAAAGACTTGTTAAAATGACATAAGGTGTGTGTAGCTCTCTTATTGTTATATGATACATTGGGAGAAAAAAATCTATGGGAATTTCCACCCTGACTGACTCCTTAACAACTCACAGCTGAAACACATAATGAAAATACAGAGAAAACCAAACGTACTATGTAATATTATAAACTAATCACTGTTTCATTTCTGGAAATTGTATTGGCACCGGGGTGAGAAGTAGATGAAAAAGCTCCAAGAAAAACAAAGATATCCCTCTGTAAATCAGTAAATTTACAGATTAATGAAGAGGCAGACTTTGCTGTGAAGGACTTAATACTCAGTGATTATGAGCATGTCCCTCCATAAGGGCAGCCACTTAAGAGTTCCAATGAGGGACTTGTATATGTGCCTGGAGAAAAAAGGAAACAGAAACATTTATGACTTTTGCACCACCCAATATACACAAAAACACATCCTCTCCTAATCCCTGTCTATAAAACTTTATTTACATAGTCATAAATTGGGAAATCTCAAGCATAAAATTCTATATCTATTAAATATACAATGGTTTAATGGACTAGTGACTGTGGCAGGCCTGCTTATTTTTGTTTTTCCTGGCAGCAAAAGATAAGAAATTATAGGGAATCCATATTTCTAAAGGCAAAAAGTAGCTCCCAGTCATTTGTGGCATCATTAGCAATGTTGGGATGTCCCTTAAGGACAAAACACATAAATGTACTCATGTCACTTACAATTGTGTCAAGGAGAAAACCAAAATGAACTTGCAAAGTCATGCACTAGCTCAATTTTAGAAGGAAAAAAATCTTCCTTTGAAGGAAACGAAATCAATCCCCAGTTCAAATTAAATTTGGACTATTCTGTGAAGCTCCAATACACAGCTCCAATAACAATCAGTACTTACGGACTTACGGTGCAGGCAAATAATGTTTCATTTAAAAGAAATTAAATGAGGATTACTGACAGAGAAAGTTTTGATGCTATTTTGTCATTAGTTAAACTTAAATCATGGCATTATTGGCCTAGTCTTACATCTCAATCCTCACTCTCCCTCTCCCTTTTTCTTCCTCTTTTTCTTTTTTTCTTTTTCTTTCTTTCAATGTCATAGGAGCCCTTTGCTTGGTTGGGCTTCTCTCTTAATTTTATTGAAGCCTTGTCATGCAAATGTACCATAAGTGTAGCCAGAAGATTTCCGTCACATGCAAAATTTAGCTTAAATGTTACTAGCATGAAATACTTTGTTATGCACAAACCTTTGGTTTGCTGACATTCTTCTTAGTCTGTTCTCATGGTAATTCATTATCTCGTGATATAGATTTCCAAGTATCATCTTTGTATTGATTTTTATATCTTTAATAACCACTCCACAGAAGATGGCTCCACTGGTGTCATTGATCGCATCAAAAATTCAAGGCTTACAGAAATACTAGAGGGCTCATTGGTAGCAGTACATTTCAGACTTAATCTTAATGCAGTCTTAATCTTCTGCATTAAACCTACCTGAAGGTTTCCTCTTGGAACCAACAAGGGGAAGTTTAGTGCTTCACTGAGAAACACCTGGTGAGAATATGCAAGAACGTTGGAATAAATGGACTACAAACTTGAAAATGTCACCTAAGAAAATATTCAGATATTAAGGGCAAACTTTCATCAGCCTCTCCACACATGGACCTTGCTTTCCCTTTGTGTAGCCTCTGGCTCCTCCATGGTTTGCTTACACATTTTACAATCAAAACCGTCTAAGCCCTCATAATTCTAAAGCATATGCAAAACTGGGGTTTGACAACTTCCCATTTTAACAATATGTGAGATCCCTCTGGAGAAACTCAGAGTGAATACCCCCCCTGTTTAAATGACTTTAAAATAAAAAACAAGCGTTAAGCTTCTTGGTGTAAGGTTTTGTTTCTTTCTGTGGGAAGACAAGCAGTCATTTTGAGAGAAGGTAGAAAAAGAGAAGCAAGAAGAGAAAATTTGCATATGAGCTGTTTCTTGGCAGGGTTTAGAAAGAAGAACTACACAAATCCGCTGGTTCAGTATTATCGTGGCTGCTGCATCCAACACTGTGGACGATGTGGAGTGTTAAAGACAATTAGTGTTAAAGTGAAGATTTTAGAACGACTAGAAAACCCCATGAGCAGCAGAGAAGCACTAAGGGTCGCTATGAGTCGGATATGGACTCAACGGCACCTAACAACAACAGAAACAGGAAGCGATGGATTGAGGATGAAGGCCACAGTGAGATATGTTAAAGGACATGGTAGTAAATTTTTTATATTTAGTATTTAGGTTCTTTAATCTTAGGTGTAGAGTAATTGTTAACTCACCAGAAATTGCCCCTGCAAATGTCAAAGTTTCTAACTTTTTATTGAGATACACTAACCTCATAAACAAAAGAATAATAAGGTACATCTTTAATGTAATTATTAATTCACTATTAGAATTACTGCTGGATTATCTTGAAAGTGTGACTTACAATTTAAGTGTAGATTTCAATTTATTGAGGATATGGTATTTAAGGAACTAGCAAATGCTTAAAATTATACAAATTATTTTTGTATTCAAGATGTTGCTTCTGTTTCATAATAATCTGCTTCACAAAATCTATGGGCCATGTATCTGATCCACAAATACCCATGTGCTGATGAAATTGCCATTTATATTATTGCTGTCACATCCTTCTTTGCTATGCAGCCTACAGCTTTCAAACGTGGGAAAGAAAAATGTTTTCAAGCAATTTCATTATAGATGGTTTGACCTTGTTACGATCTGTCTGCCTTTTGGGCTGCCCTCTCACTAAATAGTCTCTGATTTTGCTACAGTTTCTCAAAATATCTTGTCATCCACTTTTCTGCCTCTTCCACTTGTCTTCTATTCCCTTCCCCCTTTCCTTTTTTCCTACCTTGGTTCTTTTACCAAGCTTCTACTTCATTCGACTCCTTTCTCCCTTTCTTCCCTTCCTCTTTCCCTTATCAGGTTATTTCCTGAACACAAAGTTGTAAGTTTGAGACAAACTATGTTTATCCTTTGGCTATTTAAAATAATAACTCAAGGGTCCCCCAATATCTTTTAAAAGAAAGGCATATGCTTACATAAAATGAAAGGAAACGTTTTGCTAAATTCAGCTGCTACAAAATTTGAACATAGTTTTTCCAGTGCTGAGAAATTTTTTTGTTAAACTTTGCCTTTTATTTCTTTATTTTTTCAATACAACAGAAACTGTTAATAGTCTCTGTTGTCTTCAGTCTAGAAAACAAAACTTTTTATCAATAATTAATATGGAGTATAAAATTAATTTTTAATTTATATTCAATGTGTTTTTTGGTGCTGGGAATTGAACCTAGGGCCTTGTATGTTTAATTTTCTATTTTTGAAAACTTCAAAATACTACATAAAGAAAATATGAATCTCCACTCTTAGTACTCTAGAAGAAAGTTAGCTTTCAACACTAACCAGCTTATTTCTGAAAAAAAATTCTTACCTTTTTAAAAGCATTATCTACTTTTAACCATAATGAAGAAAGTTTTACTCATTAATTAATAATATCATTAACTACATTTGATCATCAACCACTAATCAAATAATTGACATATAATAAAATACCCCCAAGCAAAAATACATGTAATTTAAAAATTTTGAGTTTTGTATTCAATTCCTCCTTAACAGTTTCAAAAGCTACAGAAATGAGAATTAACAGAGTTTTCCAACCAAATTAATTTTGTGGAAAAAAAAGTTTTTTATACAAAGGTCTGGCCTTGAACTTGCCATGTAGCCCAGGCTGGCCTCAAAGTTGCCATCCTCCTGCCTCAGCCTCCTAAGTACTGGGAGTTAGAGGTGTGAGCCACTGTGCCTGGCTGAATTCTTTTAAAATGTGAGGTTTATATATGAAATGGTCCAGAAGTGAAATATGAGTTTTCATGTTTTCAAAACTTCCACTTTCAAGCTTTCTCTTGGTCATAACTTGGTACCTGTCGTGCTCTTCACATGGAGGCCCCACACCATTCTGTAGAGGGAGCCAGCTTTGGAATCTTTATTGATCCCATTATTGAGAGAAAATTGCATGTGCTTTTCGATTTGTCACTCCAGAATTCTGATAAATTATAAATCCAATGCCCAATGGGCAAAACTAGCATTCTAACTTCCCATCAGATAATAACAATATCGGCCGTGTTTCAAATAACTATAATTCTTTTACTTGTATTATACCGAATTCTTACAAAGGCACAATGTGAGAAGAATTACTATCTTAATTTTACAGATGAGAAAATTTCAATTAAGTCATGTTATAAAAATTCACAAAATCAATAGTTATACCATGCAGCTCTTTCTCTTCCATTTCCAATTAGTAAAAGTTTCTATTTTGTTTCATTTAGTGTGGCAAGATTACTTACCATGAGATCTACTCTCTTAAAATATTTTAAGTGATGATATGACTTATATGGGCAATTTCATACAACATATATCTAGAATTTATTCATCTTACATTAACTGAAACTTTATGCTTGCTGATAAGCAACATTCCATTTCTTCCTCCTCCTTGACTCTGGCAACCATCATTCTATTTTTCACTCTGTGAATCTGACTATTTTAGATACTTCATCCGAGTGCAACCATGCAAAATTTTTCTCCTGTAACTGGCTTATTTCACTTAACATAATATCCTCAAGGCTCATCCATGGCATGTATTGCCAAGTTTACTTCCTTCTGAAGGCAAAATAATATTCTACTGCAGATACATACTACAGTTTCTTAATCCATTCATCTGTCTATGGACATTTATGTTGTTTCCCCATGTTGGCTGATGCAAATAATGCTACAGTGAACATGGGAATGTAAATATTTGTTTGGCATCTTGATTTTATTTCATTTGGATAAATACCCAGCAGTGAGATTGCAGGATCATATGGTAGCTCTATTTTTAATTTTTGAAGTAACCTTCATAGTATTTTTCATAGCAGCTACACCATTTTGCATTCCCAACAACAGTGTGCCAAGATTCCAGTTTCTCCACATTCTTGCCAACACTTGTCTTTTGTTATTTTGATAATACTAAGCCTCTGAAGTAAGAGATGATATCTCATTGTGACTTTGATTTGCATTTCCCTGATGATTAGTTATGTTGAGGAATGTACCTGTTGATCATTCATGTGTGTTAGGTTGCTTCTCACTCTGGTGATTGTTTCCTTTTCTGTGCATAGTCTTTGTAGTTTGATGTCCCACTTGTCTGTTTTCATTGTGTTGCACAAATGTTTTATATCAACAATTTTTAAAAGTATATATTGTCAGCCAGGCTCCACAATACACATCTCTAATCCCAATGAGTCAGAGGCTGAGACAGGAGATTGTGAGTTCAAGGCCAGAGGCAGCCTGCACAATTTAGCAAGACACTGTCTCAAAATAAACAATAAGTAAATAAATGAGGGACTAGGATTGCAGATGTGGTAGAACACATGCCTAGCATACCTGAGGCTCTGGGTTCAACCCTGCATTCCTGGGAAGAAAATATATCGTGTATTGGTTATACTGGTTTATCATTGGTTATATTCCCAGAACATTATTTTGTGTGCATTATATTTCAAACCACATAACTAATAATACATATTTCATTTTTTAATCAAAATTTACAAATACAGATGCTGGGGTTGTAGCTCAGTGTAGAGCATTTACCTAGCAAGTAGGATGCCCTGGGTTCAACCTCCAGAAACAGGCACAATTTACAAATACAACAACAAAATATTTCAAAGCTTAAACAAAAATTGCATATTTTTACCCTAAAAAAATGGTCATTCTCAATGCTTGACTTTGACAAGTTATAATTTCCTAAGATTTTCTTTATGATTTCAAATTCTCCAGGCCCAAAATCAGACCTAGAGTCAGAAGCTTAGGAAGGACACTTTGCAAAAGCGGTTTTAAGGGTTGGGAGTGCAGCTCAGAGTGCTTGCCTAACATGCTCAAGGCACTGGGTTTGAGTCCCAGTACTGCCAAAGAGAGAGGGAAAAGAGAGAGACAGAAGTTGAGAGAGAGTAGAGAGGATATGCATGTAATATTTCCTCATTGATTGACTATGCCACTGGGCATTTGAAAAGTCGCTCCTTTTCCTTTACTAACAAGGAACAAAATGGTCAGAAACAGGACTTGAAATTGTATTTCCTGGCTTTTACCAAACTGTCTGAATGTGGCTCCAATCAGGTGAAAGACACATAAAGATATGTGCTGTAAGAAAGGATTCCCAGGTGTCAGGTTTTCCTGCAAACTTCAGGACCTTCTTTCTTAGGTGCCTCAGACAGGTGTGTATTTTACATCCGTTCAAATGGAAAGGGCAGTACTTATGCAGATGTATGACTGCATATGGTCAGGATTTAGATGAGTGATACTTGCACCTGGAAATCAAATATCAGCATAAGCAGCCCCGTCCCCTTGCCAAGAGCAGCACCCACCTAAAAGGGTAGGGGAAAGAGCTACTGGCCAAATGTAATCCAGATGTCTCCCTCATCTCCCTTCCCCATACAACCTTCTGTGGTTCTCTTGTCCTCTGGCAATATTTCTAAGTTTTTAAGGAAGATAAAGAATCCAGAAAATAGAAATAAATATGTTTTAAAAGGAGAACAAACACATTACACACTGAGCAATAAAAGCTTTTTGTTATTGTTTGGTTTTTTAAAAAGTTTAATTTTCATTATCTTTTCCAAAAACATAACAGACTGGTGTAGTAAACCCTGGTCAAAAATTTAAAAAGAGTATTCTTTTTAGCGTAATTCTCAGATTGAGGAAGGCAATTTTTGAATTATCACAGAGTGTCAATAATGCCCCAGCTGCCTGTGCTGATTCTGACTTTTACATCATGTTAACTGTCCATTTATTATGTTTTATACTCAAATCTAATATGTTGGCTGAGCTAGCTCACTAGTGAACGATCTTGTTTTGTCTTTTCAAGATGCTTTCTTCCCCTTTAGGCATGTCATACCACCTCTTCATACATATATATTCAGGCAGATGAAAAGGTAAACTGCTATAAATATGTTACTTTTTGATCACTCTGAAACAGTAATTAATCATTCAAAGTCTCTAGTATAGCTTTATAAAAACAGCCCAGAAATTGGGAGGGTAGAGCAAGAAGGCAGGGTAAGCCTATTCAGAAATGAAGGAATGAAGTGAAAGTTAAAGTTGAAACTCACCACTACACATGAATTCTTCTATATAGGAGAGAATAGCTAAGAGTCAGTTTAAAAGAAGAAGAAGAAGAAGAAGAAGAAGAAGAAGAAGAAGAAGAAGAAGAAGAAGGAAGGAAGGAGGGAAAGAACAATAACTTTATTGGTTCATGTTTATCCTTCACAATGTGTAGACAAAATGCTCACACAGAAGCAAAGTTTAATGAGAGATGGCAGATGCTGGTGATTAATTTTTTTGTAGGTGATCTACAAATGTGGTGTTTGACATGAAGATAGCAGGTAAAGTAGTCTGACTTTTGCATAGTTATTCTGTTACTTGGCTCTTGTTCACATCAGTGTGTTGCTCCTCAGGTTTTCCAAATACATCATTAACTGTTTAAATACTTGACTTTTATGATCTTCCAGTCAGTCAAGAGCTAAGAGAGCTATCTATATTCTGAAAAAAAAAATAAGTTGCTACCTTTATTTTATTGAATGTCATTATCAGTGTTAGCATAAAGAAAATTAAGATAGAAAAAAAGTTGTATAAACTTCATAAGAAAAAAAGTAAGCAGTCATTGTCTTGAAATGTATGCATAACAAGGGGAGCACTGTGTCAGGCAGACAGGGGTTGGATTTCCTACTCCTCCTTCACCAGCTACACTCTTGGTCTCTCTGGGGCTTAATTTCCTCCTTGGCAAAATGAATATAATCATTTTTGTGAACTTTAAACAAACAGGAGAACACAGAAAGGCATTTGGTATTCGGTCAGCTCTTGTTCAGTGTGATATCTCCTTGCTAAAATGTTTTCTCTTCAAAATATTTCTAACAATTTCTTTTTAGGTGCTAGTCCCCAAACTGAGAACTTTTGTTCCAAAGCTCTTCCAAAGACAGTCCTGAAAACCCAGTGCTGCAGCTATTATCTGATTTCAAATTGAAAAGATGTTTTCCTCCTGCCTCTATCCCCTCCCTCACTGAATTATAAAGGTGTTGGGAACAATTTGGTCTTATTTTATTTGTTGGGAATTCTCTTTTTGAGAGACAGCTTCCTAAGTTAGTAAAATATATGGGCAGCAAATAACTGGAAATGCAACCAACCCCTGAGCAATTGGCACTCAGCTAACTACTTTATAAGAAGGTAACAAAGCTGGATCAGAAGATGGATGTGTACGAAGACAATTTAAGTTTTTTTCAGGAAAGGGTCTTCAGTGTCATTATTTATTGCCTATAGGAAAAAAAATACCACTGCTCCTCTTAATAAAAGAAAATGGAATTAAAGCCTACTTTAGACTTATTTTTCAGGATTTTCCAGATAATTGAAAGAGGGGAAAAGAAGTTTCTTCCTTTTTCCTTTCTTCCTTTTTTTTTTTAATTCAAATGCACTCAAATCAAAATAAACCCTATTAACGTTCTTCATTGCTAAAGAAAAAGAATTATATGCATATACTTGGTCATATTAGTAGGATGCCCCATCAAGAAATCTTGAAAAGATTGATATTTAAAGTGCTATCCTCTTGGGTGGAAGGCCCCTCAAGTACAAATGTACAATAGTTGCATTTTTTCCTTCTCTTTCTTTTCTTTCTTTGCAGCAAACATGTAATATAGGCCCAGAGATATCATGCTAGCCAGCATCCTTTCTCTCTATTCAGTGCCTCCGTCTTCCTCTCCCCACTGCTCATTACCGCTCCCAATTTGTACACCCAAGCCACCCCCGCCCCCGCCCCCGCCCCTACCTCCCGCCCAGCTCTAGCAGTGTGAAAGGAGAAAAGCCTCTGAGATTCTGGGCAGCCTATCAGTTTGCTAAGGTTCATTTTAGCTAATCCAGACATCCCACACAGCAGGGGGAAAACTGCTGTATCTAGTGAAACAAGAGCATGAATAATTAAAACTCTGTTATTAATGAACTTCCAGTCGTTATGTAAATGAAACTGATTTCAAGTCTAATTTGTCAGCCTGAATTCTTTTTCTGTTCTCCCTTTGTCTAGGACAAGAACTCATCATAATGGACTTGATAATAAAACACTAGTAGACATGCTGTGTGCAGTGCCCGTCTGAGTTAGAGCTTTTAGAGTGGTTAATTGATACAGTTACTCCAAAACAAGTCTATAAGGCATTTTGTATGGCTCTAGGTTTTAAAAGCCACTCTTTTTCCCTTTGACAGGGCTGCCTATTCTCTGCACATACCTCATTACCATTTACCTTTACATGAGGGGTAGCATATAATTACCGCCTTGTAAATAGTTTCTTTTGCAATATCCATGATGTTCAAAGACAGCAGAGTTCAAAAAGGTCCAGGGGAAAGGAAGTCTGCAGTCTTCTGAGAATGACAGCCACCAGGGAGAGAAAGAAGAGAAAAAGGAATAGTTGACAAAGAGCAAGACCACTATGTCCCAGTCGCCCACTATTCCACCATAGTGTGTCACTCATGCTATTGGTAGCATTGTCCAAGTGATAGTCGATGTCAGTGGTCACAAAATTCAGCTATATTGTTTAGATCCACTGTATTGTTGGTAAAAATCTTTCACTGTTAAAGCGACAGCTTCAAATATGACAATCTGGTTTTCTCTGGTTACAAATATTTTACAAAACATAAAAGCAATAGTTCTTTCAATAGAAAGCTCTTCAGCTATGTCAATTCACTGAATATTTACTGAGCTGGGATCCTTAGATTTCAATTTTGAGAATGCACGTATATTAATTTTAGGGAAATATATAAATTAGATATCAAGAATTAATATTTTAGATTTTTGGCATATGAGTTTATCTCTATCAGACAATATATAAATTAAGGAACAGAAATTAGTTTTGGTTATATTTGCTATATTAAGTAGTCAATTTTATTCTAGGGTTAGAAGGAGAAAAGAATTGTTCCTTCAAAAAAATTCTGGTTTTTAAGCTGCGAGTGTTAATTATGTAACTCTTCTTATTTTTTTATTGGACTCATAGTATGAAATAATGCTAAAAACTGAAAACTTTTCTAGATCCTCCAAATGTTGAGGCACCAACTATTAGCAAGTTTTAGATCTTCTATGGGCATCTACAGTTCCTTTGTGTCATTGAAATCAGAGAACTGTTGTTTCATTGTTTAGCTCTGCTGACTTTTGTTATTTTGTACCATTGCTTTGTTTATAGTACCAAAGAATAAATAGTGTCGTAATCGCTTTTGTCCAAACAATGAAAAATGGAAATCTAAGCATCTGCCTAAATGATATAATCAGTGCCGTAGGGATGAGTCATTATACACTCATTCCGCACATATTTTTGGTCAATTGAATGACCCTCAATGAGGTGATGGAAATAAAAATTTTAAAAGAGAGAATCTTTTCATAAAAGCAGTGGAGAACAGTTAACTAATATTTATAACATGCTGTGAAACATATTATAATTGAGGAATATATTCTGTATCAATCATGTTGTGTCACAGAAGTATTCCAAAAGTAATCACCAAGCCAGGAAATACAATGCTTCCAGGAATACCATCTCTGTATCTTTGTCTGATGGCAAAATATTACATAGCCCAAGTCCACTGCTGAGGTTGTCAAGTGCAAGAGTCTCCTTTTAATTTGATACCTTTTCTCCTGGGTGCATTATATAACAACCTGTTTCTCAATTTCCTTGTTATTCCTAACCATGTTTGATTTTCATGATATAGAAGTATAATTTGAAGTTACAGTTAAATAAATTCAGTTCCCCACAATTTGGAACTTGGCTGGCCCATGACATCACAGCAGAGACAGCCCAAATTGATGTCTGATGATGCCAGCTTTGACCCTGCCTGTGTGACTGTTCTGCATGTTTGTCACACTTGCATGGAAGAGGTTCATCTCTATTGTGCCTATGCCAAACCATGCTAAAATCACTTCCCAGTTTCATATTGTGATAAAACCTAGAGTTCATCTGAATCAATCTAAACCTAGCAACTACCCCCATTAAAAGACAAAAGCAATCCAGTGATAAGTGCAAGATATTCGATAGCATAAAACTTATATCTCTCTCTCTTTCTCTTTCTCTCTTACACACACACACACACACACACAATATCATTCTGCTGTCTATTGATAATATGGCTCAGGGGGCTAGCAACTCTGTTCATTGTAATTCTAGCCAACTCCAGAAGAAGTCATAAAAATATGTAATCTGAAATTAAAGTCAATTAAACTACGCTGCTTCTTCGGAAAGTTAAAAGGAAAATACACATAAGTAATAGAAATCAATTATTGTGTATTCCCAGTCCTGTTCTTATAAACTAGAGAGGTAATCGATCACTCTAGAGATTTCTACAAGGTAATTACTGTTTATTCTTTAATGATAGTACCATCTACCTCTTGTCCTTCACAACAGCCCTTTGCAGCTGCCACCTTGAAGAAAGCCAGTAAGCTACAGTTTTTCTTGTTGTTGTTGTTGTTTGTTTGTTATTTTTATTTTTAAATAAAGGACTGGAAGAAAGTTGAAGCTCTGCATAATGTGAACAATAAGATTGCTGAACTTCACCCCCTTCTGTGACCTGAGGCTACAATACTTTATGGCCCATGCTGTATAGACACATCATAACTGCTTTTCAGCAATAAATGCAGCCATGGCTTAAAGAAGGGCACTGCTGCATAGGAAGAATTAATGGAAAATATCGTTCTTGTGGATGTTAGTCACTTAAAAGAACGAGGTTCAAAAATAATAAGCCACTGAAAAAGAACATGGGCCAATTAAGAATTTAAAACAAGTAGCATCCTACGAGGTCTCTTTCCTATCTTTAAAAAGACGAGGAGAAAAATAAAGAATAAAAATAAATGCTGCTGCTATTATGGAAAGCCAGAAGCACTAACCAAGAGATTTCACAGCACTTCAGTCAGAGCCTAGCTAATGAATATAAGTTATCTTAGCTAGTTTTAGCTGACTTTGAAATTAAGGTCCCAAACCCTTGCATGCAGGGAGAGCTGGACTTGAGCAAAATGGACTTACTAAACTCCATTGTGCCCTCAGATCCTAGTGAGATTTCCTGCACATCCATGACCAATCGGTATTATTTTTTCAGTGACTGGTACTTTTGTGAACAAGACTGGGGTTTCTGGGCGTGATTAGCACTTTTCACCATTGATTGACAGGTTCAAACAGAAATGAGACAATAGGAGGAATCATTAGGAATTCAAATGTAAGGTTGGTGTTTGCCATCTTTGGGATTGATTTTAATAGAAAGGAACTATAGATGTAAGGAAAGGAATTAATGTTAAAAATGTGAACTTATGAAGTGTAAATTAACCTTTTCAAATTCAAAAACTTTTTCAGAATTGAAATTAATAAAAAAATAATGTGAATATGAAATAGCGGCTTTTAGATGTTCTTTCTAGAAACTTCTCATATCAACTATAGATATATTCAGCTCTTTGCTTTAGGTGTTTAAGACCCAAAGATTTAAAATCTTAGAGAAATCCTCAGTAATAAAGGTTTAGATTTGATTTTTCTCATACAGTGAAAATCCTGTAGAAAAAAGAAATATTGTTTTTCTAAGGAAAGAAATACGATGAAGCTCTTCATTATACACAGAAACAATACCTTAGGGAAATAATTATGGTGAATGATTCTAGCATTGACCAGTAATTGATAATTGGCCACAAATAATTAGAGTAGAATAACTTCAGTGGTGTAAATTATGCTAATAGCTCAGCTTTGTCCCTAGGTACTGATGTTGGTTTCTTATAACTAATTTTGTTCTAAATTCACATTATAAATTTAGCATAATATTTGAAAATGCAATCTTGTTTGGCATCAAAGCAAAGATAGATAATGTAGAATTAAACAAGTCTAATCAAAGAAGAAAAATAAAATATACCCCAATCCTTTGTTCGAGATCTTTTAACTCGACTTGACTTATGGAAAATTAAGTTTTCTGTGAAAACACAAAACATGTTTTAAAGAAGAAAAACCAAAGCAGAGCACAATGTGTTACTTGAGGTCACCTCAGAAATTTGAATGGAAGCATCTCCGATACCTCATAAATTGCTAATATGTAAAGGATGATAGCATAAATCAAATAAATACCTTCTGCACAAAATAATCCCAGCATCAGATTTTTATGAATATCTTGTGTGAAGCACAGCATTCAGGCTGCATTTTTGAACATGTTGTGACTAATTTATGCCAGGTTTTCATCAACCTAGCACTTTTCATTTTTCAATTGACATACAAAGTTCTGTGATTTGTATGCTTAGTACATTAATATTCTGAGATGGCAAGAGAAAACGCGATGCATCACAATACAAAGATAAGCTGTGAGGGTACCTTGGTGGCAGTCAGGGGGCAAGACAACAAGTACAATGTTGCGAGTGGCTAGTGGCCAGATCTGTGTCCATCATTAGTAGGCTACCCCACCCAGATCTCTGGATGAGTTCTTTTTTAACTTGTTCTCACACTACCTGCTTTTCAATTTCTCTCCAAATTTGCTAAGCATGCTGTCAGTGGTTCTAATACTTTGCTGCAATCAAAGTCACCTGGAAATCTTTTTAAAATTCTAAGGCTTCTGCTAGGAATGTGGTAGAGCACTTGCTTAGCATACACTAGGCCCTGGGTTCAGAACATCAGTAACAACAACAACAAAAAGATTACTGAGATTTGACTCCCACTCTATACATTCTGATTTCTTGGTGAGGAACATAAAGTAGATGTCAGGAGATTTGTTTTAATAAACTCTCCAGGAGAGTCTAGTATGCAGCAAAATTTAGGAAATGCTGCTGTGAATGATTTCTGCCTCAGTTTTATCTAATTTGGTCTGAAAAGACACCCACTGCCTCTTCTCTACACAGTGAAAAGAGATGCTTCCCATCTTGCAGTTGATTTCAGGTACAGGTTCCTTCCTCAGCTATCTTTTCTGAGAAGGATCATATGAACATTCCCAGTGCTTCTGTTAGACTAACAGCCTCTCATCTGCTCTCAACTTCCTTCTTATTTTCCCACTTATACTCTTTCATCCCCTAAATTACTACAGATCAACTGTTATCCCTCTGAGTTTTCAGTTCTTATTCAATTTCCTATCTTTAGCTTGGTATCTTATCACCAGTTTAAGCATGAAAAAATTTCAATGTTACCTATTTCTTTCCCTTTATCCAAAACCCACAGGCAGGCTCTATTCTTTTCTTTAGTCTTCACTCAAGAGCTAAGTTAAGATCCTTCATGATTATAGTGGACTTCTCTGTTTCAGACTCTCATTTGCTGCCTTCTCTTGTTAGGCTCACCACTCTCCTGTATGAAAATGCTACAGTCAGACTTCTTTTCATTCCCCTTGCTCATGATGAACACGGTCAGGCTTCTTGTCATGCCTTTTGCTAACCAGTGTGTTTCTTAATCATATCTTATCCAACTCTTCTTAAACATATCTTATCCAATTCTTCTCCTAGTCTGTGTTCCTGACATCTCCTTCAGTCTCCAGACAACCTAGAATTATACACCTAGGTGGGAGTCAGCCTGTGGATTGATGGCAAAATGCTTAAGAAATCCTCCACCCCAAAGGGCTGTGTGCAGAGAGAGCTTTCACAGCCTGGATGACCAAGAGCCTCTCTACAGTTCCTAGAATTACTGTAGGGCTTAGAAACACATTTGTTCTTTTTCCTTCCCTCAACTAATTTTTATCCAGAAGCACACTGCTCACATTGAACCAGGATCATCCAAAAAAACAGAAGGAAGATGTAGACCTGGTAATTATATACATCTGTGTGTGTGCGCTCTTGTCTGTCAGATTATGTGAATTGTGCATGTATTTGAACAATTATAAAGACAATGGCTGGGATGGGGATGTAGCTCAGTGACAAAACGTTTGCTTAGTGTGCCCAAGGCCCTGGGTTCAATCTCCAGCATAGGGGCTGGGGGTTGCTGCCTGTTTCCTACATAAACTGATTTTTGTAAAAATCCATCATTATACCTGTTTCTGCCCCTCAAGACTCCCACACACTATTTCCCTTTTCATCAGATTCTAACCACAGCCCCCCCCCACCAATACTGCCACCTATACGTTCCTCTTTTCTTATCTCCAACCTTCTTTCACTTTCAGCATTCTCCTTTACCAGGTAACGCTTTGTGTTTTCTCACTTCTTGTACATTTTCTTTCTTTCTTTTTTTTTTTTTTTATGGTGCTGGGAATCAAACCTGGGCAAGGCAAGCACTGTACCGCTGAGCCCCCAGTCCCCAGTCCCTAATTTACTTCTTGCCATGGCGCTTTTCTATAACAGCTTTTCAAATAAATCTTTCAGTACAAAAGAAACATATGAAAAGGGTGTCTTGTTTTTGTTTTGTTTTTTGTTGGGTTTGTTTGATTTTTGTGGTACTGGAAGGCTGAACCAAGGGCTTCCCACACACTCACTTCATAAGCACCCTACCACTGAGCTGCCCCCTCCTTTTTTTTTTTTTTTTTTTTTTGAGACAAAGTCTCCATAAATTACGTAAGCTGCCTTTGGCATTAAACTTGTGATCCTCCTGCTGCGGCCTCCCAGAGTAGCTGGGATTACAGCCGTGCCACTGCACCTGGAAAAAGGGTTTTGTTTTGTTTTGTTTTGTTTGTTTAAATCTCAAAAAAAACAAACACCAGTGAAAACACCTTCTTTTTTTTATTGGAAATTTTTAATGTACACTTTAATGTGATCCATTCTGACATGTTTTTCATTGTGACATTTCCATATGTGCATTTTGTTGTACATTATTCATATAGGTATACCCTCTTGTGTGCTTCCTCCCCTCTCTTCCCCCCATCAAAGACTTCTCCTCCATTTATTTGTCTTTTTATAGTGATGTTTTTCTATATATCCTTGGGTTCCAGTTCTGTTTAAGATAGAAACTTTTCCTGCAGTGAACTTTCTTTTTACCTTGTCAGAACTATTACATGCATTTTCTAGACCATCTATAACAATACCATTCTTAGCTTTTTTTTTTTCTTTTATTATGATCTGATCTTTGTATAGGATTTTTTCCTTCTTATAATTTTGATTCAGCTCCCATATATGAGTCAGAACATGTGGAAAGACCTTCTTTTCTTTGTATTTTGTATTTCTGAACTACTGAATACATGTATAAGTCACATGATTATGGATGTCAAGTCCTGGATGTAGGCACAAGTTCAAGTGAACATGTGAAAAGAAATAATTTCTCAAGAATGAGAAAGCAAGATTCATTTATTATAGAGTTTCAAAAAGTGAGTTAAAACAATAAATTAATGTTTATTTTTTAATTTTAATAAAGGCAGTAACATATAGAACTGCTTGTATGTGGAGAAAAAAGTAGTTTACTTGAGTTTGGAATTGGGATTTGAACAATCTAGTTTCAAGCCTGGCTGCAGTTTTACTAGTTGTGTAACTTTAGGCAAATAACTGAACCTTTCGTGTTCCCTCATTGGTACCAGGAAGGTGTAGATGACATCTTCTGTGAAGGATATTTTTGTGGTTGAAATGAGATAAGGTCTGTTAAGCACACTATGAAAGAGGAACATTGGGAGGACTCTGTGAATGGTGGTAGACACAGCTGCTGTTCACATGTTGTAGTAAACCTATCACCAAGTACAGGGGGTGATTGGGCAGCAGTGATATTATTCTTTCTTCATTTCTTGCTAAATCCATCCCTGGCATTTAACATATCAATGCAAAAAGATTTTACAATTCACAACTTTATACAGACTTTGCCCATTTTTCATTTTAGAGACTTTTAAATGGAAAACATATTTAGACATATACTCTCAACATGTATCTGTTATCAGCCTCTGTAGCCACTAGATGTCAATACAATGTTTATCTGGAAGGTTTAATAAAGATTCATTAGTATCCTATTTAATGATTAAATAATGTATTCCTTTTGCAAGACATTTTAATATTGAAGAGTTTCTGAGAATTTTGTTATAATATTATATGTGTTAATATGGAATTCATTCCACTAACAAACTGAAATGCTTCACCTCATCTAGGCATAAACAGTTGTTGCATAGAAACAGTTTAAAGCGTGAGTCAAATTTAAATTGGTAAGAAAAATGTATATAAGCAGAATATAATTGCCCTAATTGGGGTTTTGCTGTTACTTTATTTATAGAAACAGCAAGTAAGATCTTTATTATTTAAAACTGAATAAGACGTAAATCTTATACTTCGTTTTAAGCTGACATCTTACCTTATCGTAGTTACAGTAGTAATTCACAGAAAAGAAATGATCTAAAGTATTTCTAAAACCATTTCCTTCAGGAGATTGGTGATTTTATTTTTGATCTGGCTAAAGATAATTTAAATTCCTTTCAAAACTCAGCTTCAGGAGATTTGAGTATTTGCTCTTCAAATTTTAACTTCAAATTATAGTCTATAACTTTTTCCTTAACATACTAAATAACTACTATTTTTTGAAGCACTGTACTAATAAAAGGAAATGTAATTATAATCTCTTTTCCTGTGAAGTTAAGAGGTGATAATTTACATGAAAGTTAAGAAGGAAAGAACCTCAAAAGCAAACAAATAAATAAGGAAATATTAAATAAAGAATAAAACACATTTTGTTTGTATGTAGATGTCATTAGATGTATGTTTTTCTTGATGCCAGTTTTATGTATTTTTGTTTAATTCATTTTAGTTTTTTTTCTCTAAATATGTATACTTAAGCCTGTCTGCTCATGTCAGCCAAATAAGCTAAAAAGAGAACTTGAAAAATCCACTAACCTAAAAGAAATCTTTAATCTTTAGTGTATGTAGCTCTTAGTACTTACCATAGTAGAATTCTATATTGCCACTCCCCTCCCCTAAACAGTAGGAGCACTGTTATAAAACTTTAGGACAGGAAATGAAATTTTAGGACAGCTTTAGGAAGGTTTTTTTTGTTTGTTTTTTGTTTGTTTTATTTTTTTTTCTTTGCTTGCCTCTCCACATCCATACTGCAAGCCGGCAATATTTTCCATAAGATTATAACTTAAATATTAAATATTCCAGGGAAAAGAGGGAGGAAAGGGGGGAGGAAAGGAAGAAGAAAACTGAGAGCAAAATTTTCTATTTGAAGGCCCATTCATTTCTTTTCTCAACCATTCTATGGAAATTTTGTTCACAGTTAGTACCCCAGTGCCTGTCTGTCATGTGAGCTAGAAGGAGTGATGTAAGGCAGAGAGGAGGGAAGTTGAGGAAAGGAAGGAGGTGAAAGAGGAGAATGTAGAGGTGGTGATGGAGGAAGAAGAGGATGGGGAGATCCAGAATGGGCAGGAGTGACAGAGGGGATGATACAATAAGCATGTAATGTTTGTATAAATCCAAGATATTAAACTGACTTTTGCAATGGCCTCAGAGATTCAGTGGAGGTCCAAAGGGTAACCATAACGTGGCTGTTATCCCACTTTCCAGGGATAATAATATGGTAGGCATTAAGGACATGAAGCTACTGGGCACATGAAATGTGGCTTCTTGAACTGAAATACACTCAAAGTGTGCATTACACACTAGATTTCAAAGTCATAGAATGAAGAACGGAGGAAAGAGCTCAACAATTTTTTAATGTTGATTGTACGTTGCAATAATTTTGGATTAATTCAGTAAACATAATGTATTTAAAAATTAATTCCACTCATGTCTTTTGACTATTTAAACATGGTTACTAGAAAGTTTCCACTGGTGTAGGTGGCTTGCCTGGTATGCCTCCTGAATAACAATATACTACACCATCCTGGAGGGTGTTGTTAAAAGACAGCAAAAGTGATTCTTTGATCCTTAGCCCATAGTCAAACTCCAGCTTAATATTCTGAGACTAGAGAATAAAGGATGCTTTGCATCCTTTCATGACAACAGAGTATGAGAGAAAATCTACAGACAAATACAGGCCTAGGAGTAGAATTGTAGCATCCTCCTTCTGTTGGACAACAATTATGCTTCCCCCCACTCCCATTTCAAGCTGAGCAAAGAGGAACCCAAAAGTGAACTACTTATTCAGATTGAGAAGAGGCTCAAAAGGGAGACTTACATGTCATACCACATGGATGTCCAACAAGGTTGCAGAAGCTCTTAGGTGACTTTCCCTTGTGATATGGAATTGAGAGTTATAAGAGAGCCTGCACAGTAACTAGACCTGGGCCTCTGGTCGTTGGAAGCCATTAGGCTTTGAATCTAAAATGTCCCCCAAAGGTCATGTGTTTGAACATTTATTCCCCAACTGGTGGCACTGCACTGGGAGGCCATGAAACTTCAGATGGTGGGACCTAGCTAGGCTGGAAGTGAGCCTTTGGAGGTTTTATGTGGACCTCCATTTCTAGCAGCTCTCTCTGCTCCTAGTCCGCCATGACATGAGGTCCTACCACAGGCCCTGCCGCCTGCTCTGTCACCCTGAGTGCCCTGCCACCATAACTTCCTGCCTCTCTGGACTGATATTCTCTGTGCTCCCCAATACATCATTCCCCCATAAGTGTGTTTCTGGTGGGTGTCATGCCACGACCACGCACAAACTGACTAACACAGAAGGAATCAGAAGAGCGAATGAGAGGGATTGATGAGAGAGCCAGTAGATAGAAAGAAGAGAGCATCTGCCCTTTCCCTGCTGTGGATTTCCTAGTGTGGGCAAGTTTGAGTTGGAGAAAAGAGCATCAGATACATGAAATAAACATTTGAGTTTGGATAGAACTCAGTTGTAATGCTCAAATCGATACTTCTAAAACAAGGAAGAAGAAAAAATAACCTAGAAAACCTGTAGAACTTTCCTGAGTTCAGGAGCAGGAAAAAAAATCTTGTTACCAGGTACATTTGTTGTCTATCTGTCCCATTAAAATTTAAATTCGGGAAGGTTACTGTTGGTTTATCTACTTTTATATTTACTGTTGTTGTTTTTGTTTTGTTTTTGTTTTAACTTGCATACTCAAGGGGGCCTAGAGTAAGACCTGGCACATAGTGGATGTACAATAAACATTGCTTGAATAAATGAATCTGACATAATATGACTATAAACAATGGTTGGTGGGAAACAAATGCTTCCTTTTGTGCCTACAGAGTATACAACATTCAGAAAACTGAATACTGGTATTAAGAAAAGCAATGCCATTGTCATTTTATGAGCATGAAGTGGCTGGTTGATATGGGGAGGTGGCTAGTCATTTCAGAAAATGCAGCGCATTTTAGAAATTATAGAGTCTAGTCAGATTACTGCATGATGCTGTATTATCAAGAACACTTTTAAATTTCCCTTGCCAATAAATTTATACTAAAGCTTGTGGTGCTTAAAATATTTCCAGTGCTTTGGAGTTATTGAACCTTTTTCAGTCAGTAAGATCCTTAGTGAAATTTCTTCTATCATTCATGGCCAATTACGTTTGTTTTTTCAATTACTGGACATTTTGTTTGAGATTGAGTTTTGAGCATGATGAACACTTTTCATCATTCCTTTATGTAGACTGAAATAACAGTGAGAAAGGTTGTAACTTGGACAAAGATATATGCTGCTGCCTTCATGGCTTCTAACTTTCCTAAGATGATGTGCTGTTAGGTGCTATGTGCCCACTGCACTATACCCTGGGGCCTAAAAGCAGTCAGAATCAGTGTGATTCATTCTTTAGGTTCCAAAGCCTTTAGCTTTCTAATTCTTTCATTTGCTAGAGTTCACTGACATCAGTTTTGTTTTACAAAATCAGCAAGAATTAAAAAAAGTTAACTGTCTGGTAAAAAAAAAAGTTTGTGCCTGTATATTTTTGAAAATGATACTGAAAGGCATATGTCATTGTCCTTCAACATATAAGATGGTGGTGATGATATTTCCTTGGTATGTATACTTGGTTGATATGATTGTACATAGTACACTTCTTTCCCAAGTATGGTTGACCATCTCAGTTATTGTTACTGTGGTCTATGACCTAACAAGGCTTCCTTTTTCTTAACTGCCTGACATCCTTACCTAAATGTACCAACTGGCTTTTAAGCAACATAGTTGGAGATTTTTCTCAAAAGATTTTAAAGCATGAATGCATATTTTAGAATATTTTATGAAATGGAATTTGGAATCCCTATTTCTCTATTTCAAGATTTGGCCAATGTTAGTCTAAGATGTTCCATCATTTGATGGTTGATGGAAAAAGACTGTTGCAACCTTTAACAATTTTGGAGATGATTTCATCTTCTCAAAGAGAAAAACAATTATCTCAATATGAGAAGTATTATTCTAGGAGAAGAGATGGGCAAAGAAATACAAAAGACAATGAAAGCAGTGAGATCAGGACAAATACTTCGCATGGTAGAAAATGGAACCATGGGTATGGTAGAAAATTGCTGTCCACTCAGTTGTCATGTTGGGTTAATATTGGGTTTTCTAGAGGATGGTATTCAGGAAAAACTTAAGGTTATTACAGTCTGTATAGAAAAGAGTGTCATGATCAATTAGTTATCTCTCCCACGGATAAAGGAAGTAGAAGTAGGGATACAAGTGCCATGGATTTCCATGACTATTCTAGGAGCTAAACTTCTCTGTCACATTGAGAAAATTGAGGAACATTCAGAGGAAGCAGAACTTCATAATGTCAGAGAATCCTACCAAGGTCAATATTGAAGATCTAGTTCTGAGTGTGTTCTTTCTCCTGAGGAGAAAATTCTTCATGTTAGACACTTAAATGCATGGTCAAGAAAATCCATAAACTGAAAAAATAAATAAAAGAAGAAGAAGGAAAAGAGTAGGGTCTCTCAAAGAGATCACATCTTTGAGGTCTCCATTCTTGTATCTTAAAATATGGAAGACATTTGAAACAATTTGTGGGACATTTTAAGTGAAAGTGAAAAGAAATCGAGCAGTAGGACACATATACAAAATTTGGATAGAAGGCAAATGTTCTCCCCATGTCTAAACAAAGAGAAAGAGGTAGACAGTATTTACTAAGGAAACAATATTCTTTTTTTAAGTGAACTCCTCCTTCTGCACCTGTTTGCCTCATGCTGAGATCCTTTCTCCTCTTTTTAAAAACGTTTATGGACAGAAAGGTGTGCGGGCTTGCCTCACAAAGTTGCTATCTAAAGGACTGGCAAGTGTCTACTTTTCAACGTATCATTCAACTCTTTCATTGTTACCTTCTGTTAGGTAGCATTGTTATTCTAGGTTTTTTTTGGGGGGGTCTTTTTGTTTGTTTGTTTTTGTTTGGTTGTTTTTATTTATTTATTTTTTTCTGGAGTCACTACCTCTTTCTCAAGTTCCTCTTTTAGCCTTTCCTGCTTTGTCTGTAGATTTTCTCTTATACTCTGTTGTCATGCTTCTCATTCCAAACAAATGCAGGATCTCAGAAATTTTACCATCCACCATGGATTAAACTGTATTTTTCAGTCCCTCATGGTCTCTATCTGCTGGTATAGATCTCCTAAATACTACTGGCTTTGTGTTTGAGCTGCCCTGTGGAAATATCCAGGAATGTCTCACATATGCAGTTCAACTTGAAATTTCAAAATGAAATTCATCTTCTGTCTACAACCTTGCTTTTCTTTCTGTTCTCCAGATGGATTGAATGTTGCCACAGCATTGCTGAACCAATACTATGTACTCACTATGCACTGTGCTGTGGTTGAACTATTGTGCCCATTTTACAGAAGAAATAGAAGCAATAAGACATTAAGTAAATTGCCCCAAAGGACCCTAGGTTAATAGATCATGGAGCCAGGATTCCTTCTGGCATTTCTCTTGACAGCCAATAACATTTTCGTGCCAATCTGAAGGAAATATGTATAAGGGGAGATGGATTCATTCTGTTTCTATAGAGGAAAGAACTGGAACAATGAATAGTAATTATGTAAATATAGATTCCAGTCAATTTAGCAAACAATTTCTTTATAAGTTGTACAGCAGAGACACAAGTTTCCTGGCAAAGTATATCTTCTGACTCAGGAAAGACGCAAAAAGATCTGTATGAAGAGAAGAAATTTAGATAACACAAAACTCTTAAAGTTCACTCAGAGTAATTTCCCACAATTTATATGATAGCTTCATAGCATGTTAACTAATTATGTGAAAATGAAGCACATGTACATAACTATTTAGTAAATATACTGCATGCTAGATAATCAGTATATTTGTACATTCAATAGTCTAAGGCCATGAAAATGTAGATAACCTAAAGATACCATCTTAAATAGGAAAAATGAGTTTTTTCCTATTTTAGTGATTCAGCTGCTTCAGGTCATGTTGTGCACTTGGTTTTGAAAAGCAGCTACTACAGCTGCTGCAAACAATTTTAAGTGATCCATCACGGCAATGCAGTCCTGGCTGTAGCATCATCTTGTATGGTTCAGCTAGGAAGAGACGTGAAAAATGTGAATGGAACAACCTGACACTGCATAACAAAACAGAAGAGAACATTTTTTTGTATGTTTGGGGGTGGTTTTTGCATTGCTTGTTTTTGTTTTTGTTTTGTTTTTTTAACAAAGGCTTTAATTTGTTTTTTTTAAAAAAAAAATCACTGCTTCCACAAAAGGTCTGTGCTCAACACTTTGCATCATGTGATAATTATTCCTCAGGAGAATTGGTGAAGAGGAGCAAGGGGCAGGAGGAGACATTGTCTCAAACAAAAACTATAATAGGGGAGATCTGAGAGGGAAGTTACCAGATAAAAGATGCTAGAATTCTTGTTCGTTTTCTGTGGCTGGATAGGCTGGGCATTATGCCCAGGGATCTAGCTGATTCTGCAGAGACCACTGGCAGGTGCCTACAACGAGACTCTGTTCATTCACTTTAATTAGCACCTCATCATTTTCAACGTGGTGTCACCCAGCTGGCTAGAGCAAGATGACACCTCCAGCTTGAACTGGGCTCCATTCCATTTGCTTGGCGCTTATCGAGACATGCTGTGCTTTCTTTAAGTGCAGCTGGTGCTGGCACTTTCATTGTAAATTTAAATCTCTGTTTGGAGAAAGGTGATAAGAACAGTTTGTTTCAAGTCCCTGGTGTTTAAGCCTTAAGCGATTCCCAGCAAATACATTCAAGACTCCTTCTGGTTTCATTGGCTACCATTTGTAGCCGTCTTATTAATAGGAGCAGTGCTCAGTTTCTCCTTAATGATATTCACACCAAGGAAGGCTCTACACGGGCATCACTGTTTCTCTGCAGCTCAAAGTTTGTGCTGGTTGCTTTTAGCATTTTAGTGGTGCTTGTTGATCAGTGCAAGTTATGAAAAAACTACTGGCATCTGCATGCATTTATTTGATTTTTTTTCATTTCAATGGAACCAAAATGAGATGCTTACTAGCTGCATTCTGTTTTATTGCAGTTCTCTCTCAATAACAGTGGGTGCCAACATCCAAGGCTGCACACTGAGCTGTATGTCAGAACTCAATGGTCTTTAATTTTTCTATACAGTTATTGAACCATCAATATATAATTCATTTCTTTATAAAGTCTCATTGAAAACACTATATAAAATAACATTTTAATTTATTTTGTAACCAACTTATATATTTCTTAGCTTTTGTCCCCAGGATTGGCAGAGTTGATAAGAATATGTCCCTTTTCTAAAATTTCTTCTTAAATGTATTTATTTGCTCTCTAGGCCCCAGGTACCTTCAGTTTGAACATAGAGAATGAAATAACTCAAATTAAAATTACTTTATTTTTTTAAAGACTGTTTTATTTTAATTGACCTGATATTTGTACTTATGGGGTACGGTGCTGTAATTCAATATATATCCAATGTGTAATAATCAAATCAGGCTAATTAACTTTTGAAATTACTTTAGCTTTATATAATATTCTAAGTAACCCACTAGACATCTTCATTTATTCTCTCAACTTCAAAATCATCTATTTTAGAATCATTTTAAGTCATAATAATAACTTGAATCACAAGTAAAGCATTTTATGGACATAATGCAATTTTTACAAAAATTCTGGTTTTAAAGATAAGAAGATTGAAGTTTAGACCAGCTAAGCTGTAAACTGATGAGGAAGGAGGCAGGTCTCAAGCCCAGTCTCTGTCACACAGCCCTAGGCCAAAAGCCAACCAGAAGCTCTAGACTCCCCCAGGCTGGGCCACAATCTCCAGCCTAGTAAACAACCAGCAAGGGCAGCTAGGAAGTCTTTGGCACTGGCCTCAAGCACTACTAACCATGATTCTTTTGCCTAAAAGATGACTACTCAAGGACTAGTTTTATCATTTGGAAAATAGGCAAAATCATCCTAAACACAAATGAATATTATAAAGACTAGATAAAGTAAATGCTCAAATAGCACAGCAAGTGTTAGTGAGCTTCATTTTTCTTTTATGTCAAAAATACAGACACTTAGTCTGGCATTACCAGATGAAGCTGAAATATTCTCGGTCAGTTACACACTTTATGAAGTTTATCTCAACAATTTTTCCTGACGCAGAATAATATTTCATATTAGAAGTTTTAATTTCAGAGCTTATGGCATAAGCCTACACTCTCTCAGTATAAAACAGATGGGAAATATTTTTTAAATAGCACGAGGTATAGATAAATACCATACATCAGGGAGAGAAGGTGTACTTTTTTTAAAATGGGAGGAAGAACACACAAAATGTATTACATGCCTACAACACAGGAATATTACACCCAGAAGTATACTTTTTTAAACTTTACTTGGTTTATTATAAAAATAATAATAGAAAAATAGAAATTGCTAACATTTATTATATAACTACTAAATATTTTTATGAACTCATTTTATCCTCAGAACAATACAATCTGATGTCTACTTTTTTAATTGAAATACATTTTATAGATGAGGAAATTGAAGTACAAAAAGGCATGGTTATCTAGTGCAGGAATTTACACTAGTCACTTTTATGATAGTATGCACATTCAACTATCACAATATAATGCCTTAGAACAATTTGTAATACATAATAGCAACTTTATCAATGTACATCTTCATTATGACGAGATGACCCTGAACTTCTTTGTCCCCACAGGATTAAAGTGTATGCATATTCTGGTATTATGTCATTTCTTTACCTATTAAAAGTGTTCATTATCCATAAAACTACTCATTAAAATTGAAAATAGATACAAATTAAGGAAATTTAATTTGAACTTTGGCTATCACTAAAAGCAGTTGTTCAGTAAATGTTTTTCAAATGATTCTTATCTTGTGTTCCATTAAACATATTAAAATAACTGCAAATCCTGGAAAATTATTTTGAAAATAATTCCAATGCAGAGCCAGGCACGGTGGCGCACACCTATAATCCCGGCGACTCTGGAGGCAGAGGCAGGAGGATCTCAAGTTCAAGACCAGAGGCAGTCTGCGAAATTTAGCAAGACCCTGTCTCAAAAATTAAAAAAATAAAAATAAACAAACATGGACTAAGGGTGCAGCTCAGTGGTCCAGCACTTGCAAAGCATGCAAGTGCAAGGCCCTGGGTTCAACCCCCAGTACTGCAAAAAAATAAAATAAAATAAAATAATTGCAATGCTAGTTGAAATTTCTAAACTAGAAAAGTCCAGCATCTATAAGAAAATAAATCCACAAAACTCTTTAGAAAACAAAATTTTACTGTTCACATTCTTTCAGATGTAAAATCACATGGGAGATAATTCCTTCACTAAATTTATGCATGATTCCAGGAAGAGAGAGAAAGAAATTGCAAGGTAGCAATAATCAACATTATTTTTAATATTGTCTTCATCCATTTGAGGCTGTTTTCTCATCTCTGGTGACACTGCAGGGAAAAACTGTGGCCATCCACCCCAAAACCTCTGGACACATGAGCATTGCCTAGGGCCTGACCAGCTAAAGCTGCAGCTAGGAACCTTCCTCCTCCTGATTTGGAGGAGGATCAAGAGGAGTGTTTTGTTAATCTGGGTAACCTCATTTTCATCACATTTAACTAGTGGAAGTTAATTGAACTACCTGCTGAGATCTCTGGCACATAGCTAAGTAAGGTGAAATGAGGTTACAATGTTCCCTAACCCACTTTTGGCCCCATTTACCGTATGGACTGGTTTGCAAAGAGGGTCAGAAAATACTTTGCAAATAGCAGATTACATCTAAGGACTTTGTAGCTACATCTATGAAGATTCTTTGTCATTCTACTCAACTCCACCTCTTCCTAATATTTTGCCCTCCCTGTTTCTGCCATCCATCTCACAGAGACTCACTTCCCATTTTTTCCAGCCAATTACCAACATAATATTTATGCTCTTCCCACCCATATCTGTGTGTTCTATTGATGTTTCCAGGCACATTATGTCCACAACTGCTCTCTACAGTTCTTTGTCTCTCTGCAGACTTCACTAATCCCTATTTCAGTCTGAAAAAACTACCTAAACAAGGTTAAAGTTGTCTCAGGACATAAAAATCCAACCCACCAACTGCTTATATTCTTTTGAAATTTTAACACTGCTATCACTGCATTTATTAATTATTTGAGTTTTAATAGAAACAAATATTGCTAACTTCTGACACAGAGAACAGAATATAGATTGTGTGGGGGGAGGAGTTTATAAAGCACCATGTTTCTGCATTATTTTCTCTTAGAAAGGTACTGATGGAGGATTCATTTTAATGAGCCAGTATATCCTTAAAAATGTGTAACTTTCACTTACTATGCAAATACAGCATATTGTTATATGAAAATATTTAAATTCAGAATAATACATGATCACTTGCTTCTTATCCTAAACTCTACATTTAAACTTACCCTAAACTTATCCTTTTTTCTTATCCTCAACTCTACATATTTAAAAATAAGGCAAACAAGCTTTTACTGTTCATTTTGCCTGTGCAGTTCTGAATTTGAAGCCAAAATGGCTGAACTAGAGAGAGTATATACTAATTGTCATAAATTTCTACTTCACCTTGAAGAACTCACTAAGTATTTTTCATTTTCTCTTAACCTGTGTTTTCACTACCATCAGTGCTTTATCCTGGAGCAATAGTAATTACACCATTAAAACAGAGCTGAGGATTTGGCTGAGTGGTAGAGTGGTTGCCTAGCATGGAAGAAGCCTTGGATTTAATCTCCACTCCTCAAAACACATACACACACACACCAAAAAAACAAACAAAAAAAAAAAAACTAAAATATATTGCAGCCTGACTATATCTTTACTTTGTGAACACAGTAGACAATGGCTAGAATTCTAATTGCAGATATGGCTTAAATAATTTCTTCCTATTGACTATTTTAAGCCTTATACCTTCATCAGATATATCTTTACATTTTATATTATTTACACAATGTACATATTATATACATTATTCTTTCATTATGTATATAGCCTTACATTTTAGAGCAAGTATATATTTATATCACTCTAATTTTCTTTAAAATGCTCATCATCTCCTAATGACTCTTCCTGCTATCTCCAATCTAATCATGCGTACAGGGTTATTATATTTAGTTTGTTCCTAAATTTACTATAGATAGTTGACTACATAGTAACACTGCAAGGAGAGAAAACAATCATCTTCAAGATCTGGACTCCCCACTGTAGCAATTGTCCATCAGATGTTTTAAAAAGCTTGAACTCAAACCTAATGTGAATGTCACAAGATTGTTTCTAAAGCTATTGCTTCTAAAGCTAGTAGCCTTGAATGGATACTCTTCAGAACATTGTGTTCAGATTTTGAATGATAAGTGTCTTTCATATGAATCTTACTTTACCCATTTTTTTAAAAATCATAATTAGGGCCGGGCGCGGTGGCGCACACCTATAACCCCAGTGGCTCGGGAGGCGGAGGCAGGAGGATAGCAAGAGGCAGTATGCGTAACTAAGTGAGACACTGTCTCAAAAAAGTAAAAAAAAAAAAAAATCATAATTAGTGTGTCTTAACGAGATTAGAGGGAAGAACTTGTCAAGATGAAGAATATGAAGTGGTCAAGATGAACACTCAATTACCTTTGTATATTTAGTGGCATAAAAGTTTATTGACAAATAATGGAATTATCCTGGAGTAAACAAGAAAAAGAAGAACAGGGCATATATGAATCAATTATTATCAGATAAACCTCTAGTTCCACTTAAGGGTAATTCACTCTTTCATTAACAGTAATACATAAAACTCCAAACTGCATGTTATTGTTGTTACGTACCATCAAGTCGGTATCGGACTCATAGCGACCCTATGTACAAGAGGCGAAACACTATTGTCATTGCTTCTCTGCTATTCACAGGGTTTTCAATGATGGATTGATTTTTGGGAGTGGGTTACTGGGTCCTTCTCCCATAAACTGCACATATACATACATATATATATATATATATATATATATATATATATATATATATATATATATAAATGGTCATTCCCCAGAAACAATTTAAAATATGATTCAGCAATGTGTAAACAGGAGCAAACAGCCAGGCACAGTGAAGTCTTATCCACATTTCTGTATACTGCCATCAAAGAATGATTAGGTTATAAAAACGAAAAAGATGTTGAGCAGGTTATTTTTAATGTTGGATAGGACTTGAAGTTTGAGCTTAAACAAGGTGTTTTCAAGCATATTTCTTTCCATGAAACTTTTAATAGACATATGGAAATGGAAGACACATGTTCAACAATTATAAGATAAGCTCATGTGAAACTCTCCTAACACTGAACATTTTCTAAATCATGGTGTCTCTGATTTTCAAAAGACTAAATCAAATCCTCAAATGAAAGCAATTTTGATGGACTTAATTAAGACAACTTTGTGGCTATATTTGATCATTTTTAAAGGGTGTACATTTCTAAAGCATATAGGTTTTCACATTTTAAATTGTATAATTCTTCTTCAATGTAAAGAGATCAGCTTCCCTTACCAGATGTATATGTATACCTGCTGGGGGCCACTTAGACACACATAAAGTGGGAGAATAAATCTACCTTTGCTTTGGGTTTTATAAATCTAAATTTAAGAATGAAATTCAAGGAATAATTGATCAAAATCACACAAGGGATTAAAAACAATCTACATTTCCTCCTTAAATCTAATTAGTTAAAGAGCACATCCTTAAATCTTAAGCTCTTTTCTAGTTCAAACAACTGACGAGACTGAGGAAAAAAACAGCTTGCCCATATCTGCAAATCATTTTATTTCAGCTCCAGGTTTCTGAATGAACTTCAGCACAGACCCATGTAGACATATGAACTCCATAAATCCACAGGTGTTTACGTAGTCCTAAAAGCTAGGTCAGATAGCAGACTTGTTCCACTATTACTTTACAAGGATTTTGTACTGTGTAAACAACACTCGCAAGGATTTCACTTTACTACCAAGTAAAACCAGTAGCAGAAAGAACTACTTCTAGTTTTCTTCTCTAAACTGTGACGTGGTTCAGTTTTACTTCTGGTACAAGTTGTGTGTGTTAGGTTATCTTGCAGACAATATAGGTAGCAGGTTAGCTCTTTGCCTCTTGAACAGAACAACTTAACCAAAGCAAAATCTCTTTTCTTTCCATGTTTCTTCCTCCCCACCCCACCCCGCCCCTCTTCTTCTTTCTTTCTTTCTTCTTTCTGTTTATGTGTTTTATTTTTGTTTTTCCAAGAGGGAATTTCACTCTGTTGCCCAGGATGGCCTAGAATTCCTGGGCTTAAGAGATCATCCTGCCTCAGTTTCTCAAGTAACTGGGACTACATGTGTATACCACCACAACAACTAAGCACAACATTTCACAAGGAAAAATATATTCTGTTGTAGCCATGATTTTCCATCTTTCTATGTACTCTAATAGAAAAACATTTGTTTATTTATTTACTTATTTATTTGTAATATTTGAGGGCTGAACCCAGGGCCCCACACATACTTTGCAAGTTTTCTACCACTAGGCTGAATTCCCAGCCCTTTTTTCCCCTTCTCTCTCTCTGTCTCTCTCTCTCTGTCTCTCTCTCTCTCTCTGTCTGTCTCTCTCTCTCTCTCTCTCTCTCTCTCTCTCTCTCTCTCTCTCTCTCTCTCTCTCTCTCTCTTCCCCTCCATCTTTTTAGACAGGATCTTGCAAAGGTAAGCAGGCTGCCTCTGGCTTGGAACCTGTGATCTTCCTAACTCCTGAGCACTAGTCACTGGGATTATAGGTGTAACACTGTGCCTAGTGTTTGTTTATTTGTTCCTTATTAAGAGTAGAGGGTTTGCATAAGGGAAATTTTAGTGAAGCCAGGTAATCAAAGCAAATGAGAGGTTCTATCCATAAAATGTCTACAAAATTTATTTTTGTTTTGGTTCTTTTGATTTGTTTCATTAATTGAGACAGAAATTGGATTCAGAGGCAAATTCAGAAGAAAAACTAGAAATTTTATGAAATGAAAAATATTTGGCATTCTTGAAAGCTATAACCAAATATGATATTCAAAGTTCCCTCAATAGAACATTGTAATTTCAATTTAGCCTTGGAAATTATGTCTAAAGAAGAAAAGCAAGAAATTCAGAAGGAAAAAAACTTGTGTTTGAAGAACAAAAATAAGGTTACCTGAGTAGTGTATGATAATTAGAAACAGGGAAAAGAAATTAAAATCATTAGGAGATTTTCAAGGTCAGAACTCAAACAGGAAAATGTAGAGGCCCAGGAAAGGAGGTATTTGGCAAAGGCATAATCAACTCAAGTAAACAGCTGAGGGTCTCTGTATTGCTCCCGTTTTAATATTTTGAGTAGTTTTAGAAACATGCTTTTAATAGAAATTTTCTGTCACATAATAAAATAGAATACTTGGAAGTGTACTTGGTATTGAAGCCAAATAATCCTATGAACCTCAGAATGAACCTGTATATCGCCTAAATGATATTTCTGAGCCTTGGTTTAATATGCAACATTTTATTTCTAGGATGACTCAAGACCAGTGAACTCAAGTCTCTCAGAGAAATAATCATTTCTTAGACAGTGCTGTTGTCAGGTACACACAGGTGCCACAATCTTTTGACCTTTCTGCCTTAAAAAAATTGCTAAAGAACACTGCCCCTGCCTACATGATAGAAAAACAAACATTTAAGAAGGAACCCGATCCACTCAAGTAAACATTGATTAACAGTCCAGCCTGATTCACCTATCAATGAATCATGTATAAATGATGAATCAAGTGAAGGACTGAAGATCAAAGACCATCAGTACAGAAAAATAAAGACTCAGATAACCTCCATGTGAGATGAGACATCTACTTAGCTGATGCCTCAGCCTCACACACAGCACCCTCCGCACACTTCCTGTGCAATTATACTTTTGACACTCTTTTTAATACGCTTGATGCACAAGCCACTGTGCAAGCTTTCTCATAGAAGCCTGCCCTAAGTCTTCCTTTCATTATCTTCAACAACAGATTGGAACTAGTGAGAGTTTAGTGGCTTCCTGTTTGGTTATTGTTTTAATTTATTTTGTTTTGTTTTGTTTTTTGCTTTGATTTGGTTGTTTTTTGAGACAATCTCTCACTGTTGCTGAGGCTGGCCTCAAAATCCTAGGCTCAAGAGATCCTCCTGCCTCAGCCACTCAAGAAGCTGGGATTGCAAGAGGAAGCCACCAAACCTTTCTGAAAATTTTAGTCTTGAAAACAGAGAAAAATTATTTATAATCTTGTTTAGCACAGCAATGTATGTATGGTCAAATCCATTATGTGAACCTACAATTAATTTGGAGAAAAAAAAAAAGGCACATGCTGAACTTCAAAAAAACTAAGTCCATTGATTTACAGTCCAGTGCAGAATATCTACTACACTTAGAGATTCTATGTATCTGCAAAAGTCAAATAAAATGTAAATGCTATAAGTTGATGTGAATTAGTTAAAACGATATCAAATTATACATCATTATTTCTGTTTTTTTTCCTTAGAATGCCATATATAATTTCTAAACTTATCTCTTGTTCCAAATGTATAGATAGTTTCCTACCATTTCTTCATTAGGACAATACATGGAGATATATTTCTTATGCTCTGGACACATATAAATTAGAAAATCTATCTTATGTCTGGCAGACTTCTAAACGATTGAGCTTATTCACTTCTAATTCAGTTTGTGTTTATTAATTCAGTAGGGAAACATAACTTCAACAAACTATATACCTGTTTGAAAGTGCCTAAGATTTTACAAATGTAACTAGAAGTGATAAGACAACCAGATGATACTTACATGAATTTAAAACAAAGAATTATAAAAGAAGCCAAATCTCACCTGAAGTTCAATCAATACAAAACCATTTAAAGATATATTAGAAAGTGGGGAATTTTGCTGAAGTATGAAGAAGCTAACTTTGTATATTTAATAATACTGTCAACTCATGACCATTTCAATGGAGTTTGAGATGGACATCATCTGAATACACATTTACTTGAAAAAAGGACAGGCTAAGAAAGAGATGTAGAGATAGGTATACATAAGTCAGTCTAAAGTACATTTTCCTCACAAATATTAGACACTGATACTTTCTTAGGTAGACATAGTAATATGTTAAATTCAGTGATATATCTTAGCAAAGAATATATACATTGCCCTGAGCAATGCAGACATTAGGTATCTGTTCTTTGATAACTGATTGCCACTTCTAAACACAGAGATGCACAGAGGCAAGCTACCATTGGTTGCTGCATCTCTTCCCTTCTCACTTAAGTGACTCCTAACAGATTTAAAGGGCCAGCACCCCTCATTTCCCTTCATTTTTCTCTCTTTTCCCCCCTTTTGGGATCAGATATTAAAAATTAGGACATTTTAAAAAATGTATGCATGAGTAATATTAGAAAGTGAATGTGCTTGCCCAGGGAAAGGCACTGGCTTAGAAAAGACCAGAGAATATTTTAAATTTACACTTCTTTCCAATCCTCGGCATAGAGACAGTTTATAAGAACAAAACAAGCAAAAGCAATAAGCAAAAACATTTAAAAAATCAGCAAACTCTAGAGAAAGAGGAGAATATGATTTCCCAAGTTAAAACATTATTAGATTCATATAACCAGTTTTCAATAATAAAAAAAAAATCTTAAGGTATATGAAGAAACGGGAAAATGTGGTCCATCAAAGGAGAGAAAAATGCCAACAGATACTATCTCTCAAAAAGACCTGAAGGCAGATACACTAAACAGAGACTTTAAAAGAAATATCTTAAAGATATTCAAATAACTAAAGGAGATGTAAAGGAAGTCAATAAATTGTTATATGAACAAAATAGAAATATAAATTAAGAGGTAGAAAACCTAAAAGGAAACTAAAAAGAAGAGAGTTTAAAGTACAATAAGTAAAATGAAAAATTCACGAGGGGCATTCAAAGGAAATATTAAGCAGATGGAAGAAAAAATTAGCACACTTAAATAGACAATGGAAAGCACTGAATCTCAAGAATAGAAAGAAAAAGGATTGAAGAAAATAGCCTAAGGAATTGGTAAGACATCCGCAAATAGAACAACATATACATTATGGGAATTCTAGAAATAGAAGAGAGAAGGAAAGAATAAGAAAGAATATTTGAAGACAATAGCTGAAAATATCTCAAATTTGATGAAAGATATGAATATGAACATCCAAAACCTCAACTAATTCCAATTAAGATGAGTTTTAGAATTCCACCCAAATACATACTCTAATCAAACTTTCAAAATTAAAAAACAGAATCTTGAAAGCAGCAAGAGAACAGTGATTCCTCACATGCAAGGGGTCAGTAAGATTATCATTGTATTTCTCATAAAAATTTGTAGGGACCAGAAAACAATGGTCAATGAATTTAAAGTGCTAAAGGAAAAGTCTATCAGCCAAAGAATCTTATATTCAGCAAAACTGTCCTTCAAAAGTGAGGGAGAAATTAAGATATTTCCAGAGAAACAAAAGCTAAGGTGGCTCATTAGCACAAGAACTGCCCTACAAGAAATACCCTGTAGGGTAAAATGATAGGATGTTAAACAGTGACTTAAAGCCATATATAGAAATAAATATTTTAATAAATATCTCAGTAAAGGCAAGTAGAAAGGCAGTTGTAATGCTTAAAGTTCCAACAAAGTTTTATAACTCCACTTTTTGTTTTCTACACAACTTAAGAGACTTATATTGTTGTTAGGTGCCATCCAGTCAGGTCCTACTCACAGCAACCCAATGTACAACAGAAACACTCCCCAACACTGTGGAATGCTCAGCACTATGTCAGTGCTTCTCTGTTATTCATAGGGTTTTTGATGACTGATGGCTTCAGCGGTGGGCTTCTGGGTCCTTCTCCCCAGCCTCCAGCACCCAGTATTCCCAGGTGGTCTACCATCCAAGAACTAACCAGGCCTGCCCCTTGCTTAGCTTCTGAGATAAAATGAGATTGGACACAAGGTGTTATGGTTGTAGACAAGAGACATAAAACATTTTAAATTATTAGAAAAACAGCCTAATAGAAAATGAACAAAAAAACCTAACAAGCAGTTTACAAAATAAGATACCCAACTAGTCAGCAAGTGTATGAAAAATTCACAACTTCATTGTTGTTGTTAAGTGCCCTTGAGTTGGGTTCAAGTCAAAGCGACTCTCTGTAAAAAAGAACAAAATACTCCTTGATTCAGTTCCAAGCTCATAATCTTTTTTATTTTTAAGTCCATTGTTGCAGACACTGTGTCAATCCATCTAGTTGAGGGTCTTCCTTTTTGTCATTGACCTGCCAATCTCCCAAGCATGATGTCCTTCTCCAGGGATTGGTCCCTCCTGACAACATGTCCAAAATATGTAAGAAGCAGTCTAGCCATCCTTGCTTCCAAGGAGCACTCTGGTTGCACTTCTAAGACAGATCTGTTGGTTCTTTTGGCAGTCCTTGGCATATTTAATATTCTTCTCCAGTACCATAATTCAAAAGAATCAATTCTTCTCCTATCTCCCCTATTCAATGTCCAGCTTTCACAACCACGTGATGCGATTGAAAATAGTATGGCATGAGTCAGATGTACTTTTGATTTCAATGCAACATCTTGACTTTTCAACAGTTTAAGAGTTCTTTTGCAACAGACTTTCCCAATGCAATGTATCTTCTGATTCTTGACTCCTGTTTCCATGGGTGTTGATTATAAAACCAAGTAAAGCAAACTCTTGGACAACTTCAATCTTTACTCAATTTATCATGAAATTGCATACTGACCCAATTGTAAGGATTTGTGTTGTTGATGTTGAGGTGCAATCCATACTGAAGGCAGTGTTCTTTGGTCTTCATCAGTATGTTTCAAATCTGCTTCACTTTCAGCAAGCAAAGTTGTGTCACTGCATAACACAGGTTGTTAATGAGACTTCCTCAAATCATGATACTGCATTCTTCTTCATAAAGTCCAGCTTCTTGGATTATTTGCTCAGCATAGACATTGAAGAGGTACAGTGAAAGGATACAGACCTGATACACACCTTTCCTGACTTTAAACCAGGCAGTGTTTCCTCGTTCTGTTTGAATGACTGCACCCTTCCATGTGCAGATTCTTCCTGAGTACAATTAAGTGCTCTTGTATTCCCATTCTTCATAATGTTACCATAATTTTTTGTGATCCACGTAGTCGAATGCCTTTGAATAGTCAATAAAACATTTTTCTGGTATTCTCTTCTTTTGGCTAATATCCATCTGACATCAGCAATGATGTACCTGGTTCCACATTCTTTTCTGAATCCAGCTTGATTTTTCTGGCAGTTCACTCTCTGTATACTATAATAGTTACTTTTGAATGATCTTTAGCAAAATTTTATTTGAGTGTGATATTAATGATAGTATTTGATAATTTCTGCATTTGGTTGGGCCCCCATTCTTGGGAATGGCACAAATATGGATTTCTTCCAGTCAGTTGGCAAGATAGCTGTTTTCCAAATCTCTTAGCATAAACACATTAGCACTTTCCAGTGCTGCATCTATTTGTTAAAACATTTCTATTGGTATTCCATCAATTCCTGGAGCCTTGTGTTTCAGTAATTTCTTCAAGGCAGCTTCCACTTTGTCCTTCAGTACCATTGGTTCCTGATTATATGCAACCTTCTAAAAGGGACATCTACCAACTTTTTTTGGTATAATGATTGTGTATTCCTTCCATCTTCTTTTTATTTTTCTTGTGTTGTTTAATATTTTCCCTGTAGAATCCTTCACTATTGCCACTTGAGGCTTGAAATTTTTTCTTCAATTCTTTAAACTTGAGAAAAACAGATTATGTTAATCCCTTTTGGTTTTCTATCTCCAGCTCTTTGCACCTGTAATTATAATCTTTGATTTTGTCTTCTCAAGCTTCACTTTGAAATCTTCTGTTTAGTTTTTAACTTCGTCATGTCTTCCTTTACTTTAGCTGCTTGACATTCAAGGGCAAATTTCAGAGTCTCTTTGACATGTAATTTAGTCTTTTCTTTTTTTCCTATCTTTTTAATAACCCTTTGTTTTCCTCATGAATGATGTCTCTGATGTCATGCCATGTCTCATCTGGTCTTCAATCATTAGAGTCTAATGCATCAAATCTGTCTTGAAGTGGTCTCTGAACTAAAGTGAGATATACTCAAGACTATACCTTTGTTCTCGTACACTTGTTCTAATTCTCTTCAGTTTCAGTTTGAATTGGCATATGAGCAATTGATGATCTGATCCACAAACAGCACTTTGTCTTATTCTGACATTTGATATTGAGCTTTTCCATTGTCTCTTTTCATAAATGTAGTCAGTTTGGTCCCTGCATGTTCCACCTGCCTGCAGCCATAGCCCTGTAGTTCCAATGCTATCAGATCTCAGAAGCTAAGCAGGGTCAGAATGGGTTAGTGCTTGAATGGGAGACTCACTGGGAACACCAGGTGCTGTAGGCTTGGGAGAAGAACTTGGCAACTTACTCTCAAAAAATAATCAGCCATTGAAAACTCTATAAATAGCATAGAAGCACAACAATGGTGTTTGTCTGTTGTACATAGGGTCGCTATGAGCCGGACCACACTTGATGGCACCTACAACAATGTTCCATCTGGTGAATTCCATGTGTATAGTTGCCATTTATGTTGGTGAAAAAAAATGCATTTGCAAGGAAAAGGCCATTGGTCAGACAAAATTCTATCATGCAATCTCCAGCATCATTTCTGTCACCAAGGTTATATTTCCTGACTACTGAGACTCCTTTGTTTCCAACTTTTGCATTCCAGTCACCAGGAATTATCAGTACATCCTAATTGCATGTTTGATATATTTCAGATTGCAGAAGCTGGTAAAAAATCTTCCCTATCTTCATTTGTTGCCTTAGTGGTGGCTACATAAATTTAAATAACAGTCATATTAACTGGCCTTCCTTGTAGGAGGATGGACGTATTCTATCACTGACAGCATAGCACTTCAGGACAGATTTTGAGATGCCTTTTTTGATGATAAATGCAACCCCTTTTCTCTTTAATCTATCATTCCAGGCATAGTAGACCATATGATCATCTGATACAAAATGGCTCATGCCATCCATTTTAGTTCACTAATGCCTAGAATGTCAATGTTTATGTGCCCCATTTCCCTGATGATTTCTAATTTTCATAGGTTCATATTATGTACATTCCATGTTCCAATTATTAATTGATGTTTACAGTTGTTCCTCCTCATTCTGAGTCATGCCACATCAGCAAATGGAGGTCCCTGGGGTTTTACTCCATTCCTGTCATTAAAGTAGACCCTATTTTGACAATGCAACTCTTCCCCGGTAGTCTTTTGAGTACCTTCCAACCTGGGGAGCTCATTTTCCAGCACTATATCTGTGTTTCCCTGCTATTCATGGGTTTTTCAATGGCTAGTTGTTTTGGGAGTGGGTCACCAGGTCCTACTCTCTAGTCTGTCTTAGTCTGGAAGCTCAGCTGAAACCTGTTCATGAGTGACCCTGCTGGTATCTGTAATACTGGCAGCATAGCTTTCAGCATCATAGCAACATACAAGCCCTGCAGTAGGGCAAATTGACAGACACATGGGGGATAACTTCATTGGTCATCAAGAAACTGCAAATTGCCATGTGAGGTGGTACACACCTGTAGTCCCAGCAACTTGAGAGGTGGAAGCAGGGGGATTGCAAAGTTCAAGACCAGAAGCAGACTGCAGAGGTTAGAAAGACCCTGGGTCTAAATTTAAACAAAAAAGGGGAGGGGTTTGAGGTACACCCAGTGGTATAGCATTTGCAAAGCATTCATGAGGCCCTGGGTTCAGCCCTCCAATACCAAAAAAGAAACTACAAATTAAAACTAAAATGGGATACTACTGTTACCCAAAAAATGGTTTAAATTGTTTTATTGAAAATACCAAGTATTTATAAGGATGTGGACCAAGTGGAACTCTCACACACAGCTTGTGAGTATATAAATTACGACAATCATTTTGGAATATACCTTGTCAGTACTTTCTAAAGTTGAATGTACCTAGAACTTTAGTTCTGTGTATATGTTTTAAATAAGTGCATTACCATGTGTACTAAAGGATACATATGAAAGTGTACATAGCAACTTTATTCATAAAAAATCCAAATGAAAACACAAAGGTCCATGAACAATGGAATGAATAAAAAAATAAATAAGTATTCCAAAGTAGAACACTATTGATAGTTGGGGGCAGATAATTCTGTCAACTCCCCGTGACTGTCAGCTTGTCATGCTGTGGGAGCTTACATGTTCCTGTGATGCTGAAAGCCATGCCACGGGTTTCTCAGATACCAGCAGGGCCACCCATGGTAGACAGGTTTCAGCTGAGCTTCTATGTTAAGGCAGCCTAGGGAGAAGGACTCTGCAGTCCACTCTATAAACAACTGGCCATTAAAACCCCTATGAATAGCAGGGAAACACTGTCAGTGCCAGAAAATGAGCCCCTCAGGCTGGAAGATATTCAAAAAATGACTGAGGAAGAGATGCTTTCTCAAAATAAAGTAATAGTTGTTAGGTGCCACCAAGTGGGATCTGATTCGTAAGGACCCTCCTAGGATTTATTTTCTTTTTTCCCCCCTTTTTGGTAAGTGTTGGTGGGGTACAGAGTAATACAGCATTGGCTTTTTCCATCATGCAACTATTACATCACTTTTGGTTACACTTTTATCAATTTTCAAGGTTTATGGAACCTTTTGATTAATAAGTGGTAAAACTCTAATGTATATTTTGGTTATGTTCCCCTATTTTTCCCATGTACACATGAAGTTGCATCATTTACATTAAGATTATCCTCTCCTCCTTTATCCATTTACATTGTTTCTCCTCCCCTTCCCATGTTCAACATCCTTGGCTTCCCTTTGCTACTCCCCTCCCTCCTTCTTTGTATTCCGCTTATATTTTCCCTTCTTTGCTAAGTATAACTGTGCATTTTTATATTATCAACTTATGTATAGGATTTTTATCTTCCTTTAAGTAAAATGCAGCTCCCACATATGAGTGGGAACATATGGTATTTCCCTTTTTGAGCTTGTGTTCATTCACTTAAAGTGATATTCTCCAGGTCCATCCATTTTGCTCCAAATGATATTATTTCATTTTTTCATTGCTGAGTAAAATTCCATTGTGTATATGTATTATAATTTTTTTATCCATTCTGTTGATGGGCATTTTGGTTCATTCCATATCCTTGCTATTCTTTTGTGTGTGTGTGTGTGTGTGAAAACCAACTTACAACTTTTTAATAAGTTCAACTCAGTCAGTTTTTCCACCGGAGAACTATTCCTTGGAAGAGCAACAGTGAAGTGGTTGGCTTTTATTCAGGGGCTGTGATGAATATAAAATACAAATCTTCAAACAGCCAAATCTTGATCAATGTGAGAAGATTCTCATAAAATAAAGGTCACATTAGAACTGAGACCAGCTTACAACAGACATTCTTTTAAGAGGAATGGGCTACAGAATCATTCTGAAGAGTGTTGCACTGAATATGGAGACGCAGGTGCGGTATGACCTCACAGGCTGTTTTCAATGGCTGATTGTTTTGCAATTGTTTTTGGGTGTGGACTGCCACATCCTTCTCCCATTTTTGCAGTGCAGGGGATTGAACCCTAATCCTCAGAAAGTACAGAGCAGGTGCTCTATCAACTGAGCTAAACCCCAGCCCTCTCAAGGTATAGTCAACCTTAATGATGGGCATATAGTAAAACCCCTGGGACCTCCTTTTGCTGATGTGGCACAACTCAAAATGAGAAGAAACGTAGTGTCTGCAACAATGTGCCCAAACATAAAAAGATCCTGTGCATGACACTGTGCTGAGTAGTGTTTTGTTCTGTTTTACATGGGTCACTATCAGTTGGATACAACTGGACAGCACCTAAAAACAACAATTCTGTCATGGGGTCCTAACCTGTACATTGTAGGATATTTGTCAGTACTCCTGGACTCCACCCACTACATGCCAGTAGCCCTCCCCTAGACATCACAACCAAAAATATCTCTGTTGTTGTTGTAGTTAGGTGCCGTCGAGTCATATTGGACTTGTAGTGACCCTTATAGGGTTTTCAATGGCTGATTGTTTCGGGATTGCCTCAGGAGTGGGTTGCCACATCCTTCTCCCATTTTTGTGGTGTTGGGAATCCAACTCCGGACCTCAGAGACTGCAGAGCAGCGCTCTACCAACTGAGCTAAATCCCAGCCCCCCCAAAAATATCTCTAGACACTGCCAAAATCTCCTTGCCTTAAATGTACCATCCCCCAGGAATGACTGCTATAAAGCCATATTAAGAATAAAAACAAATTTCTGCTGCATGCCACATTGTAGACAAATATGTAATGTTTTGTGAAAACAGCTAGGTACACAAGAATGTACACCACATGATTTCATTTGAAAAAGGTTCTAAAGCAGGCTAAATCAATCCCTGTGATAGATGTTGAGATTTTTATTACTTAGGGGAGAGCAATGACAAGGAGGCGGCATATGGAATGTGATCTCCTGGTCGTATTCTGAATATATCCTAATCTGAAAAATGTTTACATGGGTGTGTTCTCTTTGTGAAAATTCATCAAGTTTTACCCTTATGATTTTGTTATATATTACTCTGCTTCACACACACACACACACACACACACACACACACACACACAAATGTTTACTTAAGAAGGTGTGGCTGGAGATGAGGAGAGATGTTATTCTAAAATATGAAGAAAATGTTTTAAAACATACTTCAGCATCTCTTTCTGTCTCGATGCCCATGCCTAACTAAAAAGCATGCACTGTCTGTTACCTCTACTTAATGAATTCACTTTGTTTCAGAAAAATAAATAAAATACAAAATAAAAATAAAAATACTTTAAAAATTACTGCAGGCCCCGCGGCTGCTCATGCCTATAATCCAAGCAATTCAGAGGCTGAGGAAGGAGGATCACAAGACTGAGGACAAAAGCAGCCTGTGAAATTTCGCTATACTCTGACCAAAATAAAAAATAAGAAATGGGCTGGAGTTGCAGTCCAGGGGTAGAGCACTTGCAAAGTATGTGCAGAGACCCTTGGTTCAACCCGTAAGTACCATGCAAAAAAACACCACTTTAAACCAAAGGAGATGCAACGTCTTAGATTGGAAAAAAGAAAAGAAAAAACTGAGCTGTGTTAGAACAAAAGATAGTAGAAAGAAGTGGCAAGCCTGAGCAAAAACAAAGAAAAGTGGCCTGTACCCGTGCTCCCAGCTATTTGGGAAGGTGAGGTAAGAGGATCACCTGAGTTCAGAAGTCCAAGGTCAATCTGAACAACATAGCAAAACCTTCTTATTTCATATATACATGTATGTATATTTCATTTATTTATTTTATTATTATTTTGTGTGTGTGTGTGTGTGTGTGTGTGTGTGCACATGTGTGTGATCCTGGAGATCAAATTCAGGGCCTCGCACATGCTAGATAAGTGTATTTCCTCTGATCCTCATCCCCAGACTCCTAAGACCTTGTCTCTCAAAAAAAAAGAAAAAAAGTAAAAGTAAAAGAAAAAAAAGGAAGAAGGAAGGAAGGAAAAAAGAAAGGAAGGAACGAAAGAAGGAAGGAAGGGAAAGAGGAAGGAAAAAGAGAAAATTTAACCCAAGACTAGAAAGTGAAAGGAAATCTACTGTGGCAGGTGCTACTAGTTAGCCCCTTGTCAATCCTTTCTCTCATTCTTCCTTAAAAACAAAGCCCTAAATTTATTCTTTGCAACAGTATGCCCATAAAATGCTACATTTTCCATTTGCTATTATAGTTAGGCTTGTCCAAAGTGCTGTAGACATAAAAGCTGGTACCGCGGCAGCCATTGTGACTAGAGGCGACCTGGAGAATGGAAACTAGTGCTGCAACATAGTGCAGCACAAAGGAGCCTGAGCCCCTGCTGCCTATGGAGGCCCCATCTCCACCCTGGACTACCTCCTTCTGGCATTTTATGTGAATGAAAATAAACCTCTTCTGAATTAAAAAAAAAGTATGTACATTAATTACGAATGTTTTGATTATTCCTAGTAGGGAATGAAAGCTGCCAATTCTCTAGTATTTCTTTCATCATTTTTCTACTCTAATATTTTCATTATCTTTGACCTAATGTTGAAAACTCTCATCATTTTGTGGTCTGAACTAAAGAAAAAGAAGAAAAAGAAAAGCAAGAGATAAATGTTGAACACACATAGAAGAAAGTGTTCTTATATAAGTATATTTTTAAATGTCCAAAGAAGGGAAGAACACTTTAAATTCTAATCACTTTTTAAATATGTTTTCAAGTAATTTTGTATATAAGTTCAAAATTCCATTAAACGTGAAGAATTTATTCTGATAGCAACAGGCTATTAACTGAAAATCACATGAGAATGAAAAATATAATAAAACATAGAAATACTTAGATAGTTATTAGAAATAAGGTACATTTTAATGAGAAACACATGGGCCTAGATATACTAAAGTATGAATGAGTTCTTAATGGTTGACAATCATCCTTGTAATATTTTACACTTAAATTAAGAATGCTTCATTTCTAAATTGGGAAAAACTGATTTTGAGGGAATAAGTCATCCTCAAAATTGGGTATTATGTTCAATATTCTAAGTTCAGAAAGAAGTTTTAGACAACATGCTGTCCAGATACTATTCTAATCTGCTGATGCAGAGGGCTCTGCTGACGTCAACCCAAAATTTGCCTCATGAATACACTTCCTTTCTGGATTTCTTCCTCTATCCAGAAACAGAACAGGAAAGTCATTTGTTTTGGGAATAGAAGAGTATGTGAGTAGTATAAAATGGCTTAGCTTATGGCCTCTGCTGACATCTAACATGTGATATATATTTTTAAATCTAGTAACAAGAATATAAAGTATATGTAAACGATAAAGAAAATCTGCAAAAAAGGAATAAATCTCCTTTAAAAATAGAATGATACTACTAATGGGAAACACTTGCATCTAAATTTTATACAATTTTAAAAATTTACAAGAGGCAGGGCGGTTCACTCTCAAGGAGATTTATGAAAAGCATTTCAGGAGCAAATAAACAAACAAATGAAAAAGTTCTAAGATCTAAATGTAATAGCATGAAGGTTCAGCAGATACAATATCAGGCTGTCCCCTCCCCCTGGTACAAGTATAATGTAGTGTATTACAATGGTCAAAAGCCAAACTCATAGGGAAAGTATATTTGCTGTCCATCAAACACAGGCCCATGGTTACAGTAACTACTTTTTTTCGTATATCACTGGCTACCTGCCTATCTTTAACTTCAAGCCCTTGAAATTTTATCTCATGAAATATTAAGGTATGTTTGTGCATGTCCATTTTTAGTCTTATTTCTCAAAAGTGTTCTATTTGTATAACACATCAAACAAGAAGTCAGAGTGGCTGGACGTTTCTTCCCTTTGTTAAGATACGTGGAAGGAAGGGAGTGAAGGTTATTTTTGGTGAGAGTTTGTCTCTGGTCAGCTGAAACACATCAGTGAAGTAATTTCTATTTAAGTCTTGGCTTTGCCACTTGGTTTATAACAAGCCAGATCTACCAAACTGAAATCAGAACCCACATCAGTAATAGCCAGAGAAAAGGCATGGACTAAGAAGAATCATGTTTGTAAGGTAGGAGGGTGTGGTCAGCAGTCCTTCACAGCACAAGCCAACAGTCTCAGAAGTTTCAGTCTATAGACGCTGTACACTTGCCCAAAAATCCCATAATTTACTTGAAGAGAAGCTTTATCAACTGTTTAGATTTTCAATGTGGAGAAAACAAAAGAAGATATTGGGTGAGTGGAGCAAGACAAAAACTCTTTCTGCAATAATTTTAACATTAGTAGCTGGTTTCACTTTTAAATCAGCTGACCACTAGGGTGTCAACCTTCCCAAACTTATGTTTCCTTCATGTTTTGACAGTGTTCAGTGACCTAACAGCACCAAGTTTTGCAAACTCTTACCTAAATGCCAATTCTGCATCTTAAGTTGGCTCTGTCTTACTGATGGTTTCAAAATGTTGCTGATTTTCACTTGCTGAAGTGTAAGACTTGCTTCAATCAACCAGCAACAGTTTTAGCAATGTATGTACTACCCACAAAGAAGATATGGTATCTCCCTTCTAAAATCCGATCTATGTGCAACTTTTTGTTGTGATTATTGTTATTCTGGTTTTCATTGTGTTTTTTGGAGACAGGGTCTCACATAGCCTAGGCTGACCTGGAATTCATTAGCCTCTTGACCCAGCCTTCCAAGTGCTGGGTTTATAGGTGTGCACTGTCACACCCAGCTTATGTTCATCATTTTAAAAAGTATAAAGGGAGGCTCTGTGTCCCTCTTCTGAAGATGGACAGTTTATTTTGAAATAGTTTTTCCCAAGGCAAGATCAAATCCCCATTCTGAAGCCAAATCATATCTATTTTATGGAAATTAATAAGACAGCCACACAATTTTGTTGGGGGAGAAAACCTTAAAGATCACCTATGATACTCATTGCATGTCACCACAGAGAAATTAGCTCCGCCAAGAGCATAAAGTACTTTGGTGGCAAAGTATAGGCTGACACCCAGAAGTCCTGATTTGCTAGGTCATTGTTCTTATCAAGGCACCTACAAATATTATTGGAAAAGTCAACACTATTCTCTTTTGCATTCATATCCCCTCTCTCTCTCTCTCTCTCTCTCTCTCTCTCTCCTCTTCAACTTTTCTTTTACCTTCAGATATTTTGTTTTAATACATCAGTTACTTTATTTTTTGGCAACATCTATACTCAAGACCATTAATTAAAAAGGGTTCAGAACTAACACATTCCAAATAACAAAGCTGCTAACCTATATTTTCATCTTTTACTCAATAAAATTAATCTGTCCACATAAACTCTAGGTAGGCAAGTTTTCACTTAGGATGCATGAGAGAACCACATCTGTGACATAGATGGATAACTATTAACCCTTTTTAAGCTTTCAAATGCCTTAGGATATTGGAGCAAAAAAATCTGAGAACTGCAGATCTTATTCAAATGAATCAGGATAGAGCAGATGGCTGAAGAAGGCACACAAGCAAGGAGGAAATCTCCTGTTCTCCGTTTCTGATTATTTTGCCCACAGAGGAATAAGGATTCAAAGAAAATCAGTAATCATGGCAGACGTCATTAGCATATTCCCAATAAGAGAGCTTACATAAAAATTCCCAGAGAAAATGAAATGACTGCTTGAAGATCAATGTGCAAAGAGTACATTTTCAGCTGCCTCTTTTCCCCCAAAATGTGAGCAATTTAAGACTTCTAAAAATTAAGGCTTGTGAATAATATGAGAAAATGCCATTATTTATATTAATATTGATGATTATTACAAGCAAAGTAAAGCAGGTATGTTCTTAAGTTTGTCAATAATGAGAATATTTTAGTGCCTAATGTTTCACATTTCTAATTAAATCCCATTTGGTCTGCAGAAAAATCTTAAAACTTATTAAAATATTGACTATCCCTCTTCTCACCCTTTTGCAAAGAAGGATTAAGCAGGCTGCAATTGGAGCACCTTCATTGCTTTATTGTGAATCCATGCAGCAAAGTGTGTTTTTTCCCCTGCTTAACTGATAATCAAAAATCATTGAAATAGCAGATCAAATCTAAAGAAAAACTTGCATGAAACAATTTTTAAAGAGAGACAATTCTAACTCAGGTAACTATGAATTAGCTTTCTGATGTTGAGAAAATGTTTAGGAAGATTTGCTTTTAATTAATGCTAAGTAAGAAAATAACAGATGCTTACTTAAAGTCATTCATAACACACCTGATGAGAATTTGTCATTGGTATACATTTCTCATTGCTTCCTCGTGTATTTTCTAGATTTCTACCTATTGGGTGGTACAAACATCCATTGTTGCTGAATATTTAACCCTCAAATACAAAATGAAAGAATTCCCTTTTATAGGAAGAACAAGTCACCAAATATGGAAACACCGTAATCAATAATAAATCTCCCTCATAAATTAACCATGTGACACAATACTGGCAGGTCTTGTTACATAGAGAGGATCTAAGGTAAAGCTATTATTGGTTAGGCCACTAGGAAGCAGATGGTTAAACAACACAATAGGAAATGTCACAATCGTTTTAATTTTATTATTGAAACCCAAACTTTCAGTGGCGGTAGACAGATTGCCTTCATTTTTCATCCATAAAACAACCATCTTGAACATTTCATCAAAAAGAACTTTTCCTTACACTGGCATTGCAACCAATAAAACCTTTTATGCATGGCAAGTTGGCAGAAACTATTAATAAAATGTCTGTCAACTGCACATCGTTCTTTTTTCTCTAGCAAGAAAAAGGGGAGAATCATTAATTACAGTTTCTGTCACACACAAAAGATAAAATGATTGTTCTGGTGTCTTAACAGCTTGAATTCACCTAGTGACCACCTCTTCTATTGGATTTGAAAAAGGATGATCCTTAACCATCTAAACAAAAAGCTACAGAGCTCTCTAACACATTGCCTGTGTCTGCCTGGGCAACAAATGTGGTATTTTAGGTTGACTCTGAAAGAGGATTATGAATATGGATAGAATGCAAATACTTCATCTATCTTAATCAGAATACAGGAATTCAAGCTGTTGAGGAAAAAAAAGACCTTAGAATTCCCATACAAGGAAAGAAATTTTATAGTGCTCATTGAATTTAAAAGACAGAGATTAGAAATGAACTTAATGAATCTGTTCATCAGAAAGCAAGCAACAGACTTAGCAACAAGTGTGGAATAATTACCCTGATGACAAATAAATATAATGAACTTTCAGAGTGGGAAACAAATGCTTAACGCAATTAAAAAGAAAATAATATTCTCCTTTCTTTGTGGATTCTCTGTGTCCTCCACTTTCTATTTGATGAAAAAAAAATTGTGTTTCTGCTATTAACCACTTTAAACTTCATCTTCCAAAACAGGTCTTTCCTCATGTCCCATACTGGAAAGAAAGAGCACAAGTACAAATTTCTGTAACCAAGTATAAAGAGAACAAAGAGGCAGGGAATGACTTGTATAGATTCTTGAATTTACAACAAGGTTTGAGCTATAGCACTGTATAGAAAGCTGCCAGTTTTCCTTATTATTTCAATTTATCTGCTCCCAACAAGTCAACCAAAAGGTCTAGGAAGCGAGTTCACCTTCTCTACATTTCCTGGTTCCTTTCACTTTTAATGAATATATTTGCTTCAAGTGATAGAGTATTGAAATGCAAGCAGTTTCTTTATTTAAAGAAACTTTTCAATTTAGTGTACATCTTAGTATCAGTAATAATTACAAGTCCATGATGCTATGGATTTTTACTATATGTATTATAATTATTTTATGAGGTTCATTCAAGGATTTATTTATCTGAACAGAATGGGAATTTTAGAAGATGGGATAAATCTAATCTTGTAGAATGAAAAAAGCTTTCTAGTAATCTATACATGAAAGAAAATAAGAATAGTTATATGTTATTAATCTGTAAGTTTATGTTTCATATATCTAGATTCAAGTCTTACTTCCACTTATTATTGGCTGTGTCACTTTATTTTTGTACCTCAATTTCCTCATCTGTTAAAGAAGGTACTAGTAGTAACTTCATATAAGGAATTAAATGATATGAAGAATATTAAGTACCTAAAATTATCCTTGCACATAGGAAGTGTTATATAATTGTTAGCCATTATTAGTGACTCGTCTATTTTCATTTGATCTAATGCCAAAAATGAAAAGGTGTAAACTAAGTTTAAAAATTAAAAGACTAAAAGTGTATCCATTCTTGAATGCTGCTAGAACAATTGTGCCAAAAACTTTGAGAAGAATTTTACCCAATGAAATCTGGGACCTTTGTTATAAATGGGATACTGTGAGCAAAGATTCCATTGGCAGATTAAAGACAACAGAAAACAATAAACATTGGTAATATTTAAGCAACTTTGTTTCCTTTCAGAACAAATGACTGCAAAAATCTAGCAAGTATCAAGAATATTACTATCTTGCTAAAAAGTTTGAATCCAAGGTGAGAAGTGACAGTCCTCTCACTGAATCTAACATATGTGTTGCTATTATTATTAGGTGCCGTTGAGGCAGTGTCTGACTCATAGCGACCCTATGTACAACACATGAAACACTATTGTCAGTGCTTCTCTGCTATTCATAGGGTTTTCAATGGCTGAACATATGTCTATGTACATATTATTCATGGGTGTATGTATATGATATTTTCATTATCTTTTTTTTTAAAAAACCTCTATTGAATAGAACTTTTTATTACCACGGGTTAAAAATATCATCTCCTAAGAATCTGGCAAGCATTCAGAATCATTTAATCTTTCATCAAGGTTTAATCAGATGAGGTTTATATCTCTTTTGTGCATTGTCAAGTGCCCACCACGACTTGTCTCCCCCATCGTGGTCTGACAGATTGCACGAATAAGCAAAGAGCCAGAGCATTTGAGCATAATTGCAGTGTCAGCACTGTTAACTGTATTTATGGGAAGAGAGTTAACACTATGACATTAATAATTTCATCAGATTACACATGTTTGCTTGACAAACAAGCAAGCTATTCTCTTTAAATTATCTGTGACCAGGGCTGTTTTCAGCTGGAGAACAGCCATGAATTCCAGTTTTAAAAGAAAAATAAACTCACCCAAACACCACTCCACTTATATTGTTATGTTGAGGGGAGGGGAAAAAAATTAAGTCTTTAAATATTTGCATTGAGCCAGACTTTATAAATCCTGGTTTCCTGTCAATAAGAAAGAAAAAAATAGTTAGGAACTCACAATAAAAAGGAAGGGTCAGGAAGTATAATAATTGTGTCTTGCTGTACTATAGTTCAAAAATAGCTGCAGGCAGAGACATGAAGTCTTTTAGTTTGCCTTGACTTTTTAAACCACTAGATGCTCACCTGCGGTGGTTTCTGTGATTTGTGGCAGCTTACCAAAGGCACAGGATAATAAAGACAGTTTGTTACCCTCTAATTTTGGAGGGGCATAACATATGAAGCTTGTACAGCAATCTCTTTCCTACACATTTCACTCCATAAGGGGAAACAATAAGAGAGAACATGACATGTGTTAGAGAAGTAAATTACAATGTTATACTCTTTGGTCCTATAAACCATTGTGGGCTGTCGTGCTCCTGACTACTGAAGTGTTGTTTTATGCTATAGCTTAATCAGCTGGGTCTAGGCTGCGCCCTCATATGCCAGTGCCTTAGGCGGCATAAATGCTATGATTCACACACATGGTTACAGAAGAAGTGGTGAGGTCCACACGATCTGCCATGGAAGTTATTGGCCCATATGATGGATCTCCTCACAGTTAATTTAAAAGCAGGAATATGACTTCAACTCAATTGTTAAAATTATCACAAAATATTGAGCCACCTGTTTGTCTTATTTAATAGGAGCATCTTGCTGGTGTTAGTTCTAAAAAAGGTAATGTTTCATCATTTGAGCCTAGAATCTATGCCCTTGCGAGAACCCCACAGGAAGGAAGCATCTGTATTTATGAACTTATGTGAGGCAGCATGATGTGAACCTGAATGCAAAAAGTTAAGGAGAGATATATGGATCCCATCACTAGCCAGCCCCAAAACAAAAGCCCACCACTGCTATAAATAATAACAAATTGGATGTCAAAAGAAAGTATTTGGCCCTCCTTTTTTATAATTCAGATAGTAGTTTTATATTCCTTTTCATTATTCTATGGCAGTAGGTATCTTTAACATAAAGAAACAGAATCATAGTAATAGATTTTATATACACACATACTCTTCATTTATAAATGCATAGTAGAATATTACTATGTTTTATTGACAAAAAGTAATAGATCTGGTTAGAAAAAAAGGAATAATTTATCTTTGGGCTGAAAAAGGATTTCTACTTGGTATCAATCATTAGGAATCTTATTGTCAGAGTTTTACATGAAATTTAAAAGGAAAAGCATTTATGAATAAAAACAGATAAAGAAATGTTCTTTACTAGGACAGCTATTATTAAAACAAAAATAAGTGTTAATGAGGATGCAGAGAAATTGGAACCCTTTTGTGTTGCTAGTGGGAACATAAAACAGTGTAGCCACTGTGTAAAACACCATGGTGGCTCTCAAAAAATTAAACGTACAAGGTGGTCATGGTGGCACATGGCTGTAATCCCAGTGACTCAGGAGGCAGAGGATCACAATTTCAAGGCCAGAGGCAGCCTGCATAACTTAGTGAGACCCTGTCTCAAGATAAAAGATTTTTAAAAAGGGTTGGATGTGCTCAGTAGTAGCCCGCTTGCAAAAAGTATGATTGAGGATCTGGATTCAGCCCCTTAGAAAGAAAAAAAATTAAACATATGATTACTGTCTGACCTAGCAATTCCTCTTCTTAGTAGGTACCCAAAAGAATTAAAAATAAGGATTTGAACAGATAATTGTACACATATGTTAATAGTAGCTTTATTTATAATAGTCAAAATGTAGAAAGAACCAAAATGTCCAATAGAAAAACAAAATGTGACATATATATGAATGATATTTGGCCTTTAAAAGAAGTAGAACTATGACATATGCTGCAAAATGGATGAACATTACTCTAAGGGATATAAGCCAGACACAAAGGAGAAATAATAAATACTGTGATTCTATTTACAGGTGGTACCTGTTGTTGTTGTTTTTAGGTGCTGTCGAGTCGGTATCCGACGCATAGCGACCCTCATAGGGTTTTCAATGGCTGGGTGCTTCGGGATTGCCTTAGGAGTGGATTGCCAGGCCCTTCTCCCATTTTTGCGGTGCTGGGAATTGAACTCAGGGCCTCAGAGACTGCAGCGCAGCGCTCTACCCACTGAGCTAAATCCCAGCCCGTTGTTGTTGTTAGGTGCCATTAAGTCAGGTCCAACTCACAGTGACCCTATGCACAGCAGAACAAAACATTCTCCAACACTGTGCCATGCCTGGCAAGGGCTTCTCTGCTATTCGTAGGGTTTTCAATGCCAGATTGTTTCAGAAGTGGGTTGCCAGAGTCTTCTCCTTAGCCTAAAGCACCTGGTACTCCCAGGCAGTCTCCCATCCAATTACTAACCAGGCCAGACCCTGCATAGCTTCTGAGATTAGGCAGGGTCAGATGCTAGGTTGCTATGGCTGCAGACTCACATGAGGTACCTAGAATAGTCAAATTCATAGAGAGGAAAATTGGAATAGCAGGTATCAGGGACTAGGAAAAGGCCAAATGGGAAATAATTGTTTAACAAATAGTATGATGAAGCCATTCTGGAAATGGATCATGGTGAGGATGTGCAACAGTGGGAATGTACTTGTCATTGAGCTATACACTTAAAAATAATCAGAGTGACAGATTTTATATCATGTCTGTTTAATAATAAAAGAGAAAAAGCAAGTTCCTTAAAGAAAAATGCAGCCCCATCTCACAAATAAACTGTTTGATATCCAAAACTAATCATTTCAATCTCTCAAAAGGGAACAAATGTAGAGTAAACCTCAAAGTTGCAGATCTCCAAGTGAATAACAGTATGTTCAAGCCAAGCCAAAAATTCCTCTGTCCTGGATACACAGCCCTTTCCAGTTCCTAAAGACTTGTTGTTGTTGTTGTTGTTGTTAGGTGCCGTCAAGTCAGTATCTGGCTCATAGCGACCCTCTGTACAACACTATTGTCAGTGCTTCTCTGCTGTTCATAGGGTTTTCAATGGCAGATTGATTTTTGGGAGGGGGTTGCCAGGTCCTTCTCCCAAGCCTACAGCATCTGGTGTTCCCAGGCAGTCTCCCATCCAGGTATTAACCAGGCCCGACCCTGCTTAGCTTCCGAGATCTGACAGGATCGGATGCCACAGGGCTACCGCTGCAGGCTCCTAAAGACTAGAGGTGCTCATTAGGGCTGAGATAACACTGCAGCTTGTGTGCTAAAATTCATTGCTACTGCAATGTTAATCCTTTAAGGACAGATTTGATGCTCCTATAATGTCTTCTATAGCTGTACCACCCTGGCATCTGACTTCATCAGATCTCAGAAGCTAAATAGGGCCAGGCCTGGTCAGTACTTGGATAAGAGACCACCTAGGAATACCAGGTGCTCTAGGCTTGGGAGAAGGAATTAGCAGCCCGATCCCTAAACAATCAGCCATCAAAAAACGTATGAATATAGTGCTGGGCATGGCACAGTGTCAGACAGTGTTTCGTTCTATTGTATACAGGTTCACTATGAGTTGGACCCAACTCAATGGCACCTAACAACATAAGAGAAATGACAATATAAAAGTGCTTGGATTTATAAAACTTACTCTGTTCATTTCTATACACAACATAGCATTTTAACCCTCAAATGATGAGCAGATCTTTATGGGAAAAGGGCATCTCAAGATTTGTCTTAAAGTACCTCCCAACAACAGATTGGTATACTAGTCTGTAATATGTGTGTTCTATGATTTTACTCACTCTCTAGGTCACTCCCTATGTGTGCTGAAACTTCAAGTCAAGTCAATTCTGCTTAGGGCTGCTGGAGCTAGAAATTCCATTTTAGTAATTGCTCACATTCGGTTTTGAAAGTGTGCTGTATGGTTTCTGTTTATATTCTAGTTCCCTATTAAGGAACAGAGCGTCACTTTGTTTCTACCTTAACTTCAGTTACAAGTGAAGAATCCTGAAACCTAGAATTGAAAAACCAAGATTTTCGTTTTATTTTATTTTTACTTTCTTACATTGACTTCATCACTTTTTTTTCCCAGTGGTACTGCATACTAGCAAATTCCTCACCAATGAGTTACACCCCCAGCCCCTTTTTTACTTTTTGAGATAGGGTCTTGCTAAGTTGTGCAGGTTGCCTCTGGCTCAAACTCATGATCTTCCTGCGTCAATCACTCAAATTTCTGGGATTACAGGCTTGCACCATGGCACCTAGCTAACTTCAGCATTTTTTCTTTAAAATGTGATTGATGTCATCATATTGTTTTCATTAAAATCATTTAGAAACCACCATGTTTTCCACAAGATGGCCCTAAATATTGTGCAAAGATTATTACATGTAAATAGGCTCCTTCCTTTTTGCCTTTAATAGTTTCTGTTGTGAAAGAAACAGACAGATGAGCGTGCAGAAAATAGGAAATGCAGATATCAGAAAGGGTATAACAACCAAAATGGTGGTATTTGCATCAAATACAGGTCAAGAGTAAACTTATTTTAATGTAAAATGCAAGGACAGGATGAAACTGGAAAGCACAGGTCAGGGTGTGAGAACATTTCTAATCAGCCCAAGAAGGATTTACAGATAAAATGTTAAGAACTTGTAGGGAAGAGGTAAATTTACTCTAGGAAGGCACATTTAAAATTCTGTGAGGTCAATGAATTATCACTTAAGATGGCATTTCCCAAAATGCGTTCCAAAGGCTACATAATCTAAATGGGAGGGAAAAAAGCTCACAAGATCCAATTGGCTTGTGTACTGTGACTGTCTTGGAGGTTGACAATGAATATTGAGCTATCAAAGGCCCTGTTAAGTCCTACAGTAAAGATTGCTGAGTTCAGCCTGGCACAGTGGCACATGTAACTCAAAAGGTGGAGGTGGGAAGATTTCAAGTTCAAGGCTGGAAGCAACCTGCATAATTTAACAAAACCCTGACTCAACAAATAAAACATGGGCTGGGGGTGCAGTCCAGTGGTAGAGCATTTGCAAAGGATGTGCAAGGCCCCGGGTTTAACCCTCCAGTAATGGAAAAAAAAAAAATTGCTGAGTTTAGTCCAGTGCCAGGGATCACACTTATAATCCCAGTGATTCTAGAGGCTGAAGCAAGGAAGATAGAAGTTCAAGGCCAGAGTCAGCCTATATAATTTAGAGACACTTTGTCTCAATATTTAAAAAAGGGACTGGAGGTACAGCTCAGTATTGAAGCACATGCCCTAGTGTGGGTGGGGTCTTGGGTTCAATCCCTCAGTACACACACACACACACATACACACACACACAGGCCGAAAAGACAAAAACAAAAGAGAGAGAGAGAGAAAAAAAAAACTGTTGTGTTTCATTAAACTCAGTCTTTCCCAAACTTTTTACATAATATTTACATTGTATTAGGTATTATAAATAATCTAGAGTTAATTTGGGCTGGGGTTTGATTTGGTAGAGTGCTGCTCTGCACTCTCTGAGGCACTGCAGAAATGGGAAAAGGACATAGCAATCCACTCCTGAAGCAATCCCAAAAAAACAATCAGCCATCGAAAACCCTATGAATCATAGAAAGCACTGACATAGTGCCAGGCATGGTACAGTGTTGGGAAGTGTTTCATTCTGTTGTACGTAGAGTGACCATGAATCAGACCCAACTCAATGGCACCTAACAACAACAAGAGTGTATTTAAAGTATAGCAGAAGATAGCACAGGATATATGCATTGTGATATTTTATATAAGGGACTTGAACCTCTGAGGATGTTAGTATCTTCAGGAGTCCTAGAACCAATCCCCTGAAGATACCAAGAGATGCCTGTACTGTATATAATATGTCAGAAAGAGTGAAATGCAAGGGAGAAAAAACATTATAAAACTCAGCAAAGGGTGTGGTGACACATACCTGCAGTCTCAGTTACTAAGGAGCCTCATGTGAGAGTATCATTTGAGCACAGGAGTTTGAAGCCAGCAAGACCCCATCTCTGAAAAAAAGGGAAAAGAAAGAAAGGAAAGGAAAGGAAAGGAAAGGAAAGGAAAGGAAAGGAACGGAAAGGAAAGGAAAGGAAAGGAGAGAAAGGGAGGGAAAGGGGAAAGAAAAGAGAAAGGATTGCTGCTTTAAAGACGGTGACTTAAGGGAGGTGGGCTTCTGGCACAGGTGACTTGTGTGAATTCGGTCATTTGCTAGGGAACCAACAAATGTCCCATAGGAATATGAGAACTCCTCTAGAGAGCAAGCCCCTCGGCTCTTTCTCCCTCACAGAGACTTAATATTGGTAGGAAGTTCTACAAGATAGCACTATAGCTCTAGCATTAAGCAATTACTAATAAGGGACTGATTTTACCAGTGCAGGTGGGTAAATTGCTCATCTTCCATAAGCAAATTAACTTTTGGGGGCTCATAAGGTATTGTTCATTTACTAATTCATTTACAAATTGTTTGCTTCTTGGCATCTAATTAGTGGCATTCTCCTTGGTGACCCTGTGTTTTTGGAAATACGTTACTCTCAAGTCCTTCTTTTCACATTACTTGGTGGCCATTTATCTTGCTCCTGCGAAGGAGGAAGCACATGGGAACAGCTGGCCATATATCATTTGTCAGAACCAGAAAGGGATTCATCAGGCTCCTGAGCTTTGTTGAGTGGAACAATGATAGGGGACTGACAAGTTTGCTCTCTGATTCAATTCTTGAAATCATAAGAAGGGGCTCCATTTTCTATTGTTGTCCCTGAGATAGCAGAGATAAAATAATTTAGAAAAGGTGGAAAGTACATACTACTTTACCTACCCAGGGCATATCCCACTTTACATTCTCCTGGTAGGAATATTTCCTACCTTGAGAGCCAGCCACAGTTTGTTGGGGTCAGTACAAAACTAAAATATGTGGTCCCTTGTCCTAAAAGTAGCAAAAAACAATTGTTTTAAATTTCTTTTAATAAAAAGCTTCTCTTTATCCCTTCCTCTACTGCCTTTCTCACAACTTGTCATGGTGTTTATTTGCTATTATTGACATGAATTTCACCACTCAACTTTACATTGTGCCATGCCAATTATAAATGCAGCTACAAGTATTTATGTCATATGGAATTATGACATCATAGAATTCATATTTTGTAGCTTGTATATGCATATGCATTTTATCCTTGCCAGAATAATGGAAATGCTACACAAAACTAATGCAACTGTTTTTATGTCACTTCCTGATACATGTGCGTTCTATCTTCACTATCTTCCTGTGGAGAAAGGAATGCCCAGAAGGAAGTAGTGCCATGCGCTGCCTTGTGTTTTAATTTTCTCTTGCGTTATGTCACAGACATGGCCCACTTACCTTGTACTCCCTTTGAGACTCCCTGGCCTCCCAAAAATTGTGAGTCTACTAGAATTCGGCCTTCCTGAGGCATCACAAATGCCATATTTGAGTGGAGAGGCAAGGAATAATACACATACACTTCCTGTATCTTCACTTGTAAAACAGAAGTTGAAAGATAATATTGTTACAAATTTCATTATAGTGACAGCAGAGCATTACAGCTAGCGCTGAGCTCTCCTGACCTGAAGCTGTAGATATGGCTAGCACAGCCATGGAGCTGGCCCTGCCAACATTCTATAGAAAACAGAACAGGCAAAATGGGAACCAAAAGGAGAGTACCACCATCTCACAAGGAATCAAACTCTGGTCCTTCCTTTATCTTCCAGATGCACCTCTGGTATAACATTTATAAGGCAAAATATTCATCAGTAGTATACAATATTAGGGCTGGGATTTAGCTCAGTTGGTAGAGCGCTGCACTGCAGTCTCTGAGGTCCTGAGTTCAGTTCCCAGCACCGCAAAAATGGGAGAAGGACCTGGCAATCCACTCCCAAGGCAATCCCAAAACAGCCATTGAAAACCCTATGAGGGTCGCTATGAGTCGGATACTGACTCGACGGCACCTAACAACAACAACAACAAGTATACAATATTAGTTTGAAAATAACTTCAAGACTTAGTTGGAACAATTAGCCTCAACAGGCTCTCAGCCCATGTGCTGTTTTTCTTTAGGCTCAATTACAAAACTGTTGATCCACCAAAGGAATATACTACCCATCTTTTAATGTATGCAATATCATAGCTCCCTTTCCCTCCCCCCATGGTGAAATCACATGCTTCCTACTTTCTTTCAACCATTGCCATACTCCTTGTGTATCATATCCCTGTCTTTCAGGATGATTAAAATCTAGAGTAATGGAATACTTCAACTGCCAATATTAATTAAAGAACAATTTGCAAAAACACACAAAGCCAATATGCTTGCTAATAATTCTGACACCCCATTAACTGTATCTTAGGGCCTGGGGGCGGGGCTGGGATTTAGCTCAGTGTATAGAGCGCTGCACTGCAGTCTCTGAGGCCCCGAGTTCAATTCCCAGCACCCCAAAAATGGGACAAGGGCCTGGCAATCCACTCCTAAGGCAATCCTGAAGCACACAGCCATTGAAAACCCTATGAGGGTCGCTATGAGTTGGATACCAACTTGATGGCACCTAACAACAACAACAAGGGCCTGGGGGCAAGGGGGCTTTGCTGCTTCTCTTGGTGACAATGTGGCTCTCATTTTGCTCAAGGTATAATGTAATCTTTTCATCGGAAATCACTTAGAATCACATAGGAAAAAATACATAAGTGGCATGGCAAAAAAAAGCTGTTTCCTGGCACATGCTTTTTACCACTCTATTTACTGTGGTCCATTGCATTGACCTTCTGCCCTTTTCAGATACACATTTTATAACTGATGTGGAATATACAGCCTCTTGACAGACAGTTCATATGAATTTACTGTAAACCCGATGCCTTCCTCTATTGTGGTAGAAATCATATTACCAGATTCCTAACAAGAAGCATTATGATGTTAGAAACTGTTAAAAGAACATGAATGAAAAAAGACTCCCTTTACACCAAGCCCAAAGAACCAGTTCAAGTAACAAAGCCCTATTTTCCATCTTGTATGTAAAGCCAATGGATTAACAACAACTGGCATGAAGCCGAACTGACACTCTGACTCGAGGTGCCAGGCAGGCTCTCTGTTTAATTGTATGCACCAGCCATTTCTTGTGTGCAAACAGGAGGAATTGTTCAGGCAGCAGCCACTCTGAATGGTATGCAAGGGTTTAGTGAAATACATGCTCAGGACAGCTTTCTTAATCCTGTAAGTCTGCCCACCAGAGAGAATTCCAGGGTGACAGATGAAAGGATGCATCCAAGTCTTCCACCAAGTATAATCAAGTCCAGAAAAGAAAGTTTGTGTGGCTTTGTTAAATATTTAGTTTATGCTCATCCAACAAACACTGCTTTTAGGAGGAATTGTTAAATGAATGATGGTAATAAACAGGCTGGTCCTACCCACTGATTAAAGTGTCACGATGCCTCTTTAGAAATCAGAGGAGTTATCCTGCTAATGAACTAAATTAGACTGAACTAATATTCATGTTAATAATTATTACTTACAGAGCTAGCAGACTTAGGAGTGATAATGATAATATGGAAGCTGAATATAATAATAATAATATTTCTCAGGTGCAAATACTCCAGTTTAAAGCAGATTTGACAGGAATACGCAGGTACTCCAGTAGCCCAATTTTGAAGACTATGGGGAATTTTTTCAGAGTAAGGATAGTAGATTAAGTCCTAGGTGAGTAGTGAAAAAAAGGATGAAAAACAAAATTCTTTATTAGGACCAGAAGTGTTAAACTGGCCAATACACTCAAACACTTTAATACTATATATGAAAAACATATGGTACTCATTTTCCCTTAAAATGAACTATGATTAAAAAAAATTCATATTCTCAAGGCTGGAAATGAAAAGATATGCATTGGTGATAGTATTGATTTAAAAAAATCTACAGAAAGGCTTTTATTAGGCATAGGTTATAGTTACAGTGAAAACTGAGAGCTACTTTAATCCTCTGGGGAAGGGGGAGTTCTGTTGGATCCTTTTTGTCATTGTCAAGGTGTAGAAAGCATGAAAAAATACTTTGGTGTATTTCATTATTAGTACACATGAACAGTTTGAACTCTCCATTATTGGGTTGTCTTTTCTCATAGTCGGTACCTCTTTCAGGCTCCTTTTAAAAAACTATTTGACAAGGAAAAAATAGCCTTCTTGGCTTAATATGTGAGTATATACAAGTTCCCTCAAGTTTTCACAAGAAAGTAAATGAAGTGCATGCCCTGCAAGCTTAATCACATTAACTCAGAATACAATCAAAGCTCCACATTTTAACTATACCTTGACACCAAATGGGAACACTAAACAAAGACAATAGGAAGATAGTTCTTAATCTCAGAATAAATTCTTTTAATAAATAAAAACTACTCCTACTCAAAGCAAAAATTATATGGTATCTAAGACAATATGAAATAACTCTCTCGCGGTCAGTTACTGTTACTTGATCATTTTGAACAAAAAATAAAATCCTCCTAAAATATGTAATCATAGACAAAATACTACTGGTACCTTGGGACATGTCTTCCTTTCAGTTAAAACCACAACTGAGGAAGAGCAAAGACCTTGAAGTAAATGAATGATTAAAAAGGCTTAAGGTTGTTTCTTTAATATTCCAGTTCTCTAAAAGTATCACTGTTAATAATTGTAAGGAAATTGCACCTTTATTTTCTTTCTGTAGGGAGAAGGAGATGGCCAAGGGATTCTTTTTCAAGTTAGTAATCTCACTTTTTCCATCAGAATTTAATTGCTTGATATGATTATACTTTCCCCATGTTTCTTATGTGCTGCCTTGTCTTTTAAGGCAAGCAAGGTGAGTCAAAAAGTAAAACATTTCTCATGTGAATATTTGATTCTGGCAGTATTTGGACCAAATTATAGAGCAAACAATATTCTGGAAATTATTATTTTCTTATTAAACATTTATGAAGTGTCAAGATAGGCCTTAGCAAATCAAACAAGCACATTTTTCAAATTATTTCACGAAAAGATGGGGAGTTAGAAAAATACCTCTTAAAGCCTCAATAGTTTATAAAAGCTTATTCTGTGGACCCCTCCAAAGGGAATGCTGTCTCTTTAATAGCTGAGTATTGTCCATGATATATGTCTGTACAAACTTAAGAGGTATTAACTCATCATGCTAAGTGAACAAATGAGGAGGTTTTAAACTTGTCTACATTTTACCAGGCGAGCTCCAACTGCTGTGTGCAGTTTTCTGCAGTTTACAGTGTGATGCTGCCATCAACTTAAAAAAAGATGAAAGAATGGGTTAGTTGAAGAGTTGGTTTCCTTGTAATCAATTGTAAAGAGACCAAGGTCATGTAACCGACTTCTTCTTTTTTCTTACTTAAACAGGAAGACTATGTGAATGCAAATTGCTTTATTGGTGAAGGGAATTAAAATAATAAAAAGCCATGCTTAAAGAAGTGCAAAATCAGGGCTGTGTCAGAGCAGGGACAATATAATTGTGGTATGGATTCCCATATGGGACTAAATTATCTAGATTTTTAGTAATGTCAGCAGTTCTGTGTGTTTGCTGGAGTGTGGCCAACATGCCATATTTGCTTCATTTTTAAGATGGTTCTGATTCTACACAATTTTAAATATGCAGAAGCTAAAATCGTTCAAGTATCTTGGTGGCACTTCTCAGAGACATGACTTTGCATGTCAAGAATTTTATTTGACTATTAAATAGGAAGTAACACTGATGTGGCATTATTTTTCTAAGCAAAATGCTGTTTATTGTCATTTCTATCTAGGCTATAAAATCTTCCCAGTAGGGGAAAGAAAAATACCCTCTTCTGTGAGTACATATCAAGGTTGTCTTCCTTTACAGTGTGCCATTCAGTAATATTGTTTTGTAGCAACTCAATAAAGCTGATAGTTTTTCTGGGTAATTACCCACAGCCCCCTGCAGGACAAATTAGCATTCATGACCTGAATAATGCTTACTAGAAAGAGTTCAATGGAATTTACTTAATCAGAATCATTGCTTTCTCTTGGCTAATTTTTTTTTTTTTAACTCAGTCCCCAATGCTTGCTAACAGCAGATATCTTTCAAGTCAATATTTGACAGGGATGGAAAAAGAAAGAAAGAAAGAGAGAGAGAGAGAGAGAGAGAGAGAGAGAGGAAGGAAGGAAGGAAGGAAGGAAGGAGGGAAGGAAGAAAGGAGGACAAACATGAATCTTTAAATTTTGTAATGTATTTAGGCATCTTGGGAAATAATAAATGTTTTTTTACATCTGTGTGTGAAAAATTAAGATATCCATCTTGCTTAAAAATTTCGAATTGGGTTTTATATATTTTTTCTCTTTTTAATGTTTACTGATTTTAGGAAGACGAAGATTATTTCAATTTTTTTTCCTTTTTTGCGGGAGTTGAACTCAGGGCCTCACACATGGTTTTTTGCAAGTGCTCGACCACTGGACTATCCTTCTAGCCATTTTTTTTTTTTTTTTTTTTTTTCGGTACTGGGGGTTGAACCCAGGGCCTCGCGCCTGCATGCTCTGCAAGTGCTGGACCACGGAGCTGCACTTTCAACCCATTTTTTTTACTTTTTCAGACAGGGTCTCACTAAATTACAGCAGACTGTCTCTGGTCTCAAACTTGCGATCCTCCCACCTCCGCCTCCCTAGCCGCTGGGATTACAGGCGAGCTCCACCACGCCCGGCCTCTCCTAGCCATTTTTTACTTTCTATTTTGAGACAGGGTCTTGCTAAATTATGAAGGCTGCCTCCCAAATTTGCAATCCTCCTTTCTCTGCCTCCAGAGTCACTAGGATTACTGGGCCAGTCACTGTGCCCAGCTTTCATTTTCTAATTATCCCTCAATAGTTTCTCAATACATTGAAGAGAAAACTAGAAAATTGGTCATAATTTCAGAGTGTTTTACAATCACTCTGTATTCCTGGACATAAGAATTAGAGAATTATTTTATCAGACAAAGAGGTGTTTTTTGATAATTTGTTTGATTTTTATTTATTTTTGATGATTCACACCAAGACAACGTGGAAATTAGTTATTAGGATGCTAGGCAAAATAAGGAGAAGAAAGTAATATTCTTTGAGCTTCTACGTCATTCAATACACTTTGTCAAGTAAATAGTTTATTTCATTATTGCTAGAAATGGCTCTGTGAAGGAAGTTCTGGTATCTCTATATTTGCAAAGGTGGAGCAATTTAGAATTTAAGGTTCTTATTCTAGTCCATACACCCTGTAAGTAGCAGAACCAAGACACAATGCCAAGAGTGCCTGAATCAAAGGGTTACACTGTTGTGTTTATTTGGGATGGTTTTACCTTTTTAGAAAGGGAATAAGGAGGTCCTAAACCAATTCTTTTGAATGTGTAACTTGGAAGAGTCCTCTACCTTGAGAGAGCAGATCTTGCTAAACTGCAGCTGTAAATCAATGTGTTAAAGGAGAACCCTGTGGCAGACAACTGTAGACTAGAGGGCATGGCAGTGGGATGGTCCTCTACTGTTTGTTTTTTACACAGGGCTTCAAACTGAACCCAAAGCAAAACCCTGAATCCATTCTGGCTCAAGTGTTTTTAAATTTTTTTCAGAACCTGAACCTGAACCCAAACCTAGTGAAAAATTGGATTTGGGTTCAGTTTTTAATGTTTGCTGTTTGTTTGTTTTCCTGGTATTGGGGGATTGAATCTAGGGCCTCATTCATACTTTGCAAGTGTTCTACCACTGAGCTGTACCCCCAGCCCCTTTTTTATTTTTTATTTTGAGACAAGTTCTTGCTACATTACACAAGCTATCTCTGGCCTCAAAATTGTGATCCTCCTGCCTTTGCTGGGATTACAGGTATGCGCTGCCACACCTGGTCTGATTAGCTATTTTATTACACATAAAAATAGAAAAAAAAGTCTACCTACACATAAAATGGAAATTTTAAGCCTGAACCCAAACCAAATCCAAACCCTCTACACTTTAATATATTGAACCTGCATTGAAACCTGAACACAATTTTTCCAGGGTTTGAAGCCCTGATAGCCCATTTCTTTCCCTTCCTGTCAACTACATATCTCCACAGCACTGCAGAGCAAAAAGCAGGTGTAAACTATTGAGATACAGGTTCCATGACAGAATATTACAGAGCATTGGGAAGTAATACACTCAAATCAAGCTTATGCATAAAGGTGTGAGATATGACCCATTAACAAAGCAAAATCAGAGGAGTCTTTCAGCATTCCTATGTGCTTATTACAGACACAAGATTTCTGTAGGATGGGGAGATTTGTTGGAAGGCTTACTTTTCGTAGCAACCTCACTTTTTGCTTAGGTGGTATGACTGCTTAAGTTTTCACATTTTGTTTGTTTAGAGTACATGTTTATTGGAGGCGATTTAGAGGGAAATTGATGGACATTCTGTGGGGTAGTTAGAGCCCCAGAGAGAAACCCTTTGGCTCCTACACTGATTAGATTCCATTTTAAATGTGTAAGAATTCACTCTTTCAAGCTCCTGTGCCATGAGTGCTGAATGGAATTTGGTGCTTAATTAAGCTTCTTGGGGTGCAAAATGGTAATCCCATTTCTAAATCTAAATAAATAAAAATGTTTTTTCAACTTTAAGGTTTTCCGCAAACCTACAACATTTTTGCACAGATTTTCCTTCCAAACACTAGAACATTGCAAGGAAAATTTAATCCATATGTTTCAGATTTACTTACAGTTGTATCAAAATCTTGTCTTGCAATTGACATTGGATGTTCATAAAGTTTTCTGAATGCTTTTTATTTGCTTTTAACTCAAGAACAGAAAGTTGATTTGTCAAGCTTATAAGTACCAAAACCCCCCAAAATTAAATTCTGGTCAGAAATAACAAACTTAAAATTCTGTACCAGGCATGACATCCATTAAAACCTTTGTCTTGCAATCTCCACAATGTTGTTTTCTTGCAGATATGCATATGTCTGTAGTGTGGAGTAGATAGACATGCTTTAGATATTGACATGGTAAAGAGAAAGTGGGATGATAAAAAGAAACAGGGGCAAATATTTTTTATTCTGATACTCTTCTGGACTTAAATATTAACTGTGTATTGTTTTAAATATAATGCAAAAAATATGTACAGTGACAGCCTGTATCTAATTTTCTCCCATCCTTCAATGATCACTGTTTGTTCCCTGGTTGGCACTTGGCAGCTCTTCATCTCTGGTCAGGATGCAGCTCCTGCCAGTATCAGGGTGCTAGGGATGGTCTTATACAAGAATTGGCCTTTATGGCTGTTGATGTTATTTTAAGTGTTTTGGAAATGACTACTTCCCTTTATTCAAGACTAAAAATGTGGTTCTGTCTCTGCTCAGAACATGATACTCATACCTTCCAGCCAGAATCAGTTCAGTGAGGAACATCATGATCCTAAGTAGCCAGAAACTTCAAAGGAAAAAACCTCTTTTGTTAGCAGAAAATAAATAACAATCTTCTGACATTTATCTATAGACAGTATAAGACTGGACTGTTCACTTTGTTGTATGATTTGTATGTGCAGAATCTTTTATATTTTTTATTATTACTTTCAATATATCTTCTCTTAGAAAAAAATAATATATGTACTTGTGTATAATATACACAAATGTGTATAAAATAAGAAAATGTTTGTAACTAAGAGAAGGAAAAACAAATTCCTGAAACCTCAATTCCCAAATATAACTACCATTTACATTGTCATATATTCTTCTATTGTATTTTATATTTTATATATGTAATTTTGCATGTATTGTATGTTTTCATATATGAGATCATAGAATCCATCCTTCCCATTTCACTGGAAATACAGAGGAGTAGATAATTGCCCTATAATTGAGATATCTGCATAGTATTTCATTTTTGAAACAATCTATTTAATCAAATATTCAAATATAATTGTCCAAATGTAATGATTCAAAATTTTGGTTTCCAGGTTATCCCACATTATCAGTTACATAGGCAACACTGCAAATACCATCCTTGCTTTAACTCTTTGTCCATGTTATTTTTTAGGATGAATATCTGTAAGGGAAGTGACTAATCAAAATGTTAAGGCTTTTGAAGCAAATTTACAAATATCGTACACACTTTGTACCTTTATTCTTTCAGAATGATAATGGATTTATGCTTCTGTTTTCATGGTTTCATTTTATCCTAGTTAGAATATTTGCACAAGGGCCAGAAAACTGCATTATAGAATGTGGTGGATCTCCATGAAACAAAATTAGGCTGAACAGTACAAAGGGACTAAGTCTCCTTCTAAGACTCCTTGATATTGAGATTTCTGCATTTCCTTCTAATCTCTCCCTCCACGATCATCCTCCTGAAACTTACTGAGGATTCTACTGGCTTTTCCACAGTATTGCAATCTAAAGCCTATTGTCGGACTACCCATGAGCCCCACGGGTTTTCCACAAATGTTGACAGCATTTACAAATTTTTGGAGGAAAGACAGCTATTGAGGGCTCACAGTTAGAAGATCAGTCCATAAGGGCAGCAGGGCAGGGATGGTAGTGGCAAGAATTTTATATCTTAGTGAGGTGGAAGCAGAGAGAGAGAATGAGAGAGAGAGAGAGAGAGAGAGAGAGAGAAAGTGTGAGAGAGAGTCGTGAGCAACTTGAGTATAGATGAGGTAGGGAATTCCAAAGACCCACCCCCAGTGTTATCCCTTCCACAAAGCTAAAACCCACCTCTCAAAATTCCACAACCTCCCAGGACATCACCACCAGCTGGGTACTCAACATTAAAGCTCATTACCTTTGGAGGCTATATTATATTCACACCATGAAACTCCACCCCTGGTTCCCAAAGTTCCAAGGCCATCTTATAATGCAAAATGCATTGAGTTCAATTTCAAGTGTCCCCAAAGTTTAAACAGTCTCAACCATGTTCAAAAGTCAAAGTCCAATTCTCCACTGAGACACAAAGCAAACTTAGCTATTGTTGTTGTTGTTATTAGGAGCCATTGAGTTGAGTCCAACTCATAGCAACTCTATGTACAACAGAATGAAACACTCCTTGACACTGAGCTATTCACATGATCTTTTTATGTTTAAGCCCATTGTTGCAGTCACTGTGTCAATCCATCTAGTTGAAGGTCTTTTTTTATTGACCTGCCGCTCTTTTAAACATGATTTCCTTCTTCAGGGATTGGTCCCTCATGACGATATGTCCAAAATATATAAGACACGGTCTAGCCATCCTTACTTCCAAGGAGCACTCTGGTTATACTTCTTATAAGATGGATCTATTGGTTCTTTTGGCAGTCCATACTATATTCAATATTCATCTTCAGCACCATAATTCAAAAGCATCAACTCTTCTCATGTCTCCCTTATTCAATGTCCAGCTTTCACAACCATATGATGCAACTGAAAATACCATGGCGTGAGTCAGGCACACCTTTGTCTTCAAAGTGATGTCTTTACTTTTCAACATTTTAAACAGGTCTTTCGCAACAGCTTTTTCCAATGCAATTTGTTGTCCTTAGGTGTTGTTGGTGTCCAACTCATAGAGACCCTACATACTACAGGCAAAACACTATTGTTAGTGCTTCCTTGCTACTCATAGGGTTTTCAATGGGCAAAGGGCAGATTGTTTTGCAGAGTGGGTTGCCTTCTCCCAAGCCTTCAGCATCTGGTTTTCCCAGGTGGTCTCCCATCGAAGTACTAACCAGCCCTATTCTGCTTAGCTTCCAAGATCTGACAGGATTGAACACCACAGTGGAATAGCTACAGGCTCCCAGCGCAATTAGTCTTTTTATTTCTTGACTTCTGCTTCCATTTGTTTTGATTGTAGAACCAAGTAAAGAAAAATTTTTGGACAACCTCAATCTCTTCTCCATTTATCATAAAGTTACATACCAACCAGTTCTAAGGATTTTTATTTTCTTTCTTTCTTTTTTTTGTGGTACTTGGGGTTGAACTCAGGGCCTTGCGCTTCCATTCTTTGCAAGTGCTGTCCCACTGAGCTACATCTCCAGCCCTGGATTTTTATTTTCTTGATGTTTAGGTGCAATCCATACTGAATGCTGTGTTCTTTGATCTTTCAAATGCTCTTCACCTTCAGCAAGCACAGTTGTGTCATCTGCACAAGGCAGGTTTTCCATGAGTCTTCCTTCAATCCTGATGCCACATTCTTCTTCATAGAGCTCAGCTTCTCAGATTATTTGCTCAGCATAGAGATTGAAGAGCTATAGTGAAAGGATACAGCCCTGATGCACACATTTCTTGACTTTATTTATTTTCTTTTTTCCATTTATTAATAAATATTGGTGGGGTACAGAGTAATATAGCATTTATTCTTTCCATTATGCAACTATTACATCACTTTTGGCTACACTTTCATCAACACTTTCTTATCTTTAAACAAAGCATTGTTTCCTTGTTCAGTTTGAACAACTGCCTTCTGGTCCATGTACAGATTCCTTATGAGAACAATTAAGTGCTCTGGTATTCCCATTCTCTACAATATTATCCATGATTTGTTGTGATCCACACAGTCTTATTGACTTTGCATAGTCAATAAGACATAGGCATCTTTCTGATATTCTCGGCTTTCAGCCAATATCCGTCTGATATCAGCAATGATGTCCCTGGTTCTATGTCTTTTTCTGAATCTGGCTTGACTTTCTGGCACTTCCCTTTTAAAAGTCTGCTGCAGTCACTTTTGAATGATCTTTAACAATTTTACTTGTGTGAGATATTAATGATATCACTTGATAATAACTTCCACATTCTGTTGAATCCCCTTTCTTTGGAATAGGCACAAATATGGATCTCATTTAGTCTGTTGGCCAAAAAAAAAAAAAAAAAAAAGTTACCTACTTCCAAAATGTATACATCCATACCCCCCTGGCATCTTGTCCTGTCCGATATGAGAATCTAAGCAAGGTTGAGCCTCATTAGTACTTGGATGGGAGACGATCTAGGAATATCAGGTGCTATTAGGCTTGGGAGGACCTGGCAACCCACTTCTGAAACAATCAACCATTGAAAACCCTATGAATAGCAAAGAAGCACTGCACTGACGTAGTGTCAGGCATGGTGTTGGGCAGTGTTTTGTTCATAGGGTCAGTATAGGTTATACCCAACTTGATAATACCTAACACCACCAACAACTTCCAAAATAAAATGGCATAAAGTGAACATTCCCATTCCAAAAGTGTGGAATTGGGGCACAGAAATGAAAGACTGATCTATAGCAAGACAGATATCCTGCTGGACAAACAAGCTACTCTGTAGGTATCCATCTGGCATTTGGCACATGTGACATTATCTGGTATTTGGCATTATCTGGGCTCAAACAGGCCTGGGTAGCTCTGCTTCCATGGCCCCCTTGGGCTGTCTCCACTTCTTACTGCCAGCACCCTTCAGCAGACATTTCACAGTGTTGGCATCTCCAGCATCCTGGGGTCTCCATTGCTGCTCAGGCTCCACCTGCAAAGTTTAAAGACATCAACCTTCCAGGAGATTTCCTAAAGGCAGTCAATCCTAATACACATTACCTGGCTTCACAAAATATCTTCTGAAACCTTGGTGGCAGCCACCATAACCCCTTAAGTCCTGCATTCTTCATGCCTGCAAAACCAGTACCATGTAAATGTCACCAAAGATTGCTGTTATCTTGAAAGGTAGCTGGGCCAGACCATTGCTGTGGCAATGGCCTCTGTATGTCCAGGTCAGAAAACCATTTTTCTAGGACAGCCCCTTTTCAGCAGGGTGTCCTAGAGACATTTGCCTTTTAGACACTCCCCTTTTAAGTCTGGGAGACAGTTTTCCAGACACTCCCTTTTCATATCCTGGGGCCTTAGATGGGAGGATCCCTGAGGGAATTTGTCTTGTCCCAGCAAAAAGTGGTCAAGCCTTCTCTTCACTGGCTTATCTGTTTTAACAATCAAGTCCACCTGGCCCAAATCTAAGACAACTCACAGCTTCTTCCCCTCTTTAAACTGCACATTTTTTGATATCTTCCTATTCATCCATTTTCTCTATTTTTCCACAAATCTTGCTGCACACAGAAAGTAGTAACCAACCATACCCCCTATATCTCATGACACTGGTGACATTTCCTCTGCCATGTTAGTCAGTTCATTACTTTTAAATTCAGCCTCACTCAAATCATTCAGACATGGTAGCACACCCATGGTCTCTTTGCTAGAATATAACATGGATCACCTCCAGGACAATGAGTCCTCATTTTCCTCTAAAACTCTGTGAGCCCAATCTGCATTTCTATCAGTGAAGCCATTCTGGTGCTCCCATGATAGTTTCATAAAACAACCTTTAATCGTAAGAAATGTTTCAGTGTTGATGAAAGTTCTTTTAAGTCTAGCATGCACTCACCTCTATTTGGGGATACAGTCCGTGTGATCTCCCTATGGACTATACAGGAGTGGAGTGGAGGGTGTAGTTATTCCATTTCTTCTTAGGAGATGAGACCAGAAAGCTAAGTAGGAAAACATGTACATCCTTTAGGAAATGGCCCAAAATTTATACACAGCCCCTGAATTCAGTCATTTTATGACTTCCAGTAAATGTCTGAACTGGCTGACTTCATGTCTTCCTCCATTGATACTTAAAATATCTTTTTTGTGCATCACATAAGAACTCAATGGTACTGGTAAACCATCTTGCCTGCAGTAGGTGTTTAGTAAGTAGTAGGTGCAGTAGTTCAGATATTTTTAGGCAGAGAAGATGCAAGGTCCTCACTGAAGGCTATCTTAAGTGGTTTTAGGCTCTTGCAGCCAAAGGTTATACTGATTAAGAATTATGGCTTTGGGCATGTCTCAGTGGTAGAGCATTTAGCTAGCATGTGTGAGGTCCTGTGTTCAATTTCTGGCCCTCGTAGTAGTAATAGTAGTAGTAGTAGTAGTAGTAGTAGTAGTAGTAGTAGTAGTAGTAGTAGTAGTAAAAGAATTGTTTTCTGCTACAAGTCATAGAAAAAGACTAGCTTTGACAAATAGAGGACTTCTTTTTTTTTTCCTGCATAATTCCTCACCCAGAGGCAAGCATTGCTGGTATAGATCAGTGGTTGAAGAATGAAAAAACCAAGATGTACAGGATCGGCTTAGCCCTTCTTCCCAGCTGTAAACATATGGCTGCTACCACTGCTCTAGTCCCATGTCAGGAAAGGAAGAGGAGAAAGTGGCCAGGAGGGAGAAGAAGTGCCCACATGAACATCCAGAGCAGACTATGGATGTCTCATTGGTCACTGTCCAATGTAAGCCAGGGAAGCTTAGAGAGCAGGTACCTCCTTTCTAAAAAACACTAAGAGCAGCCCTCTGTCTGCCAAAGATACCCTTTGCCTTCTCTTACAGAGGTTTTCTCTTACTTGTTTCTGGTCTGACACTGAGTGGGCCCTGTTGGCATAACATGAGAGGCATTGCTAATCTCACCCTATAATTCCTCCTCTCCCCCTAGTTGCTATTAAGGCCTATATGTATTTTTTAAGTTAATAAATGTTAGTAGGGTACAGAGTTATAAGTCTTTTGCCCTATCCCTTATATAACTGTTATATCATGGTGGCTTATACATTCATCCACTTACATATTTTACAGAACCATTTAAAGAAGGAAAGAATAGAAAAAAGTAGGAATTTAAACTAATATGTAATAAAAATCATATATAATCATGGGTTATATTCTCACTGATTTTTTTTCCTTAAACCTAAAATTTTGGCATCAGCAAATTAAGCCACCAATGACTATCTGTTAAAATGCATATATCTCTAGAAAGAAAGTACATTGTTTCAATTCTGTTATTAACACATTATATGATCAATAAACTCACTGATCAATCACTTTACAGAGGAAATTAATTGAGACCAGGTTTTTAGTGAGGAAAGACAGGTAGTTCATTTCTTTCTGCATGACCAGCAGTAGTGAGGCAGGTAGGGTTAGAATCCAGCAAAAAGACGTAAAGAGCAGGGAGGGTGAATTGAAGACACAGAGGAAGGAGAGCTGTGATAAAGTATCAGGTAAGCACATCAAATACAAATGTCACCTTCTTCACAATTTGTCCTAAGAATAGCTCTTATTTCTCTTTCCTCTTTAGTTCTCTGCATGTCTGATCACATGTACAACTTTATATAAATGTACATCTCAACACTCCGAGTCACAAAAGAGAAAACTAGCCCAACCTATGTCTAATATCCTACAGGGTCCTGCACCAAGCTTCATATTGTATGATGCCTGATGTGATTAGAGCAAAACCCACTAACCAGAGAGAGAGAAAAGTGTTGGCTACGCAGGCTGCTTCTCAGATGAGAGTCTTCTGATTTGATATTGAAGTGTTAAGAAAGAGATATTCATCTTAATTTTTGGGAAAAAAAAACACATAGTGTAGCATTGTAGTTCAGTCCATGATTTCTACAACCAAACTATGTGGGTTCAAATTCACAATGACTGAAGGAAAGGTATTTAACTTCTGTGTGCCTAAGTTTCTTCTTCTGTAAAACAGACATAATAATGGCATTTATCTCTTTAGTTTATTTAGAAGATTAAATAAAGTAATATAATTTAAGAAGTAAGATCTTTTTTCTTATATGGAATACAGAAGTATTTGCTTTATTAAATTAAAAGTATTCCTTTTTTCTGTCCTACACATTTCATTAGATAGTTATATCATATTTGTCAATAAATTTTATAATTTCCAAAGTCTTTTCTTAAATATTTTCTCATTTCAGGGAGGTAGGCCATTTTTATGGTCCTCATTTTACAGATGGGAAAATGGAGTCACAGAATGCTCATGCCCAAGGTCACCCAGATAGTAACAACTTCAGTGAACTTTCTGCTTTGCCACATTGGTTTCTATTTAGAAGGAAAAGTTTTAGAATCACAACAAAATGAAGGTGTCTCAAGATTAGTTCCGTTTGCATGTATTCATGATTCCCCCAAACTGAAAACTTTTATGTGCAGCCCAATGTACATACCTATGAAGGTATAAGGAGTGTTTCACTCCCTGGTTTATATGTAATTTCTATAATATCCCAGCAAAATCATAGTTTACTTCATTTATATTGGATGACCCAGTAATTATATTTACAAATATATACCCAAGAATCCTAAGTAGTGAAAGGAAAAAAGGTGGTATCAAGAAGGATATTAATTTTAGAGTTACATGTTAATAGACAAAACATCCAACCACTAATATAAATAATCTTGGCATAGGATCAGTTCGATAAACTATGACACATCAGTCCCACAAAATGATGACAGTCACAAAGACTGCCATATATGGAGCATCCAGTAGGGATGACACATCTTACAAGCTCTTTTCAGATAGCATATCTTTATATTTCCTGAGATTTTGGCATTACTGTCGCATCATTACACAGATAGTGCCACAAAGCCAATGCCTTAGAGTGAATAATATAGTGAATGAATAATTTTTTAATCATTCTTGCTTCTTTATTGCTGATGAAGCCCTGATTTTATTTAAGAAGAAAAGTGACTAGCTTCTGGCAAACTGAGAATAGCCAAACTGAAAACAGTAGTCTCAAACTCCTTGCAAAGAGTAAGACTAGGGATAGAACTTGGCTTTGTGGTATTACTTTGTGGCATTCTTTACTCCATCCATTCTTTTCCCTGGAACACATATACAAATGCTGGAGCTCAGGCAGCAGTTTTAGTCTCAGTGGCAAGGGCAATTCTCCTGTGAGGGAATGGAAAGCTGGAAAAGAGTGACTCTCCAAAGACTTCACAAAATTGCATATTTTCATAGATCATCTATGACGGGCTTTTATGATACTCTTAAATGTGTTTAAGTCTCAGTTAGGTTGGAGTAGTTCTAAATCACACACAGCTTTATTTAATCCTAACTAGTATAATTGCTTTCTGTACCAAATAATGGATGATTACTTTTAAGATAAAGTCAGAAAGTTTCGTACCACTTCCCCAGCATCACATTGGACAGAAATGCTAACTTCAAATAAGGAAAGGAAACATCTTCATTCTGGGAGGTCATGTTTTTAGCTGAAAATCAGCAATTCAATCAGTAGGAAAATAGTAAGAACATAGAGTGGGAGACATAGCAGCTGATGGATCCATATCTGTCTTGCTCCAAAGCGGTGCCCGGCTCAGTTCCTCTGGGGCTAATTAGACTATATAATGAAGGGAAGCCTGCAGCCATACCACTGTGGCGTCTGATCTTGTCATATTTCAGAAGCTAAGCAGGTTGGCTCGGTTAGCACTTGGATGAGAGACCACCTGGAAACACAGGTGCTATGGGCTTGGGAGAACGACCTGGCTACCCACTCCCAACAAACAATCTGCCATTGAAAACCCTATGAATAGCAGAGAAGCACTAACAATAGTATTTCATCAGTTGTACACAGGGTCGCTATGAGTCAACGGCACCTAACAACAACAAAGTGAAAATTTTGTTAAATTATTTTTAGTACTTTATTTTAAAATTATTCACAATTAAAATATAAAAAGAAAGATGTTGCTTTTTTTTTCTTTCTTCTTTTTTTGTAGTACTGATGGTTAAACCAATGGCCTCATGCATGTGAGGCAAGTGTTCTACTGCTGAGCCACAGCCACAGCTCTTAGTTTTGTATTTTTGTTTGTTTGTTTGTTTTCCTTTTTGATTTTTTTTTTTTTTTGAGACAGAGTCTCACTAAATTACACAGGCTGCCTCTGGACTCAAACTTGCGATCCTCCTGCCTCAGCCTCTCAAATCACTGGCATTACAGGCTTGTGCCATGGTGCCCAGCAGTAAGATGCTTTTAATATGTTAAGCAACATAAAATTATGTATCTAATATTGTTGTTGTTGTTGTTGTTGTTAGGTGTCATCAAGTCGAGTTCAATTCATAGTGACCTTATGTACAATAGAACAAAATACTCCCTGACACTGTGCCATGCCTGGCACTATGTCAGTACTTCTCTGCAATTCATAGTGTTTTCAATGGCTGATTGTTTTGGGATTATTTTGGAAGTGGGCTGCCAAGTCTTTCTCCCATTTTGCTGTTCTGGGGACCAAACCCAGGGCCGCAGAGTGTGCAGAACAGCACTCTACCAATTGAGCTAAATAATTTCAAGGGTCAAATGAGAGATTGTGTTTGAGTTTAGGAACACAAGTGAATCTCTGATTTGTTTCTTTTCTCTATTTTAAGTCTTTAATAAGCAAATCATAATTTTATATAAGACATTTCATGTGCACTTACATACATATACTACATTAAAATCACATAAACCATTCAGTCACAGAACCTTTTCATATACAGCAACTAAGCAGAATGTGGAAGTGGTAGATTTTATGTAGAAGAAAAGTGATAAATAGCATGTCATTTGATGCTTCATAATTTTTGGTTTTTAACTTTTTGGGTCACTGATTTCTCAAAGAGTTTTCATTCTCTCCACACATTAGTTAGGTGATTGAGGAAGGTGTCAGCCTACTGAGACAGGGGAAAAGATGATGTACAGGAATTCAATTCTTCTTTTCTTTTGGCTGAGTACACAAAACACACAGTGTGATTTCGTAGTCTTCTCCCATGTGTGGCAACTTGTTTCTGCTGTGGGCAGTACTGAGAAGATATTGTCATTGCATCCAAATAAGATATGTACTTTGATCAAATGTATACTGATTTAATAAAATCAATGCTGAGAATTGATGGAATGGTTTGACCAAGAAACATGAGAAGGGAAAAAAAAACAATTACTGGTGGTTATGATGAAGGAGTGTGCTGAGACAGGGGTAGGAAGACACATTATTGGAGGAATATTATGAACATAACATGTCAGCTCAGGAGGTCTCCATCTCCATGTGGGGAGTGCATATGCACAGGTTCTTCAAGTGGTACCAACAGTGACCAGTGGCACAAAGCAAGGAGGAGAGGAAGCCCAAGATTGCCCTGGAGTAGGAGTTACATGTATCCTGTTTTTCCCCCCTTCACTTCTGGGGATGACATCAGGGCCTCACACTTGCTAGCTAAGTGGTCTACCTCTGAGCTACACTCCAAAAAACTACATTTACTTTTTCTATCTTTTTACTTCCTTTAGTTTTGTGGTACTGGGGATCAAACCCAGGACCTCGTAAATGCTAGGCAGATACTATGCCACTGAACTCTACCCCTGGCCCCATACTCCTGCTATCTTTAATAGTTAAGTGCAGACAGGCACTGTGGCACATGCCTGTAATCCCAGGAACTAGGGAGACTAAGGCAGGAGGATTGTGAGTTTGAGGCCAAAGGCAGCCCGTACAACTTAGTGAGACCCTGTCCCAAAACAAAAAATTAAAAATAGCTTGAGAGTACAGCTCAGTGGTACAGCATTTTCCCAGCATGCATGAGGCTCTGGGTTCAACCCCCCAGTGCCAGGGCTCCACATCAGCAAAAAATTATGTTCAGGTTTGAGTGTGGGTGGAACATGTTAGAAATAGAAGCTTCAGATTCAGTTTTACGTCCTATGTGTAGACAGCAGTGCTTCAAACCAAACTCAAACATGACCCCCGAATAGGTTACGGTTTAAGCATTTTAAAAATTTTTTTCTGAACTCAAACCTGAACCCAAACACAGTGAAAATTGAATTTGGGTTCAGCTTTTAATGCTTAAATTTTTTTGTCACTAGCCATTTTATACACAAAAATTGAAAAAAAATTAAAGGAATTTTATTCCTCTAACTACACATAGAATTAAAATTTTAAATTCAAACCCTATACATTTTAACACATTGAAGCTGCACCCAAACCTGAAACCAAGTTTTCACAGGTTTGAAGCCCAACCCAGTAGGAAAAAAAAATTAAATGCTTTCTGACTTCTTAGGGGGAAAAGGGACAAAAAATTAATATTAAAATTATTTAAAACAGTTAACTAACATATAATTCTAATAAGACAGATAAAATCTTATCTTCTTAAACTTCTAGGATCACAAAGTTAACTCTTGTTTGATATGTATTCATTTTCCAGTCCAATAAATTGAGTATAAAAACCTACTCTTATTCAACAAGAAGCTCACAGCACATTTTTAATAATTTATTTACATTTAAAAGTTCAGTAGGGATCTCATTTCTGCATACATCCTGAGAAGATCTTTCTTTTAATTTCTCAACTATGTCATTCAAGAACCATAAAGTGTTTGAAACTACAGTGAAAACATAGTTTCTTAATGGTGACATACAAAATAGAAATACTTAGGAATAAACTTTAAAAGTACCAACAAAAAATGAGCAAATACCATATAATGAAACTTTAAGAACCCCTGGAGAACAGAAATTACTTGGACAGGCAGAAAGGCATATAATATTTTTGGATAAAAAAACATAGCATAATGGTGTCGATCATCCCAGTTCACCTATAAATATTATATGATCTTAATATGCCAAGCAAAGAGTTTTTGGAGCAAGGTCAGCTGGTGCCAAAGTTCATATGAGAATAATATACAATCAAAGATAGGCAGGAAATGTCTTAAAAAGAAAACTAGGTAGTCACAACTCCATTATTAAATCATACTGAAGTGTAGTACTGGCATGCACACACACACACACAGAGAAACAAATAAATCAATTTAAGAAGTCAGGAGAACACAAGAGAACATAATATGTAAAAATAGTATACCAGTGGAGAAAAGATTAATTAGTTAATAAAGAGCATTGAAAAACTCGAATAAGCACATGGAAAAAGATATTTGGTTTCCTAAGTATTTATGCCATGTATCATTTTTTATATAACTATAAAACATGGATAGATGAAATACACAAATATCCCACAGAAAATAAAATACATTTACATAAAACAAAAAGGAATCAATCTCATTAAGAAATATAGATCAATATCTTCTAGATTGTTTTTTCCATGTATCAAATTGGCAAAGATCCAAACTGATAACACATTGTGTTGGTGAAGGTAGATTTCTTCTACCTTTATGGAAAGCAATTTGGCAATACAAAACAATTAAAATTAAAAAGGTGTATAAATATATGAACTCTTTGAAACTGAAGTTACATGTCTAGGAATTAATTTAAGAACATATACATGTGCAAAACCATAATACATAGAATGACATATTAGGAAATCTCTGTGTGTGTGCGTGTGTGTGTGTGTATGTGTGTGTGTGTGTGTGTGTGTGTAAAAGCAAAGATAGGAAACAACCTAAATAGGTACAAATCAATAGAAGACCATTTAAACATCTTATGAAACAATCATGATATAATATTTATGAAGATATAAAAGAGAATAAGGAAGCTCTTCACATAAATGTAAAACCTTCGTTATCCTGTACTAACAATAATAAAAAACAAGATGCAAAATGTTGTGTATATTATGATGTCATGTATGTTTGAAAAATGGGGGGATAGGATATATACGTTTGCGCAGAATACCTCCCTTACATATACATAAGAAACTGACAATGTTGTTTATCTCCAGGGAACAAAACTTGGTGGCTAGTGTATGGAGCGGGTAGAGAGACTTCTCACACCTTTTGTATCTAGAACTAGAAACTTTTGAGTGCATTAATATTCAAACAACTATTCAAAAGATAAAATTCAACAAACTTTGAACAAGCTTGAAACCAACATTTCTACCCTTTAAGTGTGACTAGTGTCAGGCATGTACTTTTTTTCTGTTTTTGGTGCTCAGATTGAACCCAGAGCCTTGTACATGCTAAGCATATACTCTTCCACTGAGCTATACTCCAATCCAAGCACATATTTTCTGATTAACAGGAGATGGTTAAGTGGTATATTGGAGGTTGTTGTTGTTAGGTACCATCGAGTCTTGAGTCGTGTCCAACTCATAGCAACCCTCACAGTGTTTTCAATGGCTGATTGTTTCAGGATTGCCACATCCTTCTCCCATTTTTGCAGTGCTGGGAATTGAACTCAGGGCCTCAGAGACTGCAGAGCAGCACTCTACCGAGTTAAATCCCAGCCCAAATTAGAAGGGTAAGATTTTTAAAACACAAATAGCCTACCATTCTGCACATGTAAAAATTCAACATGGCCATTCTAAGTATATTTTCTAACATAACCTGTAAAATGTCTTCCTAACTCCGTGCTCAGTGACATTGCATTGATAGTTTGAAATGGACTGTGGTAGGAGTATTTACACTGTGTTAACCAGCCAGCACTGCAAATTGCAGCTTCATTAGAAAGGTGAGGGAAGGGTAGAGCCCATGCTTAGACATTTGCCACACACCACTGACCTAAATGCTCTAGGCTTGCCAGAATTTTCTGTGAGATTTTCAAACTTGTTGACATTGCCTTTTAGAAACATAAGTTGCTATTTATTTGGAAGTGAAGATTATGAGAGATGCATGATAAGGGAAGACAAGGATAATGTGAATGGAGTGGTAATAATTCAAAATATATCCTTGTCTTGATGCACACTCAGTGACACCCATTAACAAGAGTGACACACCACACACTGTATCTCCCTAGTTTAAATGGACAAAAATTTTCAGTTTTATTTTTAGATAATTACATAAAAGCTAGAGAGATAAAACCAAGCAGATTTGCAAGCTTATGCTGTCTCCTTATATCACAGAGTGCATCTCATTTAATATTTGCTTCTTTTATTAATAATTGAAAGCAACTTTGCAATACAAGGGCATGCTGAATAACTTTTAAACCTATGGGAATTAATGTCTAGTGAGAAAGGTTCGGAAATGATACATATTATGATAATAAAAAGTCTAGTCAGCTGTTTTTCACTTGTGCTATATACAATAGACATTTTCCTTACATTATTATAGTTCCTTCACGTGAAATTTGTATAACAGCTGGGCGCAATGGCGCATGCCTGTAATCCCAGTGACTCAAAAGGCGGAGGCAGGAAGATCACAAGCTGGAGACTAGAGGCAGTCTATGTAATTTAGTGTGACCCCGTCTCAAAAAAAAATGAAATTTGTATAACAAATTCTAAATATCATAGCTTGATAGGTAGCAAACTACTTATACATAGATATATGGCATGAAATAAATTTAACCTTTTAAGATAGACATGAAGAAATAAAAAGCAGAATGTCATTATGCATCTTCAAAGAAAAATTACTTTGAATGTAGAGGAAAAAATATATAATGTTTAACGTCACACTGTGTTAAACTTCATAAGCCCCAATTAGGTATTTCTTTATGTTTAAGAGGGAGAATATTTTGTTTAGGGGCACTGCTTGTGTTTTTCCTGCTTTAAAAACAGTTTCTGTTTTTCTGTTTATATAAATATGCCTGGTTCACCACTACCTATGTCAGTAATACCCAAAGGAACATTTATTTCAAATATATAAACTTGCCATATTTAGGAACTGAAAATTAAATCAGATATTTTTGTCTGTTTGTTATTAAAATTCTAGCATAAGTTTGCCCAAGGGCCAAACTAACACAAGCACACTTATTTTTACTGGTGTAATGCACTTACTACTTTTCAAAGAGTTATATTGACTATTTTGAGACATCTTTGGCTGCAGAATTTCTCCATCAAATTAATGGATATGTTTTGGTGATATTAAAACCAAAAGCCAAAGATTACATCTCGCTATAATCATTGGAAAGGCAGAAAATAAAGTCAATATATAAAAATCAGAATGTTTTCACTTAACAAATTCAAATTGAGCATTTAATCTATTAGGAAGTATTAGGATCACTGATAAAATATCAATCTGATTATCCCTTCAAGGATCACAGAGACAATGCAGATCATTGATTATCTGCTATATGAACTTAAGCAAGTTACAGAGCTTCCCTAAAACAATTTTCTTACATCAGAATGTTGTCAGTTGGTGCTGTGGTCCCAATGTGTGTCCTCCCCAACTTTGAAACTTAATTCCCTGTATGAGAATATTAAGATGTAAGGCCTTTAGGAGGTGATCAGATCACCTCCTACAAGAGTCTTCATGAACGTGATCAGTGTCCTATGAAAGAGGCTGATAGGAGCTGTGGTGCCCCTTCTGCCTCATGAGGACAAAAGCAAGAAGATACCTTTGTGGAGCAGAGAGTGAACTCTTACCAAATATTCAATCTGTTAGTGCCTTGACCTTGGGAATCCCTGCCTCCTAAGCTGTGGGAAATAAATTTCTATTATTTGTAAATTAGTCACTGTAAGATATTTTATAGCTACCTAAATGACTAAGAGAGTTAGAAAAAAATCAGCAATGTGGAATTGGTGCCCAAATGAGTGATCCAATGAATGCTACATAATTTAGAGAGGGGATCACTGAGACTCTTTATGAAAGAAACTGATCCTTATCTATATTGGTAATCTGAATACCTAGCATATTGCCTGGTATATAGTAAGCACTCAATAAACATCTGTTGTAGGATTTAAGGGAACAAGTAGTTCATTGTTGGCTGATATAGAAGGAAAACCTTATGCGTAAAACAGAATTGTAACTGTGTCTTCAAGAATGGGCAGGATTTGTACTGATGAGGGGAATAGAAAGGATATTATAAATGGGGAAAATAGAAGAAGCCAAACTCTAGAGAGGAAATGAATGTTTTAAGAGGACAATGAATAAGATTTCCAGCCTAGAACTAAAAGCACCTAGAGCCAAAAGTTAAATCTAAACGTTCCTAGGAAAGGTGAAAAGGGATTTATGAAGAACCTTAAAGACTATGCTGTGGAGTGTGGACTTTATTAGGTAAGTAAATGAGCAGTGGAGGAAAGACATGATGAAAAATGCTGTTTTAGAGCGTCAGCCGGGCGAGGGTGGGAGGATGGAATTCAAGGATGGAAATCTGAGCTGCACCCTACAATGAGAGGTTGATGCAGCAAAGCAGGTGTTGCTTCAGTATAGAGGCAAAAGACAATGGAAACCAGAGAAAAACAGATTTGGAGGAAATTATAAATGAGAATCCAGAGTGTTTGGGGAGTTCTAATACGAAGCATGAGGATGAGGGGCCAAGAGAAGAGGATGGAGTTGGTATTAGCAATGGACCTTTACAAGAATAAACAGCATGTTTCAGATGGGCCCTGTGGCATTCTTCTGAGAATAATTGTGTCATTTGTTGCAATGAATTTTCCTATATATATCAGGTGAAAATAGGTATTTACTGAATGCTTACTTTTAATCCAGTATTAGGTGCCATTGAAAATATGGAACATCACAGCTTAGCCTAGCCTACATCAAGTATGCTCAGGATACTTACATTAGCTATTGTTGTTATTAGGTGCTGTTGAGTCGGTATCCGACTCATAGCGACCTTCATAGGGTTTACAATGGCTGATTGTTTCGGGATTGCCTAGGGAGTGGATTGCCAGGCCCTTCTCCCATTTTTGCGGTGCTGGGAATTGAACTTGGGACCTCAGAGACTGCAGCGCAGTGCTCTATCAACAGAGCTAAATCCCAGACCTACATTAGCTATGTTGTTGTTGTTGTTAGGTGCCCTCGAGTCGGTATCCGACTCATAGCGACCCTACATACAACAGGCGAAACACTATTGTCAGTACTGCTCTGCTGTTCATAGGGTTTTCGATGACAGATTGATTATTGGGAGTGGGTTGCCAGGTCCTTCTCCCAAGCCTGCAGTATCTGGTATTCCCAGGCGGTTTCCCATCCAGGTACTAACCAGGCTTGACCCTGCTTAGCTTCTGAGATCTGACGGGATCGGATGCCACAGGGCTACGGCTGCAGGCACATTAGCTATAGTCAGACAAAAACATCTAGCACAAAGCCTATCCTATAATAAAATGTAGAATATATTATGTAATTTGTTAAATACTGTACTGAAAGTAAAATGTAGAATAGCTCTATGGGTATCCTTTCACACCAGTGTAAATTCAAAAGATTTTAAGTCATTCTATGTTAAGATGGGACCATCGGAATAGAGGAAGTAAGTCAGTAATGTGAATATCCTCAAAATGCTGATTAAAAAGAATATTAAGACTATTAACAGCAATGTGTATTAGGAACACACAGTATTACCAGACCCATTAAACAGACCATCTTATTTAATTCTCACAACTTTCTGAGGCAATTGCTGCAATTTATTCTCAATTTACTTACACAAACATTGAGTTTTACAGTGGCAAATTAACATGCCCAGTGTAACAAAGCCAGTAAATAGTAGACTCAGAAATGAAATCCCTGCAGTCAGACCCCAAAGCTCATAGTTTCACGATTACACTATCCGTGACTTCTATGTATAGAAGTTGCTATTGGAGACCACAGAACTAAATATTATCAAGGAATCTGTGTTATCATGAATTTTTTCTTAGAATAAGAGGGAAACATAGGGCTTTCAAGAGAAATTTCATGAACAACTCCAAAGGTAGGAATAAATGGAATGTTCCCAAGAACATTGAGGCCATCATCCTGAGTACTAGACAGTGAGTCATGGGTGGAGGAGGGTTAAGGTGTAAATCCAAGCTAGATGATGGCCACAGGGCTGAACACCAAGAACAGAGTTGTCACTCAGTATGCACTGGGATCAGTCAATTAATAGTTACTGATTGCCAGTCATCCTTCTACAGTGGCAGGCTCAGGAGTTCAGGATAAACACACCTGCCTCTATTCTTTTCAGGCTTCAGCTTTACCTCACACCAGGACAGGCCCAGGATGCAGTCCTTCTAGGAATGAATGCAACACATTTCAGATCAGTTCAAGCTGTTCCTCTCTCAGGATAGCATGAACACAAAAACATTCCTGAGATCTTCATCAGGCTCGGCTTCATCATGTTCAGTGTTGTTATTCTGAGACAAAAACCTCTAAAGGATCCAAGTGATATCAGGAGAATTCTACTTTTAGTACACAGAATGGGCTGAAGAAGAAATAGATCAAGGTTTAGGAAGATGAATGGATAGCATTCTATCTATGCCTGGAATGCAATAAATATTTATTGAAAGAAGAAAAAGTTTTCAAAGAAGTACTGCAATAACACAAGTTTGAGGAGACAAGGTCTTGCACTAGTAGGAAAGGAAAACTAGAAATGAATCCAATGAGATTTCAGAAGAGAATAAAACACATTGCATTGGATAGAGAAAAGCCATAAACTACACTAAGTTTTTGAACCTACTCAAGAATAGGTGCTCTAACTGACAGAATTTCCAAGAATTAGAAATTTCATCGGGATAAACATTATCTGTCTGATTCCCTCTTGTAATCTAGAAACGAGCCACTTGCTTAACACGTAGCATGCAGGTAATAAATAATTAGGATATTGAATAAATAATGTATTCATTTTAAGAAGAAAACCAAACTCTCACTTCCTCAAACTGTGTGTCTCAAGTGAAAGGAATGACATTTACTGCTGGGAACCCCTGTCTTAATGAGCCACTGTTACAGTAGGAACTTTGTTATATCCTTTTTGAGTAGGAAAAACAAGGGAAAAAATAGAGAGAGAACAAAAGTTTGAGTACCACTGCCATCATGCCTAACACAGCCACTTCATGGCATTTTTGTTTTTTAGGTTAGGGGTGGACATCATGTCCAGAATGAAGGGCCTGGGTTAGTTGTTTGCTATTTTCTTGAAACCAACTCCATGAAGAATTTCTCAGGAAGGCCAGTGGATCTGTCACTGACATGGGCCCCTGTATCTACATTCTTAGAAATTTCTTAAATTTATACAACCTTCAGACCCCACAAAATCTGTATGCATCACTGAATCATGGGTCATATACATTAGCTACAGCTCGTACAAAAATCTATTTGAGTTTCACTCCGGCTTTTTAATAATTCCAGACAACTGAGGTTTGCATTCTCAACTTTAAATTGAGTTAGAACTTACTTTGAATTCCATTTATGCCATTTACAAGCTCCAGACCTCAGCCCACTACTTAACTTCTCTGAGCTCCAGTTCTCTCATCTGAAAAATGGGAATACTAATAACTACACTTCAAGGTTATTATAAGCTTAAATGCTCATAACAGTTCAATAAATTACAGCTCTGTTATTACTAGTCTAATTCTTATACTAATTTTTCACATTTGGAAATATTATATGTAATTGATATTTTATTATAAATCCTTAGAAGCCCTATAAATAAAGTCACTACAACTTTTTCTTTACTTTCCAAGTTATCTTGCTAGGAGAATTTCTGGATATGCTGATTTCTAGGCATTAAGTACCATATTCAGAACATACAATTTCTTGTTTCGAATTTCTTCTATATTCTCAACATCTATCAGAGTGAGTCTAAATTTAAGTACTAAACTTTTATGAATGATAATCTGGACTGCAGACATTATAATTTTTGCCAAGTTATTCCAAGGAGCTTTTTCAGGCTGACAGAGGCCAAATTCATAAAATTGTTTAGTGATAATTATTTTTTACCATCTGGAAATGAAAAGAGGCATGAAAACTGAGAATAAAAGAGCATAATTTGTATTGCAGTAATCACCAACTAAAGATTGATAATCTTACTTACAAAAGTGTCCTTTTGCATACTTTTATTTTTGGATACAGCCCCTGAATTTGTCTCCCAATTTGCCTCCTTTTTCTACCGTTTAGGCATAGAAAGAAAGCTATCAGGTAAAAATTTCCATTTTTCTTCTGTTAAGAGTATGACAATTTCTTTTCCTAGGAGTGATACTTCAAGTATCCTTTAACATGAAAGAAATTAAAACACCAAAAGCTAATCTCAATTCCAGTATGCATTTATGTGAATTTTACCTGAATAATCTTAATAGCAGCTATATACATTGGGAGCATATTAACATAAAAGTGTGTAAACTATATAATTGATTCTGTGACAGAATGTGGTGCACTTTGTTCCAAAAATAATTCCATGCCACCTCCCTTCTCCCACACCCAATCTCATGCTAGGAGTCTGGGAGACATTGCTTTAGGCACTTCAGAACCAATGGGCAGAAGACCTTTGCTTGTTCCTGTGGTTCTTGACTTCTTCATAGCTGAAGAGAAATCATGAACTGACTAAAGACAAGAAGGGGACCACATAGGCCACTTTCAAATCAAAGCTTCACCACAAAAACATGAGAGAAACCTCCCCAGACAGACTCTCCTAAACCTAAGTTCTAACTCTGTTCCTCCTGTCCATTAAAGCCCTGGTGTTTTTTCCTTATCTGTTGATTGGTAGTTGTATTAGAAGATAATACCTTTTATCTGCAGCATGCTTTACCAGAATCAAGCACTTTCACATATATTATCTCATTTGATCTAAATAACTTTGAACAAAGACAAGAGCAGTAATAGTGTTCCTGTTTTTCACATAAGGGAATTGAGTCTTGGAGAATAAATGCTGTGTCCAACTTAAACTTAATTAATATTAGAGACAGATGCCCAGCAAGGTCTTCTAATTCTCAAGCTAGTCAGTCTGACTCCCTCTCATTGGCTTTTCCATTTCTACAATCTGTGATCCTAAGAATCATGTCCCTTCTTAGAGACGCTTTGCATGGTTTATGAGTGAGTATTCAGTGGTTGGTAAAAGCAGAACAATGCTACTGTTCTGTAAAGTGTTTTCAAAAGTTACAGAAATCAAATACAAGTTATTTTTAAATATTCTTTATTAATTCAAATGCTGGGTATTATGGTTATTATTTCTATGACAAGAACATTTAAGTATCTTTGCTTTCTCTTTCCCCCCACCCTCTTTTTACCCTAAGCCTTTTGGCATCTCTGGATGAATCTTACATGACTTGAAATAGCTGCTACTGAGCTGTTGTTTCGTACTTTCGTCCAAGTCTGCTATAATTGTGTACAATGTAGAAAGAATTCTTTTCTGAGGACTGAGACTTCAAGAAATGTTGAAGGGTTTTGTTTTCTCAGAGCTGTCAAGTTTCTTTGAAAGAACTGAAAAGAAGCAACAAAAGAAGATGTAAGAGTGATTTAAAAATTTTTTAAATATCTCTTTGGTTTTCTAACCTTTTTTAAAGTTCTGTCTTTGCCATTCCATAGTTGAATGCCTCTTTCTTTGGATTGTTGCACTATAGTGATATGACCCTTCTTTAGTTCGTGTGTGTGTGTGTGTGTGTGTGTGAGAGAGAGAGAGAGAGTGTGTGTGTTCTTTCTTCTTTTTCTTTCAGCCTTCCACTGAATGCCAAAGGTTTATCAGAGACTAAAAACTTCCTAACTTTTCAAAAAATTGAACTTGTGGTAAAAAGTGGTTTGACCTAGAAATAAAGTAGGAGGGGAAAATGGAAAGAAAAATTATAACTGAGAGAATAAAAAGGAAAAAGATCAACCAGCAGAACAAAAGCACACATCACACCATGTTTAAACAATTTACTTGGGGTTATGTGTTTTTAGAAGCAACATATAAATGCATAGCAAGATTTTGGCAGATGAAACTATGTTGTGTTTACTTTAAGGCACTCAGTGATGATAAACAGTTATTTAACACAAGTATTATGCCCAATTGCTGCAAAGAACACTGAGTTAGATACAGTTCCTGCAAGGTAGGTTTGAAATCTATGTACAAATTAGAGAAGCAGAGAATAAAATACTCAGAAAAAGCCAAACATTTCAACACATAAAAATGTCATCATGGGCATTCTAAGTGTACTTTCACACCTAATTTGTAAAATTTCATAGTGGCAAACATTGTAAATAGAATCATATTTACACAGATTTAATATGTGCACAGATGTAAGCATGTGAATCTCAGATGTACAATTTAAGGGTGATCCATTTAGCTGCTAAATATAGGCATCCACCTGAAAATTGCTATCTTTGCTACTCATTTCCTTTACATTTTTAATTACTTTCAATTTCCTTTTCAAATTACTGATTTGAATAAACAAGCAAACATTTGTTGTTTATGAATAATATGTACAATATATATTGAGTGAAATTTTCTTTCAGTTTTTTTTTAACTTTGCATTTGTCCTCCGCAGTTGCTATTTGCTCACTGTAGAAATTTGATACTTTCTTTTTTTACATTGGCAAAATGGAAATTGAAGAGCTGTTGAGAAAAACCAACCAAATTCTTCGTGGGAACAATCGTTTCACACTGTCTTGAAATAAGAAAGATTTTTGCTATTTATTTACTAGAGATGAGTACAGATAATTTCATTGCACATTGATTTTCTCTAAGGAGGGAGGAAATGTGGTCAGCTAAATCAAGGCTCTGAGATGGGCAAGCAGCAGCCACAACTCCTGTTCTCATCTCCATCTTTGGAATTTGCTCTGATTCTTAGATACTCAGTTTTCATGATCCTGGGTTTATTGTTGTTGTTATTGTTTCTTCGTTTTCCTTTGGTGGTTGCCTTGGCTTTTTTTTTAATGGAAATGATCAAATTTATTCGTAGAATTCCTTGAGCTGTTTTGCTGAAATATTTTGATTGCTACATTCTATAAACACAATATATTGATAAAATGGGAGCCAATACAATTATCCACCATTCAGAGATATAATCATTAGTTATTCCTGCAGTCAAATGTCTGGTGAGAGCCTACAGCATGCAAGGCACTGAGCCTGGCTCTGCATAAATATATTTGGTCTTAAAATCACAATATAATTATTTAATTGTTTTGCGAAAATAAAAGCAACTTCCTGATAGATCAATATTGAAGACATTAAGGGTAATTATTTTAAAAAACACTGCACATCTTATATACAAAGAACTCCACTATTTTTGAAAACTATTTGTTAAACACATAAAACATTTTAAACCCCTTAATGTTTTTTTTAATGATATGTTTTTATTCTACTTTCTAATTACTGTTTTTAAATTTATAGAATATGTCCATTTATATATCTGGAAAGTTGGATCAATATATATATTTATATACATGTTTCTACATATATAATTAGAAAAAATTAGCATCAGGCTTTTGCCAGAAACACATGCAATTTTGCCTCTTAAAATTGTGAATTAGAACTTATAGTATCACTATTTCTAATGAAAAGTATTTGTATGTTACTACGTGTAAACCTGCAATTTTTTCTGTTCTCCAGTTTGTTATGCTGGTTCTGTTTTGATTACAATGAAAGATAGAACTAAATAAAATGTTCTTTTGAAATAATTGATTTTATAATCATGCTGGTTTTTTAAATTTATCATTGTAAGTGAGTTTAGGCTTAAATATTTAATAAGAAATTCAAAGACTTATCTTTATTATTTATGATTTCATTTTCTCAGCTATATTAGATAGTAATCTAGGTAGCCTGCTATGCAAAGAAACCATAAAATATAGTGGCTCAAACAAGGTAAAAAATTATTGTCTCACATAACAGTTTGGACAGGTAAGATGGTTGGCGTATGGCAGCTGGACAGTCTTAAGAGACACAGGCTTCCTTTGCCTAACTTCTCTGCCATCTTCAACCATAGCCTGCCTCCTGACTCAACATGGCTGCTCCAGCTCCAGTCATCCTGTTTGCCTTCAGTGAGAAGGAAAAAAAAGAGGTATCGAATAACATGCTTCTTTCCTTTGAGGACATAATCTGAAATTTGCACATATAACTTCTGAAATGATTTATGATAAATATTCAAGTATGTTGTTGTTGTTAGGTGGTATCAGGACGAGTCCTACTCATAACCAGCGACCCTATATACAAGAGAATGAAACACTCCCCAACACTGTGCCATACTGAGCACCATTGTCAGTGCTGCTCTGCTATTCATAGGGTTTTAAATGGATGATTGTTTGGGGGAGTGGGCTGCCAGTTCCTTCTGCCTAGCCAACAACACCAGTATTCCCCAGTGGTCTCCCATCCAAGTACTAACCAGGCCCAACCCTGCTTAGCTTCCATAATCTGATGGGATCAGATGACAGAGTGGTACAGCTGTAGGTCTATTCAAGCACAATGACACTAAAAGACATACTAAACTATTGAGATGTTTATACCTGTTCATAGAGTCTCTAAAAATAAAATAGCTACAAATGCAGCCTCAAACAAGGATATTATATTGATTCATTACAGGTAGCTTTATTGCAGGTGATTTTTTAAAAATCATGTACAATTCTTAAAGTTTGGAATAAAACATTCTAAACACCTCTCAATTTACATGATCTTTGCGTTTCAGAAAAATCAGTGTATTAAAACAATGCAAAAAATAAAATCTTTATGTTGGATGACAGAAAGAATTAAGTTTGAATAATTATAAATTATCCAGATTTTTACTTACTTATACAAATTAATATTTAGTGGAGTATTTGAAAATCATGAAAGATTCTTTTTTGTGCTACACAGTGTCATACACATTTCAGGACAGGACAATTACCATCGTTGATCCTGCTCATTAAATTCCATCCTTCAGATACCCTGACAACTTAGAGATAGTTCCACAAATTTTTAAAAAGCACCTCCCACTCCAGCACTCTCCAACTCAATGATCTAACTCTCAACTTTCACAAATAGCAATATTACCAAATATCTTCTATTGGTCTCACATACAGTCATCAACTTTCCAGCCATGAGTATTTGCTCATTGCCACCCATCTGTTGATGCTGCCTGTTCTGGGCACTTCTTCAGACAGCACACCACCTCTCTGTACCAAATCATATCCTGCAACACAGGCTGCTATAATAAGGGAACCCTAAACTGCACAGACATTCACTTTTTGGTCATGTAAAATTCTCCTAGGCATTCCAGGCCTGGTAAGGCTGATTGACACTGTGATGACCCTGATCATTTCTCTCTTTTTACTCTGCATCCTCAGCATAGGTGGTTTCCATTTCATAGATACAACTTGATTGTTCTAGCTCTAGCCATTGTGTCTCTGTTCCAGCAATGAAAAAGGGAAATGATAAAAAGGGAAATGAGAAAAAGTTGTAGGCGCCAGGCATGGTGGCACATGCCTGTAATCCTAGTGGCTGGGGAGGCGGAGGCAGGAGGATCGCAAGTTCGAGACCAGAGGCAGTCTGCATAACTTAGCAAGACCCTTTTTCAAAAAGTAATAATTAAAAAAAAAAGGGGGGGGGCTGAGGGTGCAGCTCAGTGGTCCACCACTTGCAGAACATGCAAGCACGAGGCCCTGGGTTCAACCCCCACTACTGCACAAAAAAAAAAAAAAAAAAGAAAGAAAGAAAGAGAAAGAAAGAAAGAAAGAAAGAAAGAAAGAAAGAGAAAGAAAGAGTTGTAGACTTTCCTTTTAATGGCAAATCCCAAAAGATATACAACTTCTGTTATATACCTTTTCCCTGAATTTTGTGATTTTTATTTTTTGAGATTCTAAAACTACAGATTGCTGGTGACTCTATGCATCTAGAAGGTATTGTTCTACCAAACAGGCTGTTGTTGTTGTTGTTAATGTTAGGTGCCATCGAATCGGTATCCAACTCATAGCGACCCTACATACAACAAAGGAAATACTATTGTCAGTGCTTCTCTGCTATTCACAGGGTTTTCAATGGCCGATTGATTTTTGGGAATGGGTTGCCAGGTCCTTCTCCCAAGCCTACAGCACCTGGTGTTCCCAAGTGGTCTCCCATCCAAGTACAAACCAGGCCCTACCCTGCTTAGCTTCCGAGATCTGACTGGATCCGATGCCACAGTGCTATGGCTGCAGGCTACCAAACAGGTAGCAGAGTGAAATGAAGCCCAGAGTAGAAATTCTAATTCTGGCTGTGCTGCTAACTAGCTTCAAGCTCCCAAGAAGGTCATTTAGCTTCTATAATTCTGTTTCTCCATCTGTAAAGTGAGAAAAGGGGAGTTGAATAGGTCATTCCAAATTTCCCAACTCCACAGTATCCTATAATGCCTAGAACATCTTATGACTAGACTGAATTTTATAAACTACTTTTCCTAAAAACATTTTTTCATTACAGACAATGGATTTTTATTTTAAAAACTCATTCCATTTTTACAAAGTATGTCAGGAACACAGAATTTTAATTAAAACTTTTTATATTAGATCTTTCTCATAATTCTGTTAAATAAATATATATCAAACACTTTACCCCATGTCAGACAGTGAATTAGACACTGGAGATATGATGTGGAATAAGATTGCCACAGTATTTTCTCTCATGGAGAATGAAGACAAATAGAAAATAATTGCAAACTATAGCAAGCACTATGAAAGAAATATATAAATATATCAACAGGAGAATAACAGAGGTGAACGGCATTAGGATGGGTGATCAGAAAAGGCCAGAGATCTTCAGAAGAGAATAAACTAGGTGTACAAATTATGGGGATAAAGAAAACATTCCAGACCATTCAAGACAGAGAGGACCACTTATGTGAAGTTCCTAAGATCCCAAGAAGGTGGAAAATAAACAAGTCCCAGATCATAAAGATTTTATTCTCACAAAAGAGGGAATACATTGAAGAGTTTCAAAGAGAAAGAATTATGTGAATCAATTTTCTGTTTAACATCATTTTTACTTTTGTTTGAAGGCAATAAAAGACAAAACAGATCAGTAATCAGATGAAAAATGGCAGCAGTTGAAAGAAAGGGGTAATAATAATGGACAAACAAACATAGACATCCCTCAATTTATAATGGTTCAACTTAATGATTTTTCAATTTTAAGACTGATTTATCAGGAACACAACCCCCTAGGAAGATGAGGAGCATCTGTACTTGTATAAAGTATAATTTAAAAACTTTAATTGTATACCTAAGATTACACACAATCAAGTGATGAACAATCATGCTTCAGTCCTTGCCATAGACCCAGCGTGGGAGAGTAAAGAGGGGAATAGCATGCTGTCCCTGCCTCCGGAAGCTTTCAATTTTGGAGGAGGAACAACTAACATACAGGAAGTCATGTCAATAATCTCCTAGGGCCTGTTCTGTCACTTTATGAAAGGTCATTTATTCCTTTGGGTTAATGGGCGAGTATAAAGAAATCTGAGACAGTGTCTATGTTCTATCATTGCTGTTGCTGATTACATTTACAGCCTTATTTTCCTATGCCAGTAACCACAATGTGACCAATGTCCAAGTAGGTATTTCTTTCTTTTCCATATATCATGTTTTTCCTTATTTATGCCAAGTATTGGATGTGGACTAGGTACCAGATTGCAGCTGATAGTGGGAAGATTAAAAGAACACTCAATTTGGACTTTTCCAGTACATTCCAAGATCTTGCTCACACCTGCCCACAGAAATCTTGAACTATGGCCTCTCCACACACCCACTTTTGCAAACACTTCAGTCTAAATAAGGGACCGCCTCGCAGCCCCATACATAGGCTATTTGCTTTCTAGAAATTATAATAAACTGATTTAAGTTCAAATAAGAAAAAATTAATACAGCAAATGGTCTCATTTAAAAAATAATTTGTGCCCTGCTTTAAGAATATCTTCTTTTTTTCTTTTTCTTTTTCTTCTTTTTTCTTTTTTTTTTTTTTTTTTTTTTCCTAGTGCTGGGAATCAAACCCAGGGTTTTGGGTATGCTAGACGTGCTCTGCCTGCAGCCATAGCCCTGTGGTATCCGATCCTATCAGATCTCAGAAGCTAAGCAGGGTTGGGCCTGGTTTGTACTCGGATGGAAGACCGCCTGGGAATACCAAGTGCTGTAGGCTTGGGAGATGGATCCGGCAACCCACTCCCAAAAACCAATCCGCCATTGAAAACCCTATGAATAGCAAAGAAGCACTGACAATAGTGCTTCACCTGTTGTAGATAGGGTCACTATGAGTCAGATACTGACTAGATAGCACCTAACAACATCAACAACAGACATGTGCTCTACCACTGAGCTACATCCCTAGTCCACAAAGATCTTTTCAAAGCAATATCTGACTTGCCTCAGATTTTAAGGTTCTAAATAAGGATTATGCTTTTGACTCTGAGGTAAATTTTGAAAAATCACTAGAGACACTGTTATAAAAGCCCTATACCCACGACCAGGGTTCTCAGCAAACACTGAAGGCTGGAAAGCTATCAGACTTTCATATTCATAATGGTAATCCCAGCTCTGGTGGACGGTCATATGTACCATCCACTCTCAGTCTGTGGAGAACAACTGAGGTAAGGAAAACAAAAGGCAGCAGAGCCCCTAATACTCACAGCCAGTCTCATTCACAGAGCACCTTCTGCAAGAATAGGGCATGGTAATTCTGATATCCTGGACACAATTTAAACTGAATAATAACACTTTGCCTACTTAAATGCCCCCTGTAGTTTCAATTAGCTGAGCATGCTTCTGAACATTCTTTTGCTGTTAGGCGAGGCATGGTTACAGCTGGCTCGCATCACTTCAGTGGTGAAAAAAAGGGTGTTCTCACCTAGAACCAACTTTCAAACCTGTGCAAGGGTAAGAATATAATTTAAATGTTTAGGCCCTAATTTGCAATACATTTTCAGAGTAGTAGGGTCAATAATACTTGTATAACATTTCCGCTCTTGGAAGACACATAAAATCTGAGCATAAAGTGGCCTATTATTTTGATTATCAACTTAATAAATAGAGTTTGGGTATTATTGCTATTGAATAACTTGTAATAGCCACATAATAATATCCTAAAACTCAAAAGAAATATAAAGGATATTCATAAGTCAGCATTTGATTATTCAGGTTTTACAACAGTTATTCCTCAGCAAATGCTGGTTATAAAAGTCATATTCTTATAATTCATCCTTTCTTCTACTGTTCTGTGGAAAATTATTATCCTTAGAATTCATTTCTGGAGAGAAAAAGGAGGTGCCAGGGATTGGGGATTTTAATAGATGTCTATCAGCAACAGTCTGTGTTATCCAACAAGTTTGGAATACACTAGGTCAGGTTTAGACTATGCCAAGTTGAAACAAGCTAAAATCTTTCATTTTGCTTTTGGTTTATTGTTTTCATAAAGCCTAAATTATATGTTAGTGTTTAATTTGACCTTCAAGAAAGGGGATATAAAGCCAGGAGTGATGGTACATGCCTGTAATCCCAGCACTCAGGAGGTGAAGGCAAAAGGATCATGAGTTCAAAGCCAGCCTGGATTATATTGTGAATTTAATGCAGCCTGTGCTAAATAGAGTGACCTTATCTCAATGCTACACCCACACTATCCCCCCTAAAAAAAAGGAAAGAAAAGAAAAAGAAAGGAAGGAAGGAAGGAAGGAAGGAAGGAAGGGACGGAGGGAGGGAGGGAGGGAGGAAGGGGATACAGTGTGTAGGATTATACTTCCCTAATTCATGGTACTAGAGATCCATGCTGGGGTTTAGTTCAGCTGGTGGAGCACTTGCTCTGCATTCTCTGAGGACCCGAGTTTGATATCCAGCCCCAGTACCGTAAAAATGGGAGACAGACGTGGCAGTCCACTCCTGAAACAATCAGCCATTGAAAGCCATGTGAGAGTCTCTATGAGCCAGACCCAAATTGATGACACTTAACCTAACCTAACCTAAAGAGAACTATGGAACACACATACTGTCATCTGAATATTGGAAGCCTCATGAATGGGATTTGTGCTATTGTAAAGAAGGCCCAAGAAAGCCTGTTCACCTCCTCCCCTGGGAGGATGCCATGCATGTGTGCCATCTCTGGAGCAGCAACCCCTCACCAGATACTGACAATATCAGTGCTCTGATCATGGACTCCCAGCACCTAGGAACTGTGAGAAATAAGTTTATGTTATTTACAAGTCACCAGTTTCTGTTACTTTGTTAGAGCAACGTGAAAGGATAGAAACAATACGTTACCATGTTCTTTCCATTGAATATGCATATTTATTTCTTTCTGACTCCTTCTCACCCCTCCACGGCTGCCCCACTACCTGGAATCAGCATCAGTTTTCACTGGATTGCCACAACAGCCAGCTAGTTCAATTTGTCTTCCTCCTTCTGGCCTCAATCCTCCACCCTCTATTTTCAAGATATAAGCAACAAGATCCTTCAGGATCCTACAAGGACAAATATGATGGATTCCGTTTCGTCACAGCAAAGCCAAAATCCCCCCAGTGTGCTCGAAGCCCTCTGTTATTGCCCTTCTCTCTCTTTTCAAGCCTTTCTGAACTCATCACCTTTTGCCTATTCGACTTCAACTTCTCAAGTCTGTTGTGATTTTCTACATTAGAAATGTGCCCATCTTAGCATACACAAGTTCTTCTTCCTCCTTGTACCTGTCTCTCTTAGAGAACCACAGGGCTCGTTCCTTCACTGCCTTCAAGTCATTTGTTCAAACAGTGCCTTCTCAATGGTACTTACTCTCACCAACCACCCCATTCCAAATGCCAACCTCTACCTTACCCTGCTGGCAACTCCCATTAGCCTTACCAGCTTTACCTTGTAAGCATTGATCATAACATGTAGCAGCATGCTGCATAATTAATTTTGTATGTCTCTTTTCTGATTCCCCCAGCTAAAAAGTAAACAAAAAGAAGACAGGGATTTTATTGTACTCTGAAGCATCTCCACTTTCTAGAAGAGTGCCCAGCATATATTAGGTCTCAATAAATGTTTATCAAATGAAGAAAAAGAAAGGAAAGAGCCAGGAGCGGTGGCACACACCTGTAATCCCAGTGGCTCAGGAGGTGGAACCAGGAGGATCGCAAGTTCAAGACCAGGGGCAGTCTGCATAACTTAGCAAGACCCTGTCTCAAAAAGTAAAAAAAATGGGCTGGAGGTGGCAGCTCAGTGGTCCAACACTTGCAAAGCATGCAAGCGTGAAGCCCTGGGTCCAACCCTCAGTACCGCAAAAAAAAAAGAAAAAAAGAAAAAGAAAAAAAAAAGAAAGAAAAAGAAAGGAAAATGTTTTCCATACTTGTTTTTTAAAATTAAAATGTGTCACATGAAAGAAACATTTCTTTTTTCCTATTATAATATTTGTTATGCATGTTATTGTCACTTTATATCTTCAAATCGATGACATATAAATCAGGAGATACTTGCATTTTTTGAAACTCACTGCTGCCAGAGTTCATTTAAAGTCTGGTAAAAAAAGAACGAGCTTATTGTCATCTGTGATTTCTCTTTCTCTAATTTCATCTCTCCCTTTCCTCCACCTGAAATTAATTTCTTTGCCAAGTTGCCAAGCCCTGCCAACTCTATTTCAATAATAACTTCCTTATTAATTTCTTTCCCTCCTTCCCCACTAGGAAGGGCACACATTAGGGGGACAACTGCCAATAATCCTGGAGAGGAGGCCAAAACCCTATCATAGGTGGCCTTTGATGCAATTAGACTTTCTGTGGGAAGCAATAGTAAGCCACTGCATTTTTAAAAGCAAGATCACAGTTTTTAGAATGACAACTCTGACAGTGATATACCAAATGGCTCAGAGGTCAGCAGGACTCTCACTTCTAATTCTGCACTAACTTTTTATTTCACCTCATAGGATGCTCTTTCCATCAGTTTCCTGCCTGCTTTGTGTTTGGCACCTATTCACACCTGACCTGCCCATTCTGCAATAGTCTGAATGTGCAACAAAGACACAGGCTAAGAGACATCCGTGGTTCCCTCTCCTCTAACATCTTTCTGGCCTTCTTGCTTCTACTGACCAGAAGATAAGATCAAAGAAAGAAAAAGAAGAAAGAAAAGAGCCAATTGTGTTTTTATTTTGCCATCTCTAAATAATCTCATATAAGGTGAGTTAGGTCCAGCTGGGCCTCAAACTCAAGGTCTCCCACATGCTAGGCAAGTGCTCTACCACTGAGCTATATCCCCAGCCCTAGTCCCTTTTTTCAAGTAAGGAAATTGAGTTTCAATAAATATCACTTTACCCAACATCATATGCAGTGCAATTCAACCCCAAAATTGTTCATATGTATAAAATAATAAAAATGACTTCTAATGAGTTTCCAGCCTGAAGCTGTACCACTGTGGCTTCCAATCCTGTCAGATCTCAGAAGCTAAGCAGGGTCAGACCTGGTTAGTACTTGGATAGGAGACCACCTGCAAACACCAGGTGCTGTAGGCATGGGAGAAGGACCTGGTAACCCACTCCCCAAAATCAATCTGCCATCAAAAACCCTATGAATAATAGCAGAGAAGCACTGACAATAGTGTTTCACCTCTTGTACATAGGGTCACTATGAGGCGGACACCAACTCAATGGCACCTAACAACAACAATGAGTTTCTGCCTGCAGCCATACCACTGTGACATCTGATCCTGTCAGATCTTGGAAGCTAAGCAGTGTCTGGCCTGGTTGGTACTTGGATGGGAGACCACATGAGAACACCAGGTGCTGTAGGCTTGGGAAAAGACCTGGCAACCCACTCTCAAAAACAATTAGCCATTGAAGACCCTATGACTAGCAGAGAAGCACTGACAATAGTGCCGGGCATGGCACAATGAAGGGGAGTGTTTTATTTGTTGTTCATAGGGTCGCTATGAGTCAGACCAAGTCAGTGGCACCTAACAACAACAACAACAACAAGCTTCTGAGTTCCACATACTAAGGTCTATGCTTTACAGGAATTATGTACATTCCAACAACCTTGTGTGAAGTCTCAATTGTCATCTTCATGTTACAGAGCAAGAGCCAAGGTTGGGAAGATTAAGCAATTTGCCCAATTTCACATTGCTAGTGAATGGTGATGTGAGGACTTGAGCCCAGTTTGATCTAACTGGAGGAAGAAGTTCCAATCCTCCTTTTATCAATAAAAGCCAGCCCTTTCCACTACGTCATCCTGCCTCCTGTGGTATGGAGAGTAAGAGCCACCAGGACACAGACTGGGCTGGCCCTGACCACCCGAATGGATATCAGCCTGGTGTGTCCTCGAGCCCACTGATGCCCCTGCTTTCAGTGTACCTGCCACAGCCTTTCGTTCTGTCCTTGTTTGTGGGGGAGAAGGAATGCCTCTGGATAGATCTGTGCCCCTAAAAACAAAAGATCCCTTTTTCTGTTCCTTTCTTGTTTGGTTTTAACAATTTATATCCCATCCACCACCACCACCACCACTAACAGCTGTGCTAGGATTATGAGGAAGAGAATAAACCCTAAAGCTTAAGATGCAAATATTCTAGTTGAATTTCATCTGTGACAATCAAAGCAGGAAAGTCTTATGTAAGTTTAAATTTTTTGCCATTATTTTCATGCCCATCACTATGAATTACATATGGACTTGGCACATTCAGACGTTGGCTTTTCTCCTTTTTATTTTTTAATACTCATATTTGGGTTGGCTTGAGGTTCCTGGGTAGAGGTTTCTAAATTAGATTGTTGTTAATTTGTATCTAAGGAGTCATTGCTCAAAGTGTTCCATTATGTGAAGTCTAGAGCAAATAAACACTTAGAAAATTTAATTCCTATACATATGACATAATAATGATGATGAATTTTTATAAATATAGTCACACCATGCTCAGAGGTGCAAAGATGTAGTTTATTTCTTTTTAGCTGATCAAGCCTTCTCATAATCTCACACTTACCAAATAGTATAGTTAAATTGTTGGTTTCCTATGTGGTAATCCAACTCATCTCTTTATGTAACTTAGTTTCTGTCTAGGTGAGTCAGAGAAATGCTTGTCAAACATTTGTCGTCTGCACCTGAACTTTCATGGAATGAGTAAGGCATGCGTGATCGCAGAGAAGGTGGAGTTCTAGAGCCCAGGAGGAAATATTCCATGCTTTCCTGATCTGTCTGGCCTCCTCCAGAACAGCTCAACAGTGACTTTTTCATCATCTGGGCATTCTAGAAACTGCCTTTAGTGATATTCACTCCTGTTTTGGCACTGTTTTGAGCACTGACAGTGCTCTGGGGCACTGATGGCCATCTCCTTTTATTGAATGACCCCTATTGTCAGAGGTGGCTATTGGTGCTATATTCCAGTGTTACTACCTGCCCTGAGTGGTTCCCCTCCCTGGGACCTCCACTCAGGTGAGGCCCATCCTTGTCTCAGTCGCAGGAAAGAATTCAAGGATGAGGCAGAGAATGAAGCAGAGTTTTGAGTTTATTAGATAAAGGATGAGAGGTAGTACATGCTTCAGAGCAAAGTCCAGGCATATATAGAGAGGTGCCTAAGGAATGGTGTACAAATCCCAGAATGGATATGGGCCACTCAAGAGAGAGAGTCACCCCTAGGTGTCTTTACAACAGATCTATGTATGATTTTGAGGCTTTGGAAATTACATTGCTCAATGAGGTCTTAGCAGGTACCTGGTATAGGTTTATAGATAGGAAAAGGTGCATCCTTCAAATGCTAACAATGGGATAGTTGAGGAAATTCTTACCACATCTACTCATAAGGAAATTACCTAGGCCTGTTAATTATAATTATAGTCCATAAACTGGTTTTGTGAGATTCCCAGGGAAGCACAGGATTCTCTGCACGCAGTTCTCACAGCGACTTTTCTTTTTTGGTTGTGCTGGAATTCTTGGCTGAGAAGATTCAGACCAAATCCTGGAGTAAAAAGTCCTTTCCTTCCCAAATTTTCTGTCTTTCCTGCCTCACAATCTGTACTTTTGCTAACTATAATGAATCCCCTGACGCATGACTAAGATTCCCAATTAGACCTTCATCTATAGTGGATGGCTTCATCTCTTTAGACAACTTTATATGGGATAATTGCCGGGCAGGTTCTTCAGCTACTTTCACCCAGATCCTTCATTCCACAGGACATTTGGGAACTTCTCAATTGCTGCCACTCCATACAGTAGCTGAGCAAGACAGTGAGAGGCCTTTCTGTAGAAAACCACATTAAGCAGATGAATTAAATTTGATGTAACAGCTTCCATTTTTCAGCCTCTAAAGAGACAACTTCCACAGTCCCCTTGGAGGATCAGAAATCCTTTTCCCTTCAACATTCTCCTCATCCTCTCTAGACCATCTCTACATTTCTCTCCCACTTGCCTCCCCCACCAGGAATTGATGAGAAAAGAAAGAAGAGCCATGCCTGCTGCCTACTCTACCTTCCACTCAGACACCAATGGGAACTTAGGGGCCAGGAATTTTTCATCTTCTTCCTAGCTCACCCTCCTCTCAGTCTCTAGTACTGTTTGTCTTGCCAGCTTCTCAATAGTTAAAGAAGAAATAAAGGAATTTAGAAAATCCTTTCCTTTCTTACAACCCAAATTTCACAACTATTATCTTGGAAGAGAAGTCAAAAGAGCCAGCTTTTGAGATTCAAAACTGATCAATGGCATCTTTGTTCTCATCTTGGGAATGCCCAGCTTCTCCTTCCCAGGGGCTATATGCTTAGGAGGTAAAAATTTGCAGAGAGGGATCTTGGTTTAAGGGATAAGTGTCAGTACTTTGATCTCCTATTTCAAATGATTTCAAATAATTCTCATTATATTTCTCACAAAAATAACAACATTAGGTTCTAACTATATCAGATCATGTACACCAATGTTATTTTATTTTTTACTTGATTCTTAACAACAACCCTACTGTGAAAGTTATTATTATACACAGAGAAGAAAATCAAGGCTCAGGATGATTCACACAGGCAGTAAGGAGTTCTTTGTCTTAGCTACTCGGTCTATAATAGTATTTTTCAATTTGACTGCAACCCACTTGAGAGATACAACTTAACATCACAACACAAACACACACATATCTGAGTAAAGAGATTCACATAACATCACTTGCATTCAATTTTTAAAATTTCTTATATTCTATACAATTCCCTTTCTTTTCTTCCTTCTTTTTCTTTTCCTTTTTTTCTTTTCATTGCTAGTCACAATCAACTAAATGAATTTCAAGTCCTACTAAAAGGTCATAAATGACAGTTTAAAAATGCTGCTCCAGCACTTGTACCATCAGTATCACAGAATTTGAACTGAAATTACATCAAACTCTTTAGCCATTTGAAAATCAGACTAGGGTAATTTTTCATAGACAAATTGTAATTGGGAGGGATTGAGTATGAAAGACTTGAAATAAGGAAAATAGTAAAATGTCAATTAAATACTTATAAGCAGCTTTAAAACTACTTAGCAAGAGGAAATCCAGAAGCTGAAGAAGCATAGTTTTGTGGCTCAAAGACTGGCCATTTGTAAGTAGTTTCACAAAGTCTTCTTCTTATGTTTAGCCTTTCCGAAATTATATCTAGATATTTTCAGCCTTAATTTTGGTCTGGAGGACTTAATTGTATCTCAGGATTTTATTTTTTTTCCCAGGGATTTAGAAAAAATGTAGCATTGGTTCCTTCAAAATTATACTTCAAGCCTCAAAATAGTTCAAGAAAGACTTTTATGAGCTCCAAATTCTTGTACAATAAGGATTTGAGTCAGTAGACATTCTGTACTTTGGAATAGGTAAGGTAAAATCAGGATTGATGAAATCAATTAATAATCCGGGGATGAACGAATGACATTTCAAGAAATAGAAGGTTCAGAATGTGTTCAAGAATTTGCAGATCATAAAACCTAGAAAAAGCCAATAGATATCTGCTTTTTCTGCCCAAGGCTCATTACAAGGTTGTGTATTGAAGTGCTTTGCTTTAGGCAACTTTCAAATAAGTCAAGAAATGAGTCATCTCCCCTGTTTACTGCACTTTCTAGTTCTCACTAAATTATGTTTTGACCTCTGAGATATTTGCTATGGCACCAGGATGTGGTTACAAATTGGATTAGTATTACCACTCAGATCTTTTGACATGGTGGAAGACCTAATCCATCAGTTACCTACTGAAGCTGAACAGATGACATTAGTAGCTCTTTGGGGTAGGTTTTTAAGATATACAACTGGAGGACAAAAGAGAAGCTTTTGGAAATATGGAAAAGAAACTATCCAAAACAAAATAAAGAATGCAGAAGGAAGTGCTAGGAGGCTTGAATTCTGGTCCTGCCTCCACCATAAGATAGTTTTGGGCCAGGCACATTGGTACACACCTTTAATCCTAGTGACTTGGGAGATGGAGGCAGGAGGATCACATGTTCAAGACCAGAGGCAGCCTGTGTAATTTAGCAAGACCCTTTCTCAAAATACAAAGTAAAAAATGGGTTGGGGATATGGCTCACTGTTTGAGCACTTGCAAAAAGCATCATGCATGAGGCCCTGGGCTCAACTCTCCATTACCTCAAAGAGGAAAAAAAAAAGTTTTGCAAAAACTACAAAATGACTTGGCATTTGTAGCCTTCAAATTTCTCTTATGTAAATGTCTACGGTTTGTAGAAACTGGTTAATGTTATGCCAAATAGGATATTTCTTACCCTTGAATTGCACAGGAGATTGAAATCATTGTTTTAGAGCCATTTTCTTCAACACTCTCATTAAGTAAAAACATTCAAAGGAGACTATAAATAAGCAATTGTTCTGGAATCCAGCTCCATTGGAAGAACCTACTAGCCACCAGGGGTTTCAGGAGTTTAAGAATATGTAAAAAAGGTTGTGGGAGGAGAAAGTCACATAACCTGCAGGGGGCACTGAGGTACTTTTCAGGAAAGCATTAGCTTAATGAGAGTGAGTAGTACCTTTTACCCTGTGTAAGAAGCAAATAGGAAGAAAAGAATAGAGAGATCTTTCTTCATTTATCATTCCTTACATGGTTGTCACTCCCTGCCTTCTTTCTCAAGTAGACAGCCTCCACAGTATCCAGTGATTATAAAAGATAAACTACTAACTGGTAGAAGAGGAAACAAATTCCAAAAAGAGAAGCTGCTTTGTAAGAGTGTGATAAATGAGCCCTCACTACCTAATATCTTCAAGATTTGCCATTTAGTCAGGATTAGGAAATTTAAGAAGAAAATATTTGGAGCTCATGATATATTGATTATATTGGTAGAGTAGAGGTGAACTAAAGGAAGAATTCAAGGGATATCAGTTCCTCCTTTCCCCTTTTTGGAGGAGAGTCAAAATATAAATCACAGATAGAAGATGCAAGTTCATACCATATATTTCAGGACTCCCTCTCAGGAAGGAATGAGCTGGATTAAAAATGATGCCTAGAAGTGCCCTTACATTTGGATAATTCTCAACAATTTGCAAAGCCCTTTTGTAAAGATTGTATCTCATTTGATCCTTATAATGACCATTTTATATTTGAAGGTTTAGAGAGGTTAAGTGGATTGCCCAAAGTCACACAGTAAATTTCAGAATGGAGTCTTTAATGGAAATTGATTTCTAGTGATTTTTAACACATCACTGGTCTACTCTACCAACCAACAGTAGTTTAGGGGACTTATTCACAGTGGAAAAATTCTTATTATAAACCCAAGAGATGTCTGTTTATGTTACAAAGTAAAAAGCAAATGGCAGATATTCACAAAGCAAAATAAAGGCAATTTTTCATCACATGCTTTGTATCTCTAAGAAGCTAACAGGAGTTTTCACAACACAAATGGCTAATCTTAACAGCACGCCAAGTTGGCAGTCGTATTGCCTGCCTGATCAACAATATGCCATGCTGCTTCAGATTTATCCTATTACAATTCCTCTGGGTGAAAGTATCACTTGCAAAAAGTAAGCAGGATTCATGTAAGAAAATGGTAGGACCATATATGCTTTCCATTGCCTATCACCAGCCAAACTAACAAATAAACAGGCCATTCATTATTGTCTATATTCAGATTAGTGTCCCAAGCCAAAGATCCAGGAGGGCAATCTGCAAAAAGTCAAAACAGGAAGAACAAGTTTGGGTGTGAACTCTGCAGGGAAGCCTCAGGCTTGGTGATGATACATAATGATGTCATGGGCTTCAGGAGGGGCTTTGAAGTCAAACTCAAGAAACCCAATTTGGCCCCTTAGAAGATACTTAGGCTCCTTTGAGCTTCCTTTTCCATGCCCTGAGAAGAAAATAGTGATCCTGCAATTTGATGTAAGGATCAGAAATAATAGATGTGAAAGTGTGGCACAGAATAAGTTCTCAATAAATTGAAATCTAGAATTTGGGGATCCCTGATATGTGGTGGGAAATGGATCACAGAGAAATGTTGAACACAAATTTTCCTTTTTCTAAAACCTGCTTAAGGCTCACCTTAACACCAGGTCTTCAACCAAGTCCGCATACACAATTGGCCAAGGATTCTGTCAAAAAAACAATCTTCATCTGAGTGTCGCTTTGAGTCACCAAATGTAAGGATTTATTATACTCTGATTTGCACTAGTCCTCCAAGATCAAAGATAGATGCTGAAAGTTGTCAAATGAACAAACGATTGTGGAAATATAAAAGCTAAGCAATTCCTGTTGCCTTAGGAGTAGCTCATTTGCAAAATCTAATATGCTATTACAATGACATATTTCCTCATTTCATCTATTAAATCTTCCATTTTAGTGAAACTAGTTTGTCACAACCAAATGCAACAATTATGTGCACTTATGTACACATCATATGTGTATAGTCTGCCTATAGTGTCTAACGAATGCTAGGTTTGATTGGAAAAAAGCAGGAAATTAAGATTGAAGTCACTCCCAAAGCAATCCCGAAACAATCAGCCATTGAAAACCCTAGAAGGGTTACTATGAGTTGGGACACGACTCCACAACACCTAACAACAACAACAGCATTCCAAGTGTCTTTGAGTGTGGCTACATTAAAAAATGCTTCAGAGAAAACCTATTTTTTTAAAAAAATTCAGTTCATCTAGCATATTTATCAAACTAAATGTTTTTCTTTTAAAAAAAATGTCCATTTGAAAATCCCCTTTAAAAATAGATATCATGAATTGAAATACTTTAGGGTAACTTCAATGTGTTAATGAGCATGGCTTGTGCAACACTGTTGTGGAGGTACTCACTTTCCTTTTCCTTGAGCTTTTCTTGTAACCTCCTGTCTAGGACCTGGCCTATTTTATTTGAATTTGGCCTGGGAAAAACATTTATGTAAAACCTGACCTCTCCCTGGATCTCCCAGCAGCTTGTCTACGCACAGATGAGTGTGCTGGGACAGACTCCTATGCTCACTGTTGGCTGAGACCCTGAAGAGTTCTTCAGCCTCCAGTAGGCCCGGGAAGAGTCTGGTGAGAGATGTCTCTTTTTTCTTTCTGCCAAGTTACTTTTTTTATTAGGCTGATAAACTCCTGGATTGCTAAGAAGCAGCTGTTCAAAGAAGGGTTTAGCTGATTCTCATCGGGTTTTGGGGTATGTGGGAGATGGACTTGCGTCTGGGATCCATTGGTCCCCAGCATGCTTAGACCTGGGTGACCTCTCTTTCTGTCTAAAAAGGTTTCTGGAATGTGGTAAGAACACAGTATTACTTTTCAGAGAAAGCTACATTCACTCAATCAACTTCCTTTTCCCTTCTGTGTCCCATCTCAGTGTGGATCTCTTTCTCTCTATAAATGTTAGTCTTTAAATTTAGAATTTCAGGTAATTCAATGTTTACTAGGTGAATGACTTTGCGTGGGGTGGGGGGTGGGGCAGGGTGCTGGGAGAGCACCCAGCAACACCACCATGTGCTCTGACTAAGGGTAAGTACAGTATGGTCAGATGCATGAAAGAATTTAAACTGTTAATTTTCACATATTGCTCAAGTAAGCAAAACTAAAGGCATGTATTTTTTCTAATAATCTCAACATGGCTTCCTCATAATGTACTACACAATCTGTATTGATTACTCTGTCAGGGAGATATGCATTTAATAAACATGTATTCTAAAGTGAAGCATAAAATCAAAGTTTAAATTACTATTTTTGAAAGCTACTCTTTTTCTCCAGCATGTCAAAACAAAATGTCAACTGGGGGAGGAAAAAGACCTACATTTCAATTGTTTCTTGAGAAACTAATTCTTAACAATCATTAAGATGAACAAGGCAAAAACGAGAAGCTGAGAGCCAGAAGCATAAGTTCTATAGTTTTTAAAAGACGGTGGATATAGAGCCATCTTCCATGAGGCCATTTGGGGACAGAAAAGAGCTTAAATGAAAGTTGCAAAAGAAGAATAAGGTTTTTTAATGCCTCTGAAAAACAAAATTTTCCAGTTTTATTTAAAAATTATTAAATTGATTAAAAACTTCAAATATCAAATCTTGATCATATATATACAATTTGTAAGTATGTAATGAAGCTTAGATTATGAATTTGTATTTATCATTATTTTCAAAGAGCATTGTTTACATGTAAGAGCAAATTACTTTTGCCACATTAAAGCAACTAGTCTCTGAACTTTTAGTATCTCCCAAAGTAGTATTCGTAACTATGCAAAAATTTTACATATTTATAATGCTCTTCAGAAGAGGCCTATAGAAAGCAAATTGTTAAGTGTGTAAAGTAGAAAATAGAAGGGTTGATTAAAAGGAAAAGCAAATGTACATTTGTAGTAGGAGAGGGTATTGTTGTTTTTGATTTGTTATATGCCTTAATCTGGCATGCTATTTCACCCTTCATGACACACATCAATACCTTCTTTATGTCTGGCTATTACCACTCATTTAAAAATCTATTTTACATGATTCTTTCAGCCAAAAATGGACCATAATGACACAGAATACAGCATGTGCTTCATAAATTCTGTAAGAATCAATACTTTGGCTGGGAATTTGTCAGTCTCTCAAAGTTATGCACCATTAAACTTTACTGTTATTACAGTGGACTCTTCTTCAAAGTTCACTACCTAGCTCATATTGGAGAAACACTTTTATAGCCAAGAAAGATGGAGAGGAGCAGAAGCTCTGGAGTAAAAACACATGTACCTTCAGATGATGCCCAATTTGCAAAATCCAAATAGAAAGAAAGCTGTTTTGCTTACGTATGGTTAGGTAGTTTATAAGATTTGGGTTATGTTTATCTAAAGGTCACATAGCTGATATCCAAACAGGTTTGGTGAGCATGGACTAACCAGATCTACGAACCACACTCCACCGCCTTTCTAATTCTCTGGCAATGACAACAACAGCAGACAGGCTCAGAAACAGATGACACCTGAATTCTTCACCCATTTACAAGATTCCCTGGATTAACTTGCAGTGAGAATGTCCCCTCTGCTTTTGTTCTCTGTGAGAGGTACTTGGTGTTTGTCATAATGACTAGTGCACACAGACACTTTCTTTTCAGCTACACCTTCAGGGATTCAGCTGTAATCCTGTTGCCTATGAATGGCCTCATCAGCATCACAAGCAAATATTGCTAAAGTGCCCTTGGTGAGTTGTTTCTTGTTTGCCTCTCTAGTCTCTTCAGGGAAAACTTCAGGTTCTAATCATAATGAAATATTTGAAGCTCCCAGAACAGACTGAGCTCTTGCTGCTGGGTTCAAGGCCTGGGCTCCTATAGTTCCCTTCACTGTCCTTCCTTTTCTCCTCTGAACTATTACTTCCTACACAATCTCAGAATATTTGTCAGCTTATCTGAGAAGTCTTCCTGATTACCTTAGACTGAGCCCAGTCAGTGTGCCTCTGTTCTTCTGGTGAGCACCCTCTTGTGCCCTATATTGTATTTATACTGTAATGAAACAGCTGGTTTACTGTCTGGCTCCTTTATAACAATGACAGTTTTAGTAGAAACTGCATCTTATTTGCCATTGTACCCCCTGAACCAACCCAGTGTCTGGAACAGAGTGGGTGCTCAAAAAATCACCAGTGAGTAAGTAAATGACATCTTCCACATGTAAAATAGAAAATAAACACTAGAAATCTCAAGAAGGTAAAACACTTAACCCCTGTTCACAAGAGGCTGACAACAGTATAGGAAAAACAGCATGGATACAGATTTTTTAAAGAATAAAAGGAACTAAGAATAAATATTTTTAAAATATTTTCATCAACTACAAGAAAGTAATTGTTTGTTTGTAATAATACCCCACAAAAATTATTTATCAAAATCAGTCATTTATAGACAACATGAAAAGGTAAAAATTAAATTGGTATTTGAATATAGGAATTATATGAATTTACAATACCTTTCATAAGAAAGTTTTAACTTATTCTTTTGCTGAATTGTCTCACCCACTCATTTGTTGACAATATTTTGAAGACCAGGTTTCTACATAGGAGAGCGTGAAGTGCAAAGATTCCTTTGTATTCATTCTTCCACCCAGTTTTTCAGCTCCAGATATTTCCAAGTTTTATGTAAGCTCTTAAAATTTATTCTGGCAAGAAAAAAAAAGCCTGATCCTCACTTCTTAAATGAATTCATTAATATAATAAGATGCTTATAATAGTACCTGGCACCTGAATAACTTTCAATATATGTTTGTTGTTATTATTTCATATCCCCTAATATCTTCAAATTACCCTTTCAAAAGCACTGTATCTAAGCCTAAAAGCAAAGCACAAATGGAGAAGAAAAGAGATATAATGAACCTTGAAACAGATTCTTGGACTGTGTCATGCATTTGAAATTATAGTTCAGAGTTCAGGCATTTCAATTGGCAGCTAAACAATAAAGAGTTGTGCCTGGTCTGGGGCAGGTATAAGCAAGCTGGAATGTGAAATGAGAAGAATCTTCACTAGTTCAAAGATCTGATTGTGTGCTTTCTCTTCCTTTTACAATCTTCACCTCCAACTTTTCTGTCAATCTGCAAGGGGGATTGAAGTTAGTCATGTTCCCACTATATGCTGAGAGGCAGCCTGGCATGATGGGATTTGGAGACCAAAATTCCTGAGTTTGAAACTGGCCTCACCATTAGCTTCTCTGAACTTCCTTTTCTTTATTTGTAAAGATGGAATTAATAACTAGTCATACTTTAAAATCTCTTGAGGGTAAGTGCTAATTAATATAAAATTAATGGCAAAGGTATACTCTAATCTTGGTTAGAGGAAAAAAACTTCTAAGTAGGTAACTGATTAATGTCAGTTGTGATAGATATAAATACTATGACGAATTGGTATCATGTACACTTCAACAATGCTCTAGTGCAGCGATCCCCAACCCCCAGGACATGGACCAGTACTTGTGTGAGCAGTGGAAAGTGAGAAAACTTCATCTGTATTTGCACAATAAGTGAAATGTACTTTAATAAACCCCCAGGCCCTATTCATGGAAAAATTATCTCCCCACAAAACTGGTCCCTTTTTCCCATGAAAAAGTTTGGGGATCCCTGCTCTAGTGCATCTCAATCAATGGTCTGTGCTTAATAGGCTACAGTCTATATTCTTTTTCTATGCCCACCTCAATTTCTGCACTTGTTTGGAATTCAGTATATACTTTTGAACTAACTATAATTGATAAGAATAAGAGGTGATCCCTAAACAATGGCTGGAATACATTTTTCAAGCTTTAGTGACTTATTACTGCTCAAATAACAATTTTCAACATTGTTGAATTATTTGAGTTTATGTGGGTTGATTTTTGGTCAGTCAGAAACACTCACCAATGTCTTGTAGAAAAGGAAGGATTTTTCTGACCTGCCTTGAATGTTTTACTTTTCATCTCCAGGAAACAATGCTTGGTTATCTTTATTTGGCTCACGCAGAGCCATCAAGTGCAGCTCCCTGGGTCATGCACTTTACAAGGGCAACATGTCCGAGGAGCATTATTTATATCACAAATATCTTTAGCATTTTGGCTTTCATATTTATTCTACCTTTGGATTTACAAATAACTGTGTGTATACATTATTACAATTTCCTACCCATGACAATTAAATAGCTTGCTCTTTCTACCCCTTCAGGGTAGGGGATCAAACCCAGGTCTGTGCAGATGCCAGGCAAGTGCCCCACTACTGAGCTACATCCCCATCTATGTCTTGCTGTTAAAAGATCAGAATATTACAACAATTTTCTGACAAGAAAGCAATGGGCCTCCATGAAAAGACATCCTTTTCTACTTCAAACAAAGACATCATAGAAGCTGGCAGTCACTCTGTCCACACAAAGCCTAACAGTATTGAGATGACAGTAGGAGGTTAATAAAGGCTTAGTGAATGAACAAATGAATAAACAAAACATTTCACAGAGTATAAGGTATTGTAAAGGATTATGACAATAGAAGGCAGTATTGCAAATAGACAAGAACACAGACACTGGAGTTAAAAAAAAAAATACCTGAGTTAAAGTTTCATGTCTATGGCTCACTGTCTGTGTGTCTTGGATGAGGAATTTAACCTTGCTGTGCTTTGTTTTCCTCATCTGTAAAATGGAAAAATAATAGCATTCAGTATTACAGGGTTATTGTGAGGACTAAATGAGTTATACATATAAAATGCTTGGCATTTGTACTCTTTTAGATAGTGGTCTAGAGCATCACATTCTGTAGTCAGTATCCAGTAGGATACAGGCTCTATTTTAAAAATAGAGATTAGCTAGGCACAGTGGAGCACCCCCACAATTCCAGAGATAAGAAGAGACTGAGGTAGGAGTATTGTAACTTCAAGGTCAGAGGCAGCCTGTGCAATTTAACAAGACCCTGTCTCAAAACAAAAAATAAAAAAGGGACTGGGAGTGTGGCTCAGTGGTGGAGCACTTGCCTAGCATGTGCAAGGACCTGGGCTCAATCCTCAGTAGTGCAAAAAATAAAATAAAATAAAAATTGAGATTAAACACAGAGTTTTGTACATATTAGGAATCCAACACATATTTCTCAGTTGAAGGGAACTGATGAGAATAAGGAAACTGTAGAAATATACTCCTAAACGCCGGGCACGGTGGTACAAGCCTATAATCCCAGCAGCTCTGGAGGCGGAGGCCAGAGGATTGCAAGTTCAAGACCAGAGGCAGTCTGCGTAATTTAGTGAGACCCTGTCTCAAAAAGTAAAACAATGGGCTGGGGTGCAGCTCAGTGGTCTAGCACTTGCAGAGTATGAAGGCACGAGGCCCTGGGTTCAACCCCCAGTATCATAAAAAAAAAAAAGAAAAGAAAGAAAGAAAGGAAGAAAGGAAGGAAGAAAGAAAGAAAGAAAAGGGAAAAAGAAATATACTCCTAAGTCTGGGTAGCCTGCATAATTTAGTGAGTTTCTGTCTCAAAATAAAAAAATAAATAAATAAAAAGGGGCTGGGGACAAAAGAAAAGAAATACACTCTTAAAACTTTAGAACCTTATTATTGTTCTAAGCTAGATAAGTGTTCAATAACTGCCTTGGCAATGGAAGTATACGGGTGAAGAGGGAGGAGGAGAAGAAGGAGAAGGAAAGGACAAGGACAAAACATGGATCATTTAGGCATGAGAGTCAAAGTTAAGGTCTTCCCAATGGCCTCCAAGTCCCTAAGTGATCTACACCGCCATCCCCAGACACAGTCCTCACTGACTTGCCTCCCCTTTTACCCCACTTGCCTTCTTGCTATTCCTTGAATGCATCAGGCACACCTCTGCCTTAGCCTTCACTGAAGCTACTCCCTCAGCCTCAAATGCTTTTTTCTTCAGATATTTATTGGGATACTTACCTTTTCTCCTTCAAGTCTTTACTCAACTGTCACTCTCTCAGTAAGACCCACTTTTGTCCTCTCTACAATACTATCTGCATCACCCCACCCTCCACCTACCTGCACACTCCCTCTCAATTTCCCTTACCTTGCTCCATATTCTTTTATATTTACCACCTTTTGACATATTATATAATCACTATGTTTATTATTTATTGTCTGTCTCTTTTTGCCCAAGCGGCCCTCACCCCAGAATGGAAACCTCAAAAGAGTGGGTTTTTGCTGATTTTGTTCCCCATTCGTGGAAGAGTACATGAACCATGACACAGATGCTCAATAAATATTATTCATAAGATTTCCTTTTCAAAATGTTTTTCTCTTTTTGCATTGCCTTTTGTTTGTTTGTTTGTTTCTGTTTAAATCCAATAAAAGTTCTCCTTTTGTACTAGTATCACTTTGGTTATAGATTTTTCATGAAACTGTTAACAATCCTTGCTCTGACCTAGTGCTAACATAGGAAAGGACATGCAGAGGTTGGAAGAGTAAGATTCTGCTTTGTTTTCTTTTGTCATGCTCAACCAAAAGTTCATGTCTTTCTGGACAACCTGCAAAATATATTTACATCATTTATAGGAAAATACTTCTGATTCAAATCTATCTTGAAGAAAAAAATATTTTTTTAAATTATCATTTTAAAGTACAAGAACAAGGGCATGGATGGCTTTCCAAGTAGCTAAATCAACATTCACAAAAGTCAATGTACATTTCTGGTTCCAAAGAAAAGGACAAGTTATAATTAATAAGTAGAAGACGGGGACTATATAAGTTGAGGGGAAACCAAATTGTACAAATAAGGCCCACTAGGGGAAAAATACAGATATATTAATTTAAAATTTTTTGAGGCTCTAAAGTAACAACAAAGTAGCTAAGAAAAGTAATTCAATTAAAAATACCAATAATTTTGTTCTGTACATAAACTGACAAGTGCTTATAAATATATATACCACCTACACACATTTTCATTTGAAGGAAGATTATTGAGCAATTATACTCAGACTGGGTATGTTTAAAGTACTAACAAGCAAAGATTAAGAAATTAGTCTTTTTTCTAATGAAAATTGTTTTCGATGTGTACATATAATTTTTTCTTATGCCAACTTTCTTTCTACTTATCCCAAAGTATTAAATTATATAGTCTCACTGGGAAAATATCATTTAGATAGAGCTTTGGTTCTTTGCATATATTTCCCAGTAAATATTTCTATTATTTAAGATTCAAGTAAGTTGGTTTTCACTTTTTACATAAACTTTATATATTTTTCAGCTTAAAAAAATTGATACCAACATTCTGTGACTATTAGGAAATGCTTTTCATATTACTGCCTAGCTAGTAAAGTATTTAGAGAAATGGTTTTCCTATTTTGGTCTCATTGTTTAATTTCTGAATCCAAGGAGTTAATGCATAGAACCTTAAATGCTATTAAATAAAAGTTAATATGATTATTAACACTGTTTCTGTAATATTTTATACAAACCTACAATCTTGAAAAGCATTTATTTATTCATTCATTTACCTATTCAACAACTATTTCTAATTCTTTTATTAACAAAGCAAAACTGGACTTTTTAATTTGGTTTGCAAAAGCTCCTAGCTAGATGGATGTTTTATTGTGCCTTGCACAATGATATGTTGTATTTCGCTGTCAATATCTATACATTTCTGAATATGATCTGTGAATATAAACTATCTACGGTATTTTCTGAAGTTATCTCTTCAGAAAAGTGACAGAGGAAATGGGCTCCTGTCACCCATAGGACTTGAGAAACATCTAGTGAAAATCATAGTAACTTGCCTTCTATTTTAAGGCATTACAGGTCAGTTATTATCATGTACTTACATTGCTTTTGTGTCCTGCCAAATATTTTAGAATGGATTTTATTGCTGTTCCTTGACATTCTTCTGGTGTTTGATTCATTATTATTTCTGTTGTTAATGGGAGTTCTTTGATTACTTGGGAATAGAAAATATCATTTGAGGTTAATTATCAGTCTCCTTTGTTAGAGGCATTACCTAAAAAGAGAAAGAAAGGGAAGAAATAAAGAGAAATCCAAGGAATGGAGAATAAATGGCTAACTTGTTTTCTTCATCTTATTAATATGATATACATGACACAAATGGCATTGTTTTATAGAAATTTTGGTGACTTAAAAAGTACATAGACATATAACAGCATTTTACAGCTACTCACTTTTTTCAATGAGGAAATTAAGACATAAAGAGAAAATAAAATTCAAGTCTCCTAATTCTCATGCTAACATTCCTCTATCTCTTCTAATAAATCTCCATACTGCCTATCAGAAGCTTAACATCTCAAAACAGGATCATATACGTACATATAGGTACCAAATTTCCTCTTTCTGTACAACCATGTATTTTTATATGCAAAAATATGGAATTAAACCAAAATACACAGTTATAGCACCTGCAGCTGTAGCCCTGTGGCATCTGATCCCATCAGATCTTGGAAGCTAAGCAGGGCCAGGCCTGGTTAGTAC